>VDFB02373365.1:316163170-316219813 GCA_007258455.2 Sequoia sempervirens | reverse complement strand
TGATTTGACACTTGACGCCACCTAAGGTAGCCGTCATTGCACGATGCAGTTTGTCATCCCTTATAGATATGCCCTAGATTAGGGTGAACAGGGGTTTACTGACAACTTTAGCGGAGAGGTGGCACAGTGAGCATAACACCTTCCATTTTCCCACTAGTGAGATCACAGTTACTCCTGAGGATGTATACCGGATTCTACGGATACCCGTGGTTGGAGAGCTTGTATTATATGATTCTTGGGAGCAAGGTGAGACTGATGCATTGCGCAAGGTGTTCGAGGACGATACCATATGCGGCTATGAGATTCCTTGGAGGGACATGGTTGATGCATATGCTACATTGCCTTTCTATTCTAGCTGATTTCATTGGAGGGTTCCTTTGTCCTAACCATAGGTCAAAGGGACTCTCAATTGGATGGGGTAGGATTTTGGAGAGCATGATTGCTCATGGCACTCAATATGCATGGGGTTGATGTATTCTTCCACACTTGTATCATGATTTGCACCAGGTAGTCTACCTTCGAGGGGAAAGTTTATCAACGGGGGTCACATTACTCCAGGTTTGTGCTTGGGAGCATATAGTAGTCAGTCGGCCAGTGGGAGACAAACAATGACCAACCATGAGGCCCTATGTTCACATTTATTCCGGTTGACTTGCTCAACCTATGTTGAGCAAGCTAGAGTATTGGAGGAGGACACTAGATTTTGAGAGTCAGTGGTATGGAGACCTTATCTAGATTGCGAGCAGTGGCCAAAGGATGACACAGAGATACCATTCTTGTGTCGATCGATTTATTTGATTGGTCGGACCTATTTTATTATCGAGAGATTCATGCTTCTGAGAGTACTAAGACAGTATGGTAGGGTTAAGGGCATGCCCCAGGGAGTGGTTCATTATGCACAACAACAGCAGGATGCTATAGAGTGGGGGCCAATTTTGTCTTATGATGCAGCAGTTGAGCATTTCCATGGTTTACAGGTCGTGCCTTGGGATGTTCATCTAGATATCACTGATGCTCTGATATCAACAGAGTATGCTCAGTGCATTTTCTTGCATCCCTTCCCACGGATCACCATCCCTGATGAGCCAGTGCCACTGTTGGAGGAGGGAGTAGTACATCATGGGTAGAGGCGATGGAGAGAGAAGGCAGAGGAGGAGGAAGATAGCAGTGATGATGGTGATGGAGATGGAGATGATAGTGATGGGGGTGATGATGGAGGCGATGGGGGTGGAGGAGGTCCAGGTCCCGATGTTGGAGAGATGAGAGTGCCTCGCAAGAGGCGATCATTAGTGGCCCCATCACAACAACTCATGGAGATCAAACTATCATCTCAACAACAGTAGATACAAGTAGCTGCTCTACAGGTACAGGTTTAGATGTTGCAGGGTTAGTTAGAGTAGGTACAGGCTCTACTTATGTAGGCACAGGGATAGATACAGACTCTGACGCCCAAGAGGGATGATGCTAGGCAGTAGGTGTAGTAGGTACAGGCCCAACTTGCACAGGTACAAGCCCAGGGACAGGTGTAGGGACAGATGCAGGGGAAGATTACCATATTGACTATTGAGAGGGATGCCCTGAGACAACGGGTGGAGTAGGTTGAGGGCATCACCGAGAGGCTACAACAGGTTGCAGTGGTTGTCGGTACTTCAAATTATTTCAAAGAGGTCTGCCATACCGCACAGGAGGCCGAGTTCTACAAAGGTCGATATCATGATGAGGCCAATTGATTGTAAGATAAGAATTTTTCCTTTTGGAGAAGTTAGAAAGTATAATTGCAACAAAGAATGTAACCATCACCAAGGTATTTAGTTAAAGTTGTTTATGTTTTGAACAAGTAACCTATTCAGTGAAGTAAGGAATAAAGTTTTGTAAAGCAGAACGAAGAAGAGAAGTTTGTGTTCCAATTGTAATCTTTGTGTGTTGCTAAAGCACAATCTTATAATGTCATCTAAGCAATGAATGATAGATACTCGAGGGAATAGGAGTGGGTGTGTTATAACCTTTATTATTGCAAGTTTTTGAGCATGATGAAAGTCTTAAGGGATTTATTTGTTGATGCGCTTGTAATGCAATCTCTAAACCATCATAAGTTTTTGGAAAGTCTGAATGGAGTGCAACAATTTACTCTCTTGATAGTGACTTAGTTAAGTCACATAGAGCATAAAAGGTGTTCCTTTGGATTTTGACACTTCTTTGGATTTTGGTAAAATTCCTTTTAATACTAGCAAGGAATGCCATTGTTTTATTTCTTTTGAAATGGTCTAGCCACCAAATTTTGAAGATTGTTTATTTTATGGCTAGTTGGTCAAAATTTGATTAAATGTTAGAAATAAGCTCATTCTTTTGATTTATTGCTGAAATTAAAAACTATTTATAATACTGATTTAAGTTATTGTACAAGAACATTTTGGTTGTTCACTATGTTTGATGTAAAGTTCAATTTTATCATGTCCTGGATGGGCTTCTGATGGATCGTGTAGGGAATTAAATTGTAGGGAAAAAGCACCTGGTATGTTCTTAACTTAACAGAAGAAAGAAACCTTGTGTCATGGTATGTGGGCGGACAACTAGACCAGTGAGCCCAGGTGAATAGTCTCTCCAAGTCGAGTAGGATGGTGAACTATATATAAAAACTATGGCCATAGTGAGTGTTTTTGCCACTATGTGCACTCGTTAGTTCAACATACTCCAGACACTTAGCTAACCAAAGTTTTTGTACTTAGTAGGAGGCTATCCTTAGTAGTGCGACAAAGTTGGTTAAGTGGGGGTACACACAAGAGCTTAGATGGCAACTAAGAGGGATTCCCTCTTTTCAATGGCATGTCGAGTCTTGGAGGACAATTAAACTAGAAAAGGAATTTTGATCTTTTCTCTTGTATTTACTTAACAACTTATTTTAATGATGCATGAGACAAATGAAATTGGTACTTGATGAATAACCTTTTCAGTTAGAAAAGTGAAGGTTGATGTTAACCATTGGTGAAATTCTCTTGGTAAACCTATGTTAAAAGTAATTGATTGCTATACATAGAAAGAGTATCCACCTTTATGGTGTTGTTATAAAAACTTCTATAATTTTTCTATCAAGATGATTCCATTTGAAACATTGGACATAAGAAGATGTTGAACTCCTGTAAGCTGGGTAAGCTAGAGGGCAGGATTAGCAAGACTAATGTTGTCAGAAATGGATAACCAAATCAAACAGATTAGGAAAGATTGGTGGAAGCTAATAATAGATAGAAAAGCTAAGTAAATGACAAATGTACTCTAACACAATTCTTGACTAGAGAAGAAAAGTTTCACAAAGTAAGGAATGTATTCCAAACCAGATCCTAGATATAAAGGACTCCTCAAAATTCTTGAAGTAAGGGTGTTACACATGAATCTAATGAACAATATTTTCTATGATTGTTTGGACAAATTTGTGTTGGTTTTCCTCAATGGCATTCTTAATTATTCCAAAAACGAGGATGAGCATCTTCAGCATCTTGGGTGGTTCTTCAATGATTGAGAGAATATAAAATTTATGGAAAACAATCAAATGCACTTTCTTTCAGGAAGAGGTACAACACTTGAAGCACATAATAATAGCTAAAGGAATAGCAATGGATTCCACAAGATAAAAGCCATGGTAGAATGGCTAGTACCGAAAAATGTGCATGAGGTTAGAAGTTTCATGGGAATGGTTGGGTATTACTTGAAGGTTTGTAAGAAATTTCTCTAGGATCACTGATCCCATTACCTCTCTTCAAAGAAAAGGAAAAATATTCGAATGGACAGAGAAATGTCAAGAACATTTAATATGTTGAAGGAGGAATTAACAACTGTACCAATTTCTGGCAGTACCAAACCCTATTGGTCATTTTGTTGTCATAGCGGATGCATTTGGAGAAGGATTGGGTGGAGTATTAATACATGATGGGAAGGTAGTGGCTTATGAATCTTGGAAGTTGAAGCAGTATGAACAAAATTATGCACCTCATGATCTGAAGTTAGCAACTTTTGTGCATGTCTTGCAAATGTGGTGACATTACTTGTTAGGAAAGACTTTTGAACTCAAATCAGATCATCAAGGTTTAAAGTATATATTCACTCAGCCTAACTTAAATGCATGCCAAAGGAGGTGGATGGAGTTAATTTCAGATTATGATCTTGAGATCAATTGCATTAAGGGAAAGGAGAACAAAGTAGCTGATGCATTGAGCTGATAGAAACATATAACTTCCATGGTGTCTATCAACACAATTTTAGAGATCAAGTGTTACAGAAATTGAATGAAGATGAATTCTTCTTGCAAGTTTGTGAAGCTCCTCAGACAAACTCACAAGAGCCTAAATATGAGGGTTTCCAGATTGAAGCAGATGTACTTTTGAAATATAAGGGCAAGATGTACGCACCAAACTCAATAGAACTAAGGAAGTTGATATGGAAAGAGGTACACATAGCACCATACTTAGGTCATCCAAGGGTAACCGAAATGTTGGCCGATGTTAAACCTTTATATTTTTGGAAGGGAATGAAAAAGGATGTAGCTAGATTAGTTGCAGGATATTTTGAATGTTAGAAGGTTAAGGTGGAGCACCAGAACTTGGAAAGAATGTTACAACCTCACAGTGTACCAAATTGGAAATGGAAAATTATCAGTATGGATTTGGTACAAGGTTTACCAATGATGAGGAGCAGACTTAATGCTATATTGGTAGTAGTGGATAGACTCACTAAAGTGGCACATTTCATACCCAAAATTTTGATAGATGGGGCTTCTGTGATTGCTCAGAAGTGTGTGCAAGAAATTTTTCATCTTCATGGAGTTCCAAAAAAGATTATTTTTGACAGGGATGCTAGGATGACAACCAGGTTTTGGCAGACTCTATTTTCTACTTTGGGAACTCTGCTAAATATTAGTACAACCTATCATCCTGAAATAGATGGTCAAATGGAAAGAGTAAACCAGATTTTAGAAGACTTATTAAGAATGTACTACATGTACTAGAAATATAAATGAGAAAAATATTTAACATTGGTAGAATTCGCTTATAACAACTCATATAAATCAGCTATCAAATGACACCCTTTGAAGCACTGTATGGCAGGGAGTGTAGAATACCTATTAGTTGGAACAAAATGGATGACATGATCATTCTAGGGCTGAAATGTTTCAAGAAATGGAAGAACATAATAAGTTAATCAGACAGAGGTTAAAGGATGCTAATGATTGGTAGAAGGGCTATGCTAATGCAAGACGAAACCCAGATAGATTGTGGTCGGAGAGAAAGTTCTCTTGTGAGTGAAACCACATAAAAGCTTTGTCAAATTTAGAAAAACTTCCAAAATAGCCCCAAGATATGTAGGACCTTTTGAAGTCCTGGAAGTTATCAATCTAGTAGCATACAAAATTTCTCTACCTCCAGCTCTCGCCAGATTGCACAATGGATTCCATGTTTCCTATCTTAAGAAGTAATATGCAGACCTTGACCATATGATTGACTGGAATTCCTTACAGGTGTAGGATCCTGGGGTGATCACAATAGAGCCACTCAGAGTGCTCGAGGTACATAAGCTATGCCTACGTAACCATGAGGTGGTACAATGTAAGGTTCAGTGGGACCAGTACTCAAAGGAGAATGCGACCTGGGAGGATTATGATGAAATCCTTCAGAAGTTCCCTTATCTATTTATGAACAATTAAGAACTCTATATATATAATTATGATTTTAGACTTGAATTTATAAATAAACAATGATTGAGGACGATGATTCTTAAGAGGAGGAGTATGTTACATCCCTTCTATCTTGAACATGAGTATGACAATGAAATTAAGGTCATTATGTTAGTTGTGATTAACTTTTTTTCATGAGAATGTGAAATTGGGGAAAGAATTTTTAAATTATATGTTGTAACTACAGATGTCAATGATTTTCTTATATATGTGAAAATGAATGTGATGATGAGTTTGTATTATATGTGTGTGTGTGTGTGTGTGTGTGTGTTGAGAAAGGTCTAACCCTATTCCTTTTTCAAGTGGTTGCAAGATTTTCAACATCAGGGGAAAAGGAAATATCATCAAGGAGAGGTCGTAGTTAATAAAGGATCAAATTTTTCATCAAGCCTTGAGTCAGTGTAAGATAGTTATATCAAAGTCATAACCTTGGCTTTAAATCATTTAATTTAATTATAAGAAAAATAAGTCAATTAAGAAATACATATCACCGATCTCCTCTTAAACACATTTTAGGTAATATAAAATGAAATTAAATAATTATTTAAAATATTGGAATATCTTTCCAAGTCGTGAGTTTGTGTGGAGGCAAGATCTATTATGTGGTAAAGGTAACACCCACCACCTTGGCCTCTCTCTTCTTGAATGAAACACTTAAGAGAAGGCATGCAGACTCTTTTGGGATGATATTATTTTTGTCTTGGTTTTATTCTTGAAATCTCTCCTCTTCTGCTATGGGGGGGCTTCATCATCATTTTTGGCTTTCACATTCTTCAGGATAGGAATCCTCTATCAATCCCGACAATCAATTTTTCTTACTTCCACTTTTCCAATCTTGAATTCACTTCTTAGTAGTTGGCAATCTTCTAGTTTGAAATCATTACTCGGTTTTTTGAATGGCTATGTTTATCTATTTACATCCTCTTTTCTTGGCATCCGCTGGGTATAGCTTACATTTTTCTCCTCATTGGCATAGTCTTTCACAACCTTGACCTATCACTCTTCATTAGATTCTTGGAGTTAAACATCATGTTGTATGTTTTCTCATCTTGCTTCCTAGGACATCAAGGTATTCAACATTCTTGTGAGTTCTTAATCACATAAATCAACTAGACGACTGAGTAAATCAATCTTTTGTAGCTGATTACGAGGTTGAAGAAAGAAGACGTCAAGTGCATAGTTAGGTTTCTGATGACTTGGTAGGCATGTTTGTCTTAATTTTGATTTCTCTTAGACATGCATAAATTATTCTCTTTAATCACCCATGGAAATGGTATATGATGGTCGAATCATATCCTTGTATACTATTAATCTAGAGAAATATAACTTGGTGATTACTACAATACCTTTTAACCATTAGGAAGGGTTATTTCTTTCTCTTGTTCTTGAAATACCTGAGAAATTATTCTGTTATTGAGTATTCTGATGGTTTCGTCATGTTCTTTCCATTTACCGAACCTAGACAGATATTTATTCTCTTTTTTGTTTGGATTTAATAGAGCCTTACAATTATTGAAAACTTTCCTTTACAATGGGAAATATCATCTTCTCTTCTCTTAAAATATGGAATCGAGTTTAATACCCTGATGTCTAGTTTCACCTTGGTCTTAGCCGAAGTCTTTTGGTAGTTTGTTCTTAATTTTTTTGAATTTGAATCGTGCCATTCTTACCTCCAATCCAAGTCCATTATTTTGTAGAGACGTGCATCTAGGGTGACAAGCCTTGTCTATCTCTCTCTATGGGTTTAGAATAAGCAGATTATTCTTGAGAGGTGAAAAGATAATGAGTTAAATCTCTCTCTATATATATGCTTAAAGAAAATAACTTAAACTTAAGTTAAGAGAATTTTTTTCAAACCAAGTCATTGTGATATAAACCTTGAACCAAGTATTTTCATGTTGAGCAAGGGTGAGAGTACTGACGGTACAAGTGTGCCCATTAACAATAAAAATCCCTGGCCAAGGTTATGATGCTTAGATTAAGCATTTTTCAACTATCAAGAACCAGATATACCCCTGGTCAGAGTGATCTTTCTAGTTAGGAGTTACCTATAGTGAAGGATCGACTTGGTAGTATAGGTTCTTGACACTAGGCTCAAATGGCATGATGATATGAGATCCTTTATTGATTACCCTAATGAAGGGTCAAGTTTCTTCAGTTGAAGAAACACAAGAGACTAGTAGGTCTTTGGTTGGGCGAAAAATCCCTTGATGATATTTCTTTTCCCTTGAAAACAGAAGAGTCCTGAGCAAGAATTCCAGCAGGAAGCCTTTAGACTATACTTTCTTGTAACTCCTCTCTCTCTCTCTCTCTTATTTTTGGTTATAAATATTTTAGCATGTTTATTTCAGAGCTATAATAAATGCTCTTTACTTTCTGAAAGCAAAGAAAAGTTAGTTAATTTCCTACTGTGATTTTCAGTTATATGTTTACAGTTAATTGTCTTCTTTTCAGCTGAAATTGAAAACCAAAAGTTAGTTGATGAATTGATTATGATGTAATTATTTTCAATTTGTTTATCTTTTTCGTTCAAAATTGCAAATGAAACCCTAGGATGAAAACTAGTTACATTTCAGTTGAATCTAGTAGTTAGTTTCCTTTCTTAAACTATAGAATAGTTAGAGTATTACAGTGGGTGGATCATCGATAAACACCACCGACTACATAGAAATATCCTCGAGTTCCAAAAAATTGTAGTCCCCTAGTGAAAGTCTAGTACGCTACATGCACGGATCAAACTACAACTTTCACTCTCATCCAATTCATATAGCACACCCGAAAACTCTGCTTGAGGTCAATCCCTTGGGTTCTCAATTAAGATGTGTCCCAAGGAAGGCCTCCTACTTAAAAAAAAAGGGAAGACTTGTGTGTTGCTATTTCTCTTCACCCAAGATCACACGAAGCACAAGGGGAGAGGATACATAGACAACATGCCTTCGATTAAAGAAAATAAAGTGTAAACTAGGAGTATTTCTCTTCACTCAAGATCACACAGAGTGCAAGGGGAGAGGATACATACTTCCAAGTCTACTATACATGTCAACCAAATTGATTTTAAGGCACCAAATTGAAAATATGATTTAAACTACCAAACAAGAAAGCATACAAGTTCAAATGATAAAATATTGCATAAAGGAACCTATAAGAAGTGATATATTAGTAGTTGAAAATATTTTCTTTGATCGATTGAAACCTACAACACAAATGCATTATAAGCTTTGAAGTATTTACCTTCCCCCAAATGAATGTTACACAGATATGTCAGTTTAAAAAGCACAAGACTGTAGTCAACAAAGGTTAGGGTTAGATGAAAATCTAAAAATCAAAAGTTACCATTGAAAAGTAGAGAGCAAAGATGACAACCAAACTTGACACAATTTACCTCAAACACGGCTCTAATTTTTTGTCAGATGCAGCAAAGTGCTCATTAGACATGGTAGAATGAAGTAGACACAACCCTATGAAACTACAGATGTGGTAGGATGTCTATCAAACATGACAGATATAGTAGAAGCGACCTTGTTTTCCATCAAACGCAACAGGATGCTACAAAGACACAAATCACAATCATAAACCCTAAAAAAATAGCTAGCAAACATGGTAGGGATTGCAAATGCAACCATTTGTAGATGTCAGATGTGACAAGATATGTAGCAGAAGCGGTAAAATAGTAAACATGACCTTTGTAAAATACCAATGTGCTCAGAAACCTACAAATTATCAAAAACTCACAATTTTGTTAGATTAGGGATGTAGGTCCCATCGGGCATGCCAAGAATGTGAAGTGGAAAATGGAAATGAGATCAAACAAGGGTTAGCAATCAACAAAACCAAAACAAAGAAGATCAAATCCCACTTACAAAATGAAATTGAGTGCATACATGATTATAAATCAACATAAAAAATGAAAATCAATTCAAACCAAGGAACCAACCCATGTGCAAACCTTGTATTCCATTTTAATGGTGATGGGATGTTGGGGTGCTTAATCAAGAAGCTTCCATGATTGCAAAGGCATGAAGATGGACCTAGATGATGATAATTGCTCAAATGCTCAATGATAATGCTATGCTCAAGTGCTCAAGAATTCAAAGTGCTTCACAAATGATCTAGGTATCCCATAATGAAGGATGGATGTTTGTTTTATAGATTTTCATGTTTGTGATCAATGGTTGAGATTAATCCTAAAAGACCAATGCATTTGAGTGAATCAAGGAAGATAAGGGATCAAGATCAATTTGAACTCAAAGTATCTCCACAATTTTAAGAAAATTGGTTGAGGATATTTGAAATGGAGGGTGAAGATTAGATCAAGAAATGGAGGGATAATAATGAGTGAGAGGAATGAGATATTTTAGGATATTTTTAAAAAGAATATTCCATGGGAATATTCCTTTGAGAGGGAAAATAAGACAATTAAAAAATTCAAGATTATTTAATTATGGAGGATTAGGATATTCTTTATTAAAAAGGAATATTCCAAATGAATGGGATGGGAATTAGATAATTAAATAACATCGATTATTTAATCATAGGACATTAGAGGAAAATTAGATTTATGGCTATTTAAATAATTAAAATTATTCAATTAGGTGAAACAAGAAGAAAATTAATGAAATATGACGAGTTAATTAAATAATTGAATATTATTTAATTAAAGGAGGAAATAAGGTGAAATGATAGAAAATGATGTTAAAAGGGGAATTAGTAATGCAAGTGATGAAAATGATGAATTATGCAAGATCAAGAATGAATATGATGAAAATGCAATATTAATGATATGTGATACAAATTAGGCAATTTTGCATGTCTATAATGGCATCATTATTTAATGCACACATTATCTCTATTTTGTAAGTTCCTATAGAGTGTGCATGCCAATTAGAGGAACACGTGAAGATAAAAAGTTGGGTCCATTAATTTACATGAACCCCATATCCTTCTATGTTTGAATATTTACTTTTCATGCATGTTTACAAGTGCTTGAATACTTTGAAATGTATGTTCATTATATATTCTCATGCACCTCAAAGTGGGTGCAAAATTTAATGGTGAAATTTGCATACCCATTCCATTTCCTATTTAGTTTTAGGCCCATTTATATAAAATTATCTTAGTACAATTATATATTGATAAACGACACACTCCTGTGCAAATTTGGGCTCATTCCTCAATCCTTTATCTATCCCCATTTATACATACTTCAACACATTAAATCTTATCCCTTACCTATTTACATGTATCCTTATACAATCACCATTTCCAATAATTTATTATTCTTATTATTGTACCCATCCCAGTACATTTATTCCCTACATTGATATTTACACTTCCTAATCTTGGGTCAATCCTACAACATGTGTGTTCAATTTTTCACCATACAAAATTGACCCAAATTAAAAAAAATTGTTGACTCCCACCTATTTCACTAGCCAAACTATGAACCAAATTGGTACATATTTGCACAATTTATTGCTATGTTGGTATTTTATGGCATTCATTTAAGCATCAATTCACACCATAGATCACCAAACATCCTATATAATTATGAAAAGTATTCCTAGGAATATCGAGGTTTGGAGCACTAAAAAAATCAATTCTTGCATGAAAATTCACATTGAAGCCATTACATACTTCCTTTTTATTTGCCAACAATTGCCCTCCAAAAGGGTTGAATGAAGAAAACATGAACCATCTCAATTCAACTTCCCCGAAATATTTTTCAATATTGCTAACTTTCTTATGCACTACCAAACATTTGAATTTGGGGTGCCATAATTTTCAATAGTCCATAATTAGCTAATTCAATTTCACATATTACAATTCAAATTTGCACAAAAAATTTAGATCCACAATAGTTGAATTGATACTATAATATGTGAGAGTGATCTACCAAATTTGAAAAATGACTCGAGTCAAATTTCACTATTCTACTTCCACCTGATATGATAAAAAAACATTTATTTATTTCCCATATGTCTATAATGTATAGACATGTACCAAATTTGTTTTATTTAGTATATATTTTCAAGTGACACCGAGAAATATTTAAAAGTTGCATCTCCTTAAAATTCAATTACGATTACATGAAAGTTTTGAATGAGTGAAGATATTCCCTTGTTTTGGCATATATGGTTTGAAAAGTGCCTCCTTTTATACTATAATCTAATGTAGGTAGTCCGCTCTCATCATGAGATCTTTTTACTTTTTATTTATATTCTATAATCAAAATAATTTTACATTAATAAAACAAGTGCTAGAGACCTAGTCAAAATTCTCCACTTGTGAAACAATTTCTTTTATAATGTTTTAAAATTAGGAGTAAGAAATGTGTTAATATCAAATATGGAAAAAAAGAGTTTATAGAGACAAAACTTACTAATTTCATGTTTCCATACACATATATATGCAATTTATTAAATAGTTTCAAGTATATATTTGTCAATTCAATTGGTTGTTTTGTTCTTTAGGTTATGGTGATATTTGAGAGGAAAATATTATTGAATATATATTTATAATAGTTTTGGTTAGGATATTTTAAGGTATATCTTTTATTTTTGCATATAGATTACATGTTCTTTTTTCAATGTTCATTAATTGTCTCATTATTAATCAAATATTTAGGTTTATCAGATAAAATGTAGTTTTTCGAGGGAATTGATTATCTAATATACACGCTATTTAAATCTTTATTAACATATTTTTATTATAAATATTTTTTATTTAATGATTTTAATTTTTCTATTACAATATAGAAATGAATATTAATTCATTTACTTTTTGGGTAAAAAGTTTCATAAACAATTTCTCACTTTGTATTTTTTTCAACTCATTTTGTTAACACCTTGTTTAAGCATAAATTTAAGTTTTTGATTAATTTTGGAAACCTAATTCACCTTTCAAGTCATGCCATGTGCCCGAAATCTCAACCCACTTCATTTTTGCACCTTCTTGTACCTTACTTTTAGTTGTTTCCATATCCTAAATGCTAGCACACACTTCTATCCTCTGAGATTGAACCACATGCAATAGTGTCCCCCATATTCAAAATCTTTTATTCCTTCCTAAACACTCCTTCCATGTCACAACCTAAAACCCTAGAATTTGATGCCCAATTTCTAATAATGAGTAGATAGTTTTGAAAGAGTAGAACTAAATAAGAATAATGAAGAACTAAGGCATTAGTGAAGGAGCACAAATACAACACTCAACACACACCTCTTATGATTCCATAACCACATCAAAATTACAAATATGCCATTAGAAGCACCTTGAAACACACACTATTGTACATGCCACCATCTCTCTCATGCACTTGCAAAATTGGTACAAGGGCTCACTACCAAAATAGGACACACTGTCCAATAGGGATCATAGCCAGGGCTCACTACCACAGTTCATGAAGATAGAAGAGAAATGTCACACAGAGAACACTATCTCAATGCAACGAGGAATCCATCACAATTACTCCAACACTTTTGTAGCCTTGCTTGAATGATTGTGGATACCTTTTGCTCACTACATTCAGAAGTCCAACCCTTTGAAGTTCACACTGCTCTGCTCAAATCCACATCTATACTTCTACAATTCACATCACATTCATCACTCACATCTATCCCGCATCTATCTTAAGATCTTCCAACAACACCACACATATTTATACCATCCTCAACCTTGAAAACCTTCTCCAAGGTCGACAACACATCCTTTACATTTAATATTTCAAATTAGGTCAGCACCCAAACATTCCCGTGGTGGATAGGAATGAAGGCGACCCATATAAATATTTAGTTAGGACCCAAATATATCCTAACACACCTCAACATGCTTTCACAAAATTTGAAAGGCTTTGCATGTAGTGTTAACACCAGGTCGATTGTTACCTATGCTAAACACCATAAAAATATTAATTACACACTTCCCATTTGATCAAGATGACACGTGGACCACACAAATATCTTTTACATAATCTAGAACAATCCATGAACCACCTGAGATCCAACAAAGAGTTCATCCAAACTTGCATCATAGAAATACTTCAATCCAGAACATTCGGTTAATCTTATACACACACTAACGCATAAAACACACACTATACTGTACCAAATCATGAAAAACATTGAATACTGAAAGATACAAATATTATAAGAAACTTCCCATATCCACACAACCTGAAACCAAAGTGCAGAGAAATGCGAAGTAAATACATTTCTCCCAAACCATAACAAATACCACTGAAAACCTAGTTCACGCACTGGTGAATACATCTCACTTTGTACATCGATCCAGAAACCCAAACTTTGGATATAGCAACTACTGACAACCCTGAACAACATATCAAATCCACACAGGCATAACATCAACACAGAAGAATCGTGGAGCACATCCTGGAGCACGTTTTGAACATTTGCACAACATTGTTTCCTCCGTTTATCAAATTTTCTCAAAAGAACTTGGAGACCATGTACCAGAGACACCATCTTAGCACATTACTTCATTCCAACACATCTCCAGACACTGCAACACAAATATAGCTCCATTTACTCACAACACTTCTTCAATATCTCAACTATACATGCACACAACCTACAACAAAGGTTTGTTTCCCTCTTTTTCATGATTTTCTCAATATCCTGGACATCTTCACCATGCAATAACCTTCCTCAACACATAGTTGCATTAATGACAACACCAACTTGTTGATATCAATGACAACACCAACATACTTGCAACACAAATGACATACAAAGGAATACCAAACCATCTCTAAACATGCAATTAGCCTAAACACACAATATAAAAATCATACCATATTCCCTTTGGAAAGTATGCCAACTAGTGCATAATCAACAATTACAACAATATTATTAAAGAAAATGATGAAGCTAAAATATTGATAATGTTACTTGCACAATAGAAGAATATGATATGAAATATGTTGCAAATACTTGATAATAAATGAGAATAACAAGCCACTTCGAGGGGGAAAACCTCCAAATATCTCTAATGAGAACACACTTCACAATATGATGATGAAATAAGACTCACAACCTCCTATAAATACCTATTTATGCCTAGGATATCACCTCGGCCCACTTAGACACCCCTATATAAGACCTAGGCCAACCTAACCAACTAAATAATAATATAATAATGATAACATGACTTAATTAGGAGTTAAGATAGCCACAAGCTGACTATTCATATAAACCTGATGTACACCAATATTAAGGGCGTAGCATGCCCCCCTTCTTCAAAGAAGCATTGTCCTCAATGCTAATCAAGTTTGGATTCTTTTGAATGAGCTCCTCATCCTCCCATGTGGCATCTTCAACTGGTAAATTCTTCCATTGGATGAGATACTCAATGAGAGTTATATTCCTCAGCTTCTTCGTGCGTGTTTGACAAATGCACTTTGGTTCCAAAATGATTCTTCCTTCTTCATCGAGCTCTATTAGTGTTGTTTGAGTTGGAATATTATACCAATTACCTTCTTCAAACAAGAAACATGAAAAATTGGATGTATCATTGTTGTTGGTGGCAACTCTATCTTGTAGGCAACACTACCAATCTTTTGCATGATTTGGTATGGCCCATAAAACCTTGGAGACAACTTATTATTCTTTTTTTGTTGCTTCAGTTAGATTTTCTTATAAGGCTACAATCTCAAGAAGACCCAATCCCCAACTTCAAAACTTCTTTCACTACGATGTTGGTCTGCTTGTTGTTTCATTCGATTTTGTGCCATGGTTAAATTCTCCTTGAGTCATGAAAGTACCTATTGTTAATGAAGCAAGTGGTCCTCTACTGCCTAAACTCTTGGTGACACCTTTAATGATAATGTGATGGAAGGAGGACGATATCCATAAAGTGCAAAAAATGGAGACATTTTTGATGAGCTAATGAAAATAAGTGTTATACCACCATTCTGCAAGTAATAGCCAATCTACCCATTGAGACTATTTCTCTGAAGTGAAACAACGTAGATATCCTTCCAAACACTTATTAACAACCTCAATTTTCCCATCTGATTGAGGGTGGTATGAAGAGCTATGAGCCAATTGAGTACCCAAACATGAGAATAAATCTTTCCAAAAGTGACTAGTGAAGATAGAATCACGATCACTAACAATAACCTTAGGTGTACTATGTAAATTTTGGATATTATCCAAAAAAGATTTTTCCACTGCACTTGCTATAAAAGGATGTGATAATGCAATGAAATGTGCATATTTAGTGAGGCGATCAACTACTACCATGATGACATTATGACCTTTACATTTTGGAAGCCCTGTGATGAAGTCCATGGATACCTCTTCCCAACGCTGGCTAGGAATAGATAAGGGCTGCAAGAGACCTAATGTCTTAATTGTCTCCCCTTTATTCCTTTGAAAAACCAAACATTCAACCATAAATTTTTGAACATCATCTTTTAGCCCTTCCCAAAAAAAATCTTGCTTGACTTGATGATATGTCTTCAAAAAATTTGAATGAACACCAACTGGAGACTCATGCAACTCTATGAGAATCTTGTGTTTAAGAGTGGAATTCTTGTAGAGATACAAACACTCTTTATACCAAAGAGTATCTCCCTTCCAACAAAACTTATCTGAACTACTATAATCACTCTTTAATTTTTGGATGAGATTACTTGTTGCAACATCATTTTGCCACTCTGCTTTGGCTCCCTCTACCCAATTTTCTTGCAATATTGAAAGGGCACACAATAAGGCTTCATCTTTCTCATCCTTCCTTGAAAGTGCATCTGCTACAATATTTTCCTTCCCTTTCTTATATACAATCTCAAAGTCATATCCAAACATCTTAGTGACCCATTTTTGTTGCTCTTCAGAAGATAGTCTTTGTTCCAAAAAATATTTTAGGCTATCATGATCTGTCTTAACCTTGAAGTGTCTACCTATTAGATAAGGCCTCCATTGTTTAACTACATGAAGGATTGCTAACATTTCCTTCTCATAAATAGGTTTTAGTTGTTTCTTACCCTTTAATTGACGACTCTCAAAAGCAATTGGTTGACCTTCTTGCATGAGAACTACTCCTATCCCATTTCCAGAAGCATCGCATTCCATAATGAATTCCTTGGTGAAGTCAGGAGTGGAAAGCACTGGAGTTGTACACATAGCCTCCTTCAATCTCTCAAATGTTGTATTAGTGGACTCGTTCCAATGAAAAGAATCCTTCTTCAATAGAGTGGTGAGAGGTGCTACTATACAACCATAATTCTTCACAAATCTCTTGTAGTACCCTATCAATCCCAAGAAACCCCTCAGTTTCTTAATGGTTTTTGGAATAGGCCATTCCATGATAGCCTTAATTTTGTTAGGGTCCACCTTTACTCCTTCATGTGAAACTATGTGTCCCAAATACTCCACCTCCTTAAAACCAAAAGCACACTTGGATGGCTTGGCATAGACTTGATGATCTTCAAGTATTTGTAATGATTGATCCACATGTTGCAAATGTTCTTCCCAAATCTTGCTATAAATCAACATATCATCAAAGAATACTAACACAAAATTTCTCAAGAACTTCTTAAAAATGGAATTCATCAAACTTTGGAATGTAGATGGTGCATTGGTAAGACTGAATGGAATCACCAAAAATTCATAATGACCCTCATGAGTCTGAAATGTTGTCTTACAAATATCTTCCTCCTTAATCTGAATTTGGTGATAACCAGATCTAAGATCTAACTTGGTAAAATACATAGCTCCATTCAATTCATCTAGCAAATCATCAATGACTGGAATATGAAACTTATCTTTACTGGTGTACATGTTGAGCACTCTATAATATGGACACATGCGCCAAGTTTCATCCTTCTTACGCACCATCACCACAGGCGAGGAGTAAGCACTTTGGCTATGCCTAATAATTCCTTCCTCTAGTATCTCCTCAACAATTTTTTCTATCTCACTCTTTTGTATGTGTGGATACTTGTAAGGCCTGATGTTCGGTGGTTGGATCCCTGGAACTAACTGTATGGCATGATCATGATCCCTCTTAGGAGGAAGTCCTTTAGGAATATCTCCCTGAACAACTGAGTGACGATCAATTATAGCTTGTAAATCTAGATGAGTAGGAGCATTAGATTGAGAGACTTCTAATGAACATAGCTAGGCCACAAATCAATCCACTCCTTTCTTAAGCAACTTTTGCATTTGATGAGAGCTTACCATCTGTGGGGAATTTTCCTTCAACCCCCTTAGCTCCACTACCCTTCCTTCTGATTGAAATCTCATGAATATTTCTTGGAAGGTCATCTCAATTGTTCCCAATGTAGTAAGCCATTGTACTCCCAAAACAATATATGTTGCACCCATGGATATCACATACATTGGGGTATCAAGTTGATAATATCCCATGGATAATTTAATGCTATGACACTTCCCTGAACAACTAACTGTACCACCATTTGCAATCAAAACCTAAAACTCTGGAGCTGGATATATAAAACAATTTAGACGAGTAGCTAACTTTTTGTTGATGAAATTATGAGTACTACTTGAGTCAATCAACACTGTTACTTTCTACTTCTTTAAGAACCCCACCACCTTGAGAGTTTGTGGAGCACTGAAACTTGAGAGTGCATGACAAGAAATGATTGGTTGAGAATCATGTGATTCCTCATTTGAATCCCTTTCATCCTCTAATATGGGTTCCTCCTCTTCTTCCTCACTTGGACCTTCAATATAGAATAATTTATTTTCACTACATTTATGTCCTTGACTGTATTTGCTATCACAATTGAAACACAAACCTTTTGCTCTTTTCTCCTCAATTTGTTGTGGAGTCAACCTAGTAGGTTGGGGAAGAGAATGTGTTGGATATCCTTTCTCTCTTGTCACATTAGCCCCTTGCTTCTTAAGAATCAAATACATCTCTACCCTACGTGCTAAGATAAAAGACTCATTTATAGAGCTAGGACTAAACATGCGTACCTCATGTTGAATGTGATCCTTGAGACCCCCCAAGAATAAATCATTCAAGTTATCCTCTGTAATTGTATCCACTCTTAAGGATAGATTTTGGAATTGCTGAATATAATCCTTAACTGATCTTGTTTGTTGAAGTATAGCAAGTTGGCTGAAGAAGTTTTATGTCACGCTATTGCTATATTATGCTTGGAGTTCCTTCATAAAAATTGACCATGAGACGGTGAGACCCTTTTTCCTTCAATGAGTACAAAGCCAATGATACCAAATGAATTGATTTGGTTCTAGATATAGGGAATCCATCGTGACCTTTTGTCCATTTGGAATTTGGTGTACTTCAAAAAAATTCTCCATTTGGTTTATCCATGTTAAAGGATCCTTGTCATCGAACTTGCACATGTCCACCTTTGGAAATAAATTCCTAGATCCCATAGGAGTATTAAAACTTGTGTCAATGTTAGCTGGCCTGGAATTTTCACCTTGGTTGCTTGAGAACTCCTTTCTTAGTTCAGTCATATAGGCACTTAACATGTTTCGTATATCCAATATATCTCCTCTTAGGTCACACATATCCATCTTCATTGAGGAAATTTCTTCCTTGACCTTACCAATTTCCTCATTAGGAGTAATATCCTCTATTGTTACCCCATCCTTATTAGGAGTCTTCCCCGAAGTGACAACATTCTTTTTGCCCCTTGTTGTAGGCCCCGTCATGATGGGAGCCAATAATTTTGAAATAAATCACACAAATGAAACTTAAATTCTCTAAATATTTTATTGTAACTTACTAGGGCCAAAGTAACTCTCACTTAGAAAAATCTCCAAGAAATAAGTAGATTTGCAGCCTTGAGAGTGATTTTTGTGGAAACCTTAATTTTTCAATAACTTGCTTATTTATGCTCCAATTTCTCCAAATATTTTACTCTAATCTCCTTTAGTATTTCTTCAAAAACCCAATAAAAATTAGGCTCTAATTCTACAAGATGTGAGACATATACAAATTCCAAATAAATTCCATAGAAACCCTAATTCTCCAATAATTTGCTCAATTCTACTCCAATTCCTCTGAAATCTAGACTATAGCTTCTTTAATATGTTCTTCAAAAAACCTTTAAAAATTAAAAAAATTGCCAAAATCTGAAAGATATGCTCTTCACAAAATCGCCTCCAATATTGAGAAAAAAACCTTGCCTCTATGGTGCCAAGATCATGCTCTGATACCACTTGTTATGAAATAACTTGCACAATAGAAGAATATGATATGAAATATGCTGCAAATACTTGATAATAAATGAGAATAACAAGCCACTTCGAGAGGGAAAGCCTCCAAATATCTCTAATGAGAACACACTTCACAATATGATGATGAAATAAGACTCACAACCTCCTATATATACCTATTTATGCCTATGATACCACCTAGGCTGACTTAGACACCCCTATATAAGACCTAGGCTGACCTAACCAACTAAATAATAATATAATAATGATAACATGACTTAATTAGGAGTTAAGATAGCCATAAGCCGACTATTCATAACCTGATGTACACCAATATTAAGGGCGTAGCATATAAACACTTAAAATAACATTTAAAAGCATGACCTATGCATCCCATGGTATACAGTTGAAAATAAAATAATGATAACATACATCTCAAGGAATTAAAAAATGTGGGCATTACATTGAAACTAAAGCAAGCCCAAAACATAATACAATAATTGTAGTTTATGCAAATTTTGAAATTATAATATTCTATTCTCATTAGGTTAAAACTTGAAATGATATCTTATTGGAGGTAAATGGTAAGTACTCTTAAGGGTGCCTAAAGATGGAATTAGATGAGATCATTCCCTAAAGATATGGAAAGAAGTCACTACAAGAACTAGAAAGCAACATTGTAGTATAATCATTTTCTCAACATTTTCTCTAGAAGGACATAATCATCAAGGAACAAGCCTAGGGATAGATCTCTATACTTAGAAAAGCTATGATAACAATGTATGCGTTCCACATATATGTAGAAAATACAACAAAGAGCATAAGAGAGAATTTAATAAAGGATATATCTAACCAATAACATAATATAATGGGATGATACAATAGTGAAATATGATGTGATAGAGCATATACAAAGAGAATGTAATCAAAACATGAAGAATATAATAGAGACTAGATTGTATCCCATACATGTGTGAATGTCGGTAAATGGTGTATGAATGCATGCTTCTTTTTATTTATTTTATTATGTAATCTTACAAATTTGTATTCAATTAAACAGGTTTTAGTCTAACAATAAATGGATCATCTAGTTTATTCACCATAATCAATCCACCTTCTAAATCATTAATCACACCCTTCTTCCAATACATTAGAATAATTTTTCCCACTAAATTAAGAAACTAATAGTTTAGATTAAAATTTAAAAATACTCATATTAATCCTTCTATAATAATTATATCTAGCACATGTCCTCAAACACATACATGTTAACATATAAACTATTTTTTCATAAAACAGTAATATAACTATATTATTTATTTTTATTGGTCAATAATTGTTATAAATAAATTATTGTATTCTTGTTATATTTTATTATTTATTTGTGTCATTCATCATTGTCCTTGCACATATTTCCTATAGTAATAAAAGCTATAATTTTTATTTCAACATTAATATTCATATGTCAATGTTTCTCATTAACAACCTTCTCTTTATGAATTTGCCCACTTTTTAAAGCATATAAATGTCTTATCTAACTAGAACAATATAAGTATAAATCCATGCATTTATAAATATAAATATTTGTGGTTGTATAGGTATATTTTTGTTCATATATTGATCACATATCTACATTCTTGTTATATAGTATAAATTTATGGTTAGACTATATCAAATTAATCTTTGTAATAGATTACAAATTCATGTTGTAAGTTGTCTAGTGAAACAATTAAAAAATATAAAGAGATTCAACTTGTTTTTTATGAGGAAAAACAGGTTTTGGAGGGACTCGAAACCCTTTACCAACCAGTTTTGAAGGGACTAGAAACCCTATCCAAGTGAAACATGTTGCACTCAAGATAAACCTAATACCATCACCAGCCCATCAATTGCAACACTAAGAATAAAACTAGAAAGCTCCTGCTACACAAAGGTTTTATAGGGACCTTGAACCCACAAATCAACAAAAGTTGGGCCCTAACATCCACAGGTTTTTGAAGGGACCTTAAACCCTTAACCAGGTTTTTCAAGGACCTTGACCCCATAACAGGTTTTGAAGGAACCATCAACCCTTTACAATCAGGTTTTGGTGGGGACCTTAAACCTAAAGAAACCAAAAGAAACTGCTTGAAGCATTCAGGCAACAAAACAACCAGGCTGCAACAAACCAACTCACAACACCAATCAGCTAGAAACACCAACCCAACCTCCACCTCAATAGGAGAGGGCACCCCTCTATAGGAGAGGATGAAGAGAGATCCTTTACCACAAGAAATAGAGCTTCCGACTCGATCTACAACACCTCTTTCTACCTTAATATGAAAGAGCTCCTCCTCAATAGGAGCAACCTCCACCTCCATAGAAGACATCAGCTGAAGATCCTGATAGAAAGCAACTACACCCACATAAAGGAAAATCAAGACATCCTTTGGCCTAGCAACAAACTGGAGCTTGGAAGAAGGAAAAGAGCACACCACAGTCA
Source organism: Sequoia sempervirens (assembly GCA_007258455.2). NCBI lineage: Eukaryota > Viridiplantae > Streptophyta > Pinopsida > Cupressales > Cupressaceae > Sequoia > Sequoia sempervirens. Next base: position 316,197,432 of record VDFB02373365.1, on the reverse strand, counting down.
ATCTTGAGAGAAGAAACTTCTGGGCCATAAGCATCGCCATCTGGAGGAGCTTAACCACTAGGAATAACACACCCCCAACCTGCAAAATGAACTTAAGAGCACCAAAGGGGGAAAATAACCCTCTATAGAAATTGAGAGTTAAAAACCACATAACCAACCAAGGATTCCACCAGCACAAACCACAATGCCAAAGGGAAAAACAATCCCCTCAAAAGGAACTAAGCAAAGAAATTAGGAAAAAGCATCCTTTGAGACAAGAGAAATAGCAGAGGAAACCCCACAAAAGGCCAACACATGCCCAGAAAGAGAGCAACCAGAAGGCTGCACCAGGTCAGAGAGAAGCAACACAAGTCCACCAAGGCAAGAGGACACCAAGCAAAGAAGTAACAGGGAGGCATCCAAACAAGAAAGCACGCCTTCAACCTCGACACGCCGGTCTGAGCACAAAAAAAGCCACAGCCCTGAACATCCCACAGGGGACCACTGCCACACTAGACAAGCCCACAACCAGACCAGAAAGCACTGAAGCAAAACACCTCCCGAGAGAAACATAGGAGGAAAGAGCAGGAACAAAGGAGACCCCTATCCACTAAAGAACACCCACCATGCCAAGCTCCAGAAAAGCAAGAAGGAATGCATACAACACATGAGCAACCCACCACTAGCCAACGCCCATAGAGAAGGCAACAAACTCAAAGGTGCAGCCAGAGACACAACCAATAATCTCCACCACAATCCCCCACAAACTCTCCAAAGGAGAATCCCCTTGAGAGGAATGAGAAAACATAGACTAGAGCCCTCAAAGAGCTCCAAAAATGCCAAAAACTAAGATGTCCTCCACGTCTCAAGCGCAAACACAGACACAGGTAGCAAAGCCATCTCACGGACCAAGGAAAAGAGCCCAATCACACTCAACCCAACGTCCCTGGCAGAAGGAAACACCCCAAGAGAAAAGCCCAGAAAATAGGCCGCCACGGAAGAAGCATTCTCTGCCAACTCCAACCACACCACCACGAGAACACAACAAACCAGCTTGAACTGGTCGCACCCAATAGAGGAACCATACGCCCCAGAGTCAAAAGCCACACCGCAAGGGCTAGAACAACCAACACCAACCAACACAACTCCATCGTAGTAGAGGGCAAGAAAAGGCCAGGAAATAGACGTGCCATCAGGGGAATCCGAACCATGAGAGCCGACGCAATAGAGAGAGCAGTCCCAGACCGCAATAGAAACAACCAATCTGAGTGCGGCCAGAGCCACAAACCTTCCAAGAAAAGCCCTGTTGACCAAGCCCAGGGGAGAAAACATAGGCCCAACTGTGACCCGAGCACAAGACATAAGATGCCTAGGCGGAACACCCCGTCCATCTACCTCATCATCGTCCTCTACATCCTCTGTGCTCTTTGAGGATTCAAAAAAGTCGATCTTGCCCAAATGCCTTCGTCCTCCGCTCAACACCTTCATTTTAGCAAGATAAGAGATTCAACTTGTTGAAATAATCTCAATGCAACAAAATAAGAGCTAAGTTTCCGTACAATTAATTTATGAATTTCTTTTATTTAATTTTCATAATATTTAAATGTCATATTTTAATTCATTTAATCTATAATTTAATTGATTACTATTTTATTACATTTATTTAATTATTCTACATCATTTTATATAAAAATATATTTCCTTCTACACAAAATAAAATAATAATAAACGCCACGTTTATACATTTTATAAAAGAACATCATCAATTTTACTTGTAAATATAAATTCACACTAAAATATTTAATTAACATATTTTGATAAACACGAAAAATATATTTTGCTATCGTTTTAAGTTTTAGAATACAAGAAGCTCACCGAACCTATCAATTTGAGTGACGTCATTCCTTACTACCACTTTACGGTATTAATAGCCTGAAGACGATGTATGTCAAACTCATTGCACGGCTAGATGCGAAAGGACATTCATAATTTCCAAAATACATTTATTTATAGTTAGGTATTTAAATTTTTTCCAATATTGTTACGGGAAAGTTCACATTTTGTAAAATACTATCTATACTTTAGTAGCATTATAATTTTTTTGGTTCGATGAAAACTCATTATTTTAAAAATATTACTAGAAATTTTATTAATACAGTTAGTTGTAATGATAAAAATTATATATTTATTTAAAATATATATATTTAAGAATTATAGTGAGTGGTTGTTTTTTAATTGATTAAGATATATTTTGTGTTGAAATTTATAAATATTATTTCAATCTCCTTTCATTATCATTTATATTTAAAACTTAGATTTTATTCTTCATTTTGTCATTCACTATCTTTGTTTAGATTTGTGGATATAAAATTGATCCAAGTCAATTTTATATTTGTGGATTTGAAACTTGAATATTTAAATATGTATTTCTTAATTTTTGCCTATATTTACATCTCTTAATAATAATTATGAGTTGACTATAGTGCAACTTATTTCAAATTGTACATCATTGTGATTTGTTTAAATCTAAAACTTATTGGTTTAGAGCATCTAAGATGGAGTTAGAATTATCAAAACATTAATAAATCGGAGCATCTCAACAATATTAATTAATTACATAATATTATCTTGCATCATAATTTTAGACATATTACATGCTTATTTTTATTATTTTCAATCGTTATTTTAAAGCCATTGAATTGATCTAACTAGGGGGATTAATTGAAGAGAACATGACCCTCACTTAGGAAGTTCCTTCAAATAGAGTTTGTAAACACCATTTTTAAAGATTTAGATTACAAACATAGAGGTGAACAAATTTTAGTCATCATATTTTACTAGTTCATTTCTATGAGTAGAAATTTAGTTCCACACATTAGTTGACTTTTGTAGACGTGAAGACTAGTTTCACAACCATGGATCTAAACCAAGATAGAGCAAAATTGATTTATCAATTATGAGGTGATAATCCAAACAAGGCCTTAATTTTTAGCATATTGATAAATCAATTTTTAACATTTCTAGTAATATTCCATCATTTAAATTCAAGCTAAGCAAATATTGTTTAATTTATTTAAGTAATTTTGTATTTAAGTCGTTTGGTCTCAACTCTAGAATCTAACACAAATTAATTGTTGAAATGCTTATTCTAGGTTAATTGTAGTGAAAACATTTATTTTCACTATAATAGTATCTTAAAAAAAAGTACCAATTATCTGAATGGTTGGTGAGAATATGAAGGTTCTATGCAAATCATGATAGTTTGTTTACTTTTGTTGTTGATAAGTTTAATTTTATTAAACTTAATGAAGCACTTGTTAAATCTCTTGGATATTTTTTCCTAATTTCTTTCCTTTCACATTATATTATATAGAACAATTAATAATATTATTTATAACTATAAATAAATAACTAATGATAAAACTTTTTTAATTACCAAAATTATTCTTATCTATTTAATAATTTAATTTTATTAATAGTTTATAATATTCATAAATTTTTAGATTTAGTTAAATAAAAAACATGGAGTGGAGGTTGTACTAATAGTACAAAAGTAAAGAGGATAGAGTTAGAATAAAATTTCTTAATTAAAATCTTATCATTGTAAGTGGTTGAGAATATGACAAGAGGAGTTTCAAGATTTTTAAAATCATATTTTGGAAATGTAATAGTTAGTGGTGTCTATCTAAGGCACAAAAGTTTATCTTAAAGGTACGGTAATGTCCTTTGAGAGTGCTATTGTCCTTTGTTGGCACAATAATATCCTTTGAGTGTGTTAGTGTTCTATACTCATAGTTCATACCAACAAATGCGGTAAAGGAAAATATCTAATTGTGATTAAGATATTCCCTTGAATTGTTGCAAACAACCATGGAGACATTCATTATAGAAAAATACACAAGATAAAACCTTCCCTATGTTGTTACATAACATACCCTTCATTTATAGTTACATGATAAGTGCATGGAAATGGGGGACCAAAAGAGGGTCTTAAGTGACCACTTTTTTTAAATCGGGAAAGTTCATCTTGGATGAGAAATTGAAGATAGTTATGCTCAAACTTTGAAGTTGTGACAAGAACAAGATTCATAGTTCTCTGATTCTACTTTCTAAAATGCTATTTTTTTTAAATGGTGGAGATTAAGAGGTTTAAACAAGGGGAGCACACAAAGTGCTCCTCTTTTTTGTCAAAAAACTATAACATAGCATTTGGTGTGCTCCCTCTAAAATGTTAACCACTTTTTAGTATTTCAAAAATCACTTCAATGAAATTTAGCTAACACCATGTAGTTTATGCTTGATTTTTCTATTAATGTTTTAATAAATTTATGATTTTCTACTAATTTTCAAACTAGACACATCCTAAAAAATAAAAAATTGAGTGTGCTCCCCCCTCAATTTTTTTGGAACATAATCAAGATTCATTTTTTAATGTGTATATAATAAAGTCTAGAATATAAAAATGTAATTTATTTCAAATTTTGATGAAGGGATAAAAAATGAAACAAAAATTACTATACATAGGTTTTCAAGACAAAAAAAGAAGACACTAGCAAAAGAAATTAAATATAAAAACCTTAGAATATTTGAAATATGGAAAAAATTGTATGGTTATAAAGGTAAGAAAGAGCTTGAAATTATTGTGATATTTTTTGGCTCAACTTTGAAAGACGTGCAAACTTGATGGAGAGCACACTCAAGATTTAGTCACTTCTTACAATTTACAAAAAATATGTCTTTGGTCATTGACATGTATGTGGAAATCCAACCCTAAAGATTGGTAATTGTAATTGTGCAAATTTTCACCCTAGGAAAATTCCCCATTTATTTACCCTTACCTTAGAAATTATAAGTTTGATGATGTAAACTTGTTGCTGCCAACTTATTTCTTTTGTGTGGCCTTATCTTTTTCCATTAGCGAGGGAATTTTTGTCAGGGATGTGTGTGTGCGTGCGGAGATCTATGTGCCACACTTCCATCCTAATATGATTCTTGCCCCTGGAATCTGCAAAACCGTTACGTCAGTGGTTGGCTACGAAGGTAACATCTTCTGTCGACCCTTGACCGATGAAAAATGACCTTTTACCTCCATTTTAGAAATCCAAACTCATTATTTCATTCCTTCATGCTAATTCTTACAAATTCTTGCTCATTCTTCCACTCTCTCACTTTCTCAAGCTTGCTTTTGCTCTCTTCTTGCTCATTCTTGCTTTTCTCACCTCTCTACTTGGCTTCTACAATGTACTGCAACTCTACCAGCTTTGTAGGTTAATGAAGCTCCATTCTCTTGGTGTTGTGTCATCTCTCATCATCTTCTCCTCTCAATGTTACACCCTATCTTATTGTTACCAAGTTACTTTTACCTTCACGGGTAAATAGGATGAAGAATGATTTTGATATGTTGATAAATAAATAACACTGAAATATTTATTAAGATGTTATTGCTTTGAAGGAGAAATTATGTTAATGAAAGAATATGTATTGAAATGCGAATATTCTAATGCTTTGTTGATGCAAAGGATTTATGATGCAAGTGTATTTCATGTGAACGACTAACTACCATGCAATATATTGAGTTAGATGTAGGTACACGTTCATGCTCTGGAAGGGAGGAGAAGTATCACTTTGAAGAAAGATTTGGTTCAATAACACTTAATAAGCCAATACTGAGCTATCACACACACTCACATTCCAATTTGGTCTACTTGAGTCGGGTTAGTCCATGATTCAGGTAAGTGCCTTTGGTCATAGTCTTGACTTATTGGAATAATTGGGTAGTCGTCCTTGATTGAGATAGGTTGTTTCTGTGGATAGAATATATGCTCTTCTTTGTGTGCTAATCAATGAAGTATATGTATATACAATTGATGAATATATGAGTATATGTACTCAAGCATGGATGTTAAAATAATGTTATATATATAAATATATAGTATATACATATATTAATTTGTATATGTATGTTGTTTCGTTATGTAACATATGCACATATCTATTAATATTCATATATATATGTATAGATCTATGTGTGTATGACTATTTTAACATATGTTTATATATATATGTGTGTGTGTGTGTGATAATTGACAAGGCAATGATATATATAATATATGCTTTTGTATATATATATATATGTGCACGTATGCGTTGAAAAAAATATAACATCCATATGAACATATTAATATGTATTTACATATGTGTATATGTATATATACACATGCCATATTATTTTGCATAATAAGTAAACATAGGTATATGCATTTGAATATCGAATGATGCATTTTATAACTTGTAAGTTGGTATATATACATATATATATATATATAGTAATCTTATACATACATATATATATATATGTATATACATATATATATATGTATATACATATATATTATATATATTTATTATATAAATTATATAATGTTTGATAGCGTTGGATTGTTATCTAAAGTGCATAGTATATGAGTGGGTGCATAAAACAAATAGCACTGCTTATAGTTTTAATGTTGTATAAGCCACCAAGGTAGCACATTATTATAGCGCATGGCATGAAAATAACACACTGATTAATAAATTTGCATAGAAAATTAAAGTGTTGACTATGAGTTTCAAGGGAAATGCTATGAAAACACATGAAAAAAGGTTTTAGGCACAACAAATCAAGGCAAATGCACAACATAATTAACACAACAAATATGATGTATAGAGTAGAATATGGCATGTGGAAATGATGGCAATACATGGTCAAAAATATTGAAGGCAATATGAAACACATTTAAAAGCTTTGACTTAGTATTTTATTTGAAACACCAAATAGCACATAAGAAGTTTATGTGGTGCCACGTGATGAATAATTTGTTTCCTTTAGAAGTCCATTTTCAGAGCTTTGTCCAATGATGGAAGCCAAATTGAATGGGAGAATAATTCAATTAGAAGCTAGAATAGAAAGAGTCAACTTGTGTGACTATTTACCTTACATTTCTGAATAATGTTCTTGCTGTCAATAATAGAAGCAACTTGTTTTCCAATTTTGTTGAGTATTAGAGTTTGTAATTTGCCACCTTTTATTTACCATGCTGAGTCAAATCCATTGAACTGAGATGTGTGGATTTTATTACCCTTTTTCTAGCCTGTAGATGCTAATATTTGTGTATAAATAGAGGCATTCTTTACCTCAAAGGGACACATATCTACATTTTGCTGTTATTTTTTGAGAGTTGCTTTATTCTTCTAAGTTTTGTGAGAGAGATTTAGAGAGATATTTTACAAGAGTTTAAGTGAGAGATTATGTGAGAAGGTTGGGAAGAGTATTTTGGAGAGGAATTGTGGTAGTTGCTAAAGTTGCAAGCTGATTGTGGAAAATGGCTATGCTAGGAACCTCGTTTATCCAATTGGAGCTTTGCGTAAATAGGCATGCTAGTTTCTACACCTTTATCTTTTATATTAGAAAGGTTAAATAGATTTGAATAACTATGTTAGAAAGGAATAGTATGAATAAGTTGTGATACTTGATTATGTTTGAATGTTCTTGGATATTACTTGCTTGATGGAACCTATCTAAAAGGTTAAAGCTTTTATATACCCTATAATGGATTTTATATGATGTGTTTCTATTTAGACTTTAAGTAATTAGTCTATACTATACCTATATTGAAATGAGAGAAATGGATGACATCAATATCTTGGGGGGAATAACTTGAATTGTTAGCTTAAATGCTAGGAAAACCTTGGAAATGATAAGGCTAGCAACACACCGATAGTGGTGGTTTAAAAGATGTATCATCATTGATAGAATGTGACATCATGTGAACCATGTTGTTAGTCTATTCTAGAATGATCATTTGATCGGTGCTTTACTTGAATATTGATTGAAACCCTAGGTTGAGAGTAACCTACTTGATTGGGTTGTTTATTTAATCCTTGTTTGAAGCACATAGGGTGAGGATAACCTACCAGATCAAACTGATCATTGATTGCTAGTATTATCCTAGGATTAGGGTAAACTAAGGATGAGATTAACCTATGTGTTTAAGTTGATCACTGGAATTTGTGAATTACTATGAGATTGGAGTCATAGGTGGGGTTACCCTACCAAGTTGGTTGTTATATACTCTTGAAATGAAGTCATTTTATTGACGTGAATCTACTTTTTGTATAGCCTTTTTATTGGTGAAATTGTACTCTTGAATTAAGAGTCCTTTAGTGTTTCCCGACTATACTTTTGATTGAGTCATTTATTGATATGATTATTATTTTCATTAAGGCAATTTCTTTTTGAGGTCATACCTTTGAACTAGGGTCATTTATCAATGAGAATATACTTTTGATGAAGAACCATTTATTGATATGATATGTTCCTGAATGGAGTCATCTATTGATGAGCATTTATTCTATGATAAGATGAATCTTATGTAGCTATACTTTAGATTATGAAGTTATTTGTTATGAAGATATTCATAAGTTAAAGCCATGAGTAGTTCATAGGTTAATACAATGATTAGGATGACCCAGTGAAGGGAATAGCTTATGCATAGAAATTACCTATTAGATGAGTCATAGTGAACTTAGTGTATATAGTTTATTCTTGGGGTTAAAGATTAACCAATGGAGGGAATTTCCTATGCATAGAATATGAATGGTCTTAAAAAATAGAGCTAGAATGGTAGGTGAGCATGTGATGTACACTCAAATTACTAGGTGATGAATATTTTGGCCAAAGTGGTGTGATTCACCACTGGTTACATTGTCAGTTCATTGTGTTAACTTAGAGCATGCTAGTGTGAGATTTTCATAAACGTAAAATATAGATAAGTCATATGGTAAAGTTCTAGTTATGTAGGACACAACACTAGCTCAGGATTGACTAATATTTTGAGGTTTTTGGACCAAACTCTTAATCGAAGGGTAGGGACATCTTATCATATGTGGTAGATGTGCAAGGGACTAGTAAGTCTATGGATGGAAGAAAAGTGCTCGAGTGATGCTTCTCCTCTTAGTCGGTGAGCCAAGATTCGAAGGGGGATTTCCTAGATCATTTGTATTTCTAGTGCCAATGGAGCTCAAATGAGCTAGGTAGATATATTGTAGCAATTTCTATGAAAAGATGGAAAATATATTTTGTATCTTGTTTACGAAATCATTTCTTTGGAAAGATTGTAACATTTTGTTGAATGAAATGAGAAATATGAATTATTTCTATATCGCAATGGAATGCAATGGAAGTTTGGAATAGTGTTTATTTCAAATGTGCATGATATCTTTGTTTTAAAGAGAATTTTTTTTGGCTATGTGATGGCATCATGAATAATTTTCACTTGTGGTTAAAACATTGAAAATTCTTTTGAATAGAATAATGGGCATGTTACACGTGGTATCAGAGTTACCAGGTTTAGTTATGGAATCTATGGGATCATTATGCAAGTGATGTGTAAAGCTTATCTTAAGATAATGGTTGAAAATTTATTATGCCAAGATGGAAAGAGGAAAAGAACAAAGTGGAAACAAAAAGGGAAATTGAAATTATTGATTTTTTTTAAAGTCTAGGATTAGGAAAGAATCATCCCTGGAGTTGAAAACTCCTAAACCAACAACTCATTGGGATATACCTTGGATTGTGGAAGATTATGCAACTAGGTTTAGTAGGAAGGTTATGGGGGTGGGTACCTTCACCCTACGAAATTGTTTAAACGACTATGAAGGATATAAAGAATTGAAGAGATTTCCCTTATTGATAGCAACTAGTAGTTGCAAAGAGTCAAGGAATTTGGATTGAGTAGGGATATTATGAATCTATCAGTATGCTTAATTGGAAGGGAACTAATTGATAACATAAATTGGAAACTTCTATCGAAGTAGGAAGTCAACGTTTTGTGAATCAAAAACAACTAGAGAGGTAACGAGAGGTTGGATAAACCCTTGGAAAACCTGATTCAATACAAGGTTAAAATATTGTAATGATAATTGGAGTCAAGAGAGAAATTTGATACTTTTGAATGAAGGTTAGAGACCAATTTGGTCAAGAAAAGAAGCAAATTATGAAGGATTAAAAGCGGACACGATTCCACCAACTGGAATAGGAAAGGTCAATTTGGAGATTCCAATTAAAAGGGGGAAAAGAGACAAACAACCCTAGAATGTCTAAAGTTACCAAGAATTGGGACAAAATCACTTGGAAAGATGATTGTTATTTGGGAACTAAAAAGTGAATAAGATTAAATCCAACAAAGGATTAGTTAAGAGCATAGTTTGGTTGAAGTACAGTTAGAACTTACCAACTTGTCAACAAAAGTAAATTTATGTTAGATCTTTAAGTGATCATATGAGGATGTTGCAATGAGAAATTGAATATGGTTAAAAGTCCATGAAACATTAGAGTACCTCTTAGCTTGTAAAGTTATTTATTATTCATTATATCTCATTATTACAGATCCCACTATTGAATCTAAAATATTAGAAGATGATGATGAAACTAGTTTTGGAAACAAAAAGGTATGTACGAGGTGTACCTAGTAAGGGTAAGTAAGGTGGATAACAACTGTTCCACTATATTTAGCCAACAAAAAATAATTTCAAATCAATTCAACCAATTTGAAGAGAATGAATGATTATTATGAGTTCAACTGTAAGTTGATCTAAAGTTGTGGAAACACTAAGGGGGGGGGAAGGAGAGTAGACAGACTCAGATAAAGTACCCCATACAATGAAGTACATTGATGTATTTTCAATTTGAAAAAAACTTTTGACTCCTTTGTAAGTCATGATTCAATCGAAGTCTTATCCTTAATAACCAAAACAAGGTTGGAAAGGATAAAAGACAAGCTATTGGAACTACTAGTGAAAGGTAGTGGAAAGGTCAAGGCATATGACCAATGAGGAAGCAATATTTACAACACAAATCTATACGTAATTGAGTTGGAATATAAATTGTTATTATCGTTGATTCCTTTGAAAAGGATAGGCAGTTAGCTTGGTCATGAAAGGAAAAATGATCACCTATGGAATCAGAAAGGGAAGAATTATATATTTCTAACCTTGATTTAACAAGGAATGTACATGCTTGGTAGTTAAGAATGTAATAATTGCTGATATATTTTGGAAGAGAATATCGAGTCAGCATGATCAAATGAGAATTATTATTCAAAACTAGTACAAATGCTCATTGAAAGAAATAAATTGAGTTGAAAATTGGAATATAACTTTGGAAAAGACTAATGGATGAAAGAAATCTAATATTTAGATTTCCTAAGAGGAAGGAGTTTAGCTTTGCCATCAATATTTAAATATTATATTTCAAGAACCGAATATGGCATAAGTCCATAAAAGAAGGTTTCACTTAGTCAGGATGGACTATTATGAACCAAGAAGGAACCTAGGTACCCAAAATTTTGGGAGATGAAAGAATGACTGAGGTAAATTGATGTCATATTGAGGTACACAAGGGAATGAAAAAAAATATTGAATGAGGAACCACTATAATCTAGAAGGGATAGAGTATAATGCTACTAGATATGTAGCAAGTTGATGTACAAAATTCTAGAGGATGATGACAAGATGTCATTGGAAGGGATCGTATACTTCATGGAATTCTAGAGTGGAAGTGGTAGATCACAAGAATAATTTGATCTTTCTATCTTGATAGAACTGACATAATGTTAAGGTGGATAGACTCACCAAGTTAACCAATTTTGATTGGAAAAGTTGATTTATAGGATATTAGTCCTAAACATCATATTGTGAAAAGTAGTTGCTTATGTTCCTGAGTAGGTTATCTCAGAATGGGACACACAAGTGACATTAGGTTTTGTGTAAACCATGATCATCTTATGAAAATTTAATTGAATAAATGCTTAATATATTACTTTAAGTTAGCCAGTTAGGTAGAAGGAAAAAAATAAAATCTAGGAGGATTTGTGGGGTACTTATATTACAATAAAACTTCTATCATTGAAATTTGGATCATGATATGGGAAAAAGGGTTGAATCTCTATAAAGTTAGGATAAGCTAAGAAATGGGATTAACCTTAGACCAGAAATTTTGTCAAAATGGAATAAGAGATCAAAATGATAAAAGAAACTTTGTTGATACAAAGCTTGAAATAAGAAGCAGTATCATTATACTTGGAATTGATAGGTGTCTAGGGGAAATGTTATGCTCAAGATGGATAGTAGTCAAGGGAAATACTATTATTCTTAAGGAAAATGTTTGAGATAGTGACAAATGGTCTTGGATTTTGAGTTATTTGATGGTGTAAGAACCAAAGGGAAGGGTGGGACCCATGGTGTAGTGTGCAATACACCGCCATTCTTTTCTACTTAGATTACACTAACGATAATTGTATTAGTCAAGGAGAATGTGTTTTTCAAGTCATTGTGGTATAGGTGTCATAAAGGATTCAGTCACTATTGTACTTATGATGTACATATGAGGTAATATAATTATAATGTATAAAGTCTTTGAGAGAGAAAGTATGCGTGAAGCTCACAAATTCTCCCCATACATTAGCACAGTCATTCAATGCAAGTTCAGTAAGGAAAAGATTACAAGGGGTCGTGCTATGAGGGAAGATTAAAAAGGAATATACTTATTTCCTAACTGATTTGGAAAATGGAAACTAAAACCTTTATTTGACTTTATCTATATGTTTAGAGTTTTAAATCATTAGGGATGATGATTCACAAGGGGGGAAGTATGTTACACCCAATCTTATTATTACCAAGTTACTTTTACCTTCACTGGAAAATAGGATGAAGAATGATTTTGATATGCTGATAAATGAATGAAATACTAAAATAGGTATTAAGATGTTATTGCTTTGAAGGAGTAATTATGTTAATGAAATAATATGTATTGAAATGTGAATATTCTAATGCTTTGTTGATGCGAATGATTTATGATGCAAGTGGATTTCATGTGAACGGCTAACTACCATGCAATATATTGAGTTGGATTCAGGTACAGGTTTACACCTCCAGAAGGGAGGTGAAGTATCACTCAGGAGAAGGATTTGGTCTGGTAACCCTTAATAAGCCAATACTAAGCTATCACACACACTCACATTCCAATTTGGCTTCTTGAATTAGCTTAGTCCATGAATCGGGTAAGTCCTTTGGTCATAGTCTTGACTTCTTGGAATAATTGGGTAGTCATCCTTGATTGAGATAGGTTGTTTCTATGGATTGAATTATGTAATTGAATCTTTGGATAGAATATATGTTCTTCTTTGTGTGCTAATCAACGAAGTATATGTATATACAATTGATGAATATATGAGTATATGTACTCAAGCATGGATGTTAAAAATAATGTTATATATAGAATATATATATACAAATATTAATGTATATGTATGTTGTTGCATTTATGTAACGTATGTATGTATGTATATATATATATTAATATTCATATATATATATATGTATATATATGTGTGTGTGTATGACTATTTTAACATATGTTTATATATATGTGTGATAATTGATGAGGCAATGATATATATAATATATGATTATATATATATACATATATGTGCACATATGCGTTGACTAAAATTGAACATCCATACAAACATATTAATATGCATATACATATGTGTATATGTATATATACACATGCAATATTATTTTGTAGAATATGTAAACATGCGTATATGCATTTGAATACCGAATGATGCATTTTATAACTTGTAAGTTTGTATATATACATATATATTATATATATTTATTATATACATTATATAATGTTTGATAGTGCTAGATTGTTGTCTCAAGCGCATAGTATATGAGTAGGTGCATAAAACAAATAGCATTGTTTATAGTTTTAATGTTGTATAAGCCACCAAGGTAGTGCATTATTATAACAAATGGCATGGAAATAACACATTGATTAATAACTTTGCATAAAAATTAAAGTATTGACTATGAATTTCAAAGGAAATGCTATGACAATGCATAAAATAAGGTTTTAGGCACAACAAATCAAGGAAAATGCACACCATAATGAATACAACAAATATGATGTATAGAGTAGAATATGGCATGTGGAAATGATGGCAAGACATATTCAAAATTATTGAAGGCAATCTGAAACACATTTAAAAGCTTTGATTTGGTCTTTTATCTAAAACACCAAATAGCACTTAAGAAGTTTATGTTGTGTCAAGTGATGAATAATTGCTTTCCTTTAGAAGTCTATTTTAAGAGCTATGTCCAGCGATGGAAGCCAAAATGAATGGGAGAACAAGTCAATTAGAAGCTGCCATAGAAAGAGTCGACCCGTGTGATTATTTACCTTATATTTCTGAATAATGTTCTTTTTGTCAATAATAGAAGCAACTTGTTGTCTAGTTTTGTTGAGTCTTAAAGTTTGTAATCTTCCACCTTTTATTTACTATGCTGATTTGAATCCGTTGAATTGAGATGTGTCAATTTTATTACCCTATTTCTAACTTGTAGATTTTGATCTTTGTGTATAAATAGAGGCATTCTTTACCTCAAAGGTATGCATATCTACATTCTACTGTTATTTTTTTAGAGTTTCTCTATTCTTCTGAGTTTTGTGAGAGAGATTTAGAGAGAGATTTTGTAATAGTTTTAGTGAGAGATTATGTGAGAAGGTTGGGAAGAGAATTTTGGAGAGGAATTGTAGTAGTTTCTAAAGTTGTAAGCTGATTGTGGAAAAGGGCTATGCTAGGAACCTAGTTTATCCAATTGGAGCTTTGTATAAATAGACATGCTAGTTTCTATACCTTTGAATTTTATATTAGAAAGGTTAAATAGATTTGAATAACTATGTTAGAAAGGAATAGTATGAATAAGTTGTGATACTTGATTATGTTTGAATGTTCTTGGATATTACTTGCTTAATGAAACTTATCTAATAGGTTAAAGATTTTATATACCCTAAAGGGATTTTATATGATGTGTTTCTATTCGGACTTTACATAATTAGTCTATACTATACCTATATTGAAATGAGAGAAATGGATTACATCAATATCTTGGGGGGAATAAATTGTATTTGTTAGCTTAAACACTAGGAAAACCTTGGAAATGATAAGGATAGCAACACAATGATAGTGGTGGTTTGAAAGGTGTGTCGTCATTGATAGAATGTGACATCATGCGAACCATGTTGTTAGTCTATTCTAGAATGTTCATTTGATCGGTGCTTTACTTGAATATTGATTGAAACCATAGGTTGAGAGTAACCTACTTGATTGGGTTATTTATTTGATCCTTGTTTGAAACACATAGGATGAGAATAACCTACAAGATCTGACAAATCATTGGTTGCTAGTATTATCCTGGGATTAGGGTAAACTAAGGATGAGGTTAACCTATGTGTTTAAGTTGATCACTTGAATTTGTGAATTACTATGAGATTGGAGCCATAGGTGGGGTTACCCTACCAAGTTGATTGTTATATAATCTTGACATGAAGTCATTTTATTGACGTGAATCTACTTTTTGAATAACCTTGTTATTGATGAAATTGTATTCTTGAATTAAGAGTCCTTTAGTGCTGGGACTTTACTTCTAATTGAGTCATTTATTGATATGATTATTATTTTGATTAAGGACACTTATTGTTGAGGTCATACCTTTGAACTAGGGTCATTTATTAACGAGAATATACTTTTGATGAAGAACCATTTATTGATATGATATGTTCCAAAATGGAGTCATCTATTGATGAGTATTTATTCTATGATAAGATGAAACTTATGTAGCTATACTTTAGATTATGAAGTTATTTGTTACGAAGATATTCGTAAATTAAAGCCATGAGTAGTTCATAGGTTAATCCTGGGGTTAGGATAACCTAGTGAAGGGAATAGCTTATGCATAGTAATTACCTATTAGATGAGTCATAGTGAACTTAGTGTATATAGGTTGTTCTTGGGGTTAAAGATTATCTAATTGAGTAAATTGTCTACGCATGGAATATGAATGGTCTTAACAAATCGAGCTAGAATGGCGGGTGAGTGTGTGGCGTCCACTCGAAGTATTGGGTGATGAATACTTTTTCCAAAGTGGTGTAATTCATTGTGTTATCTTAGAGCATGCTAGTTTGAGATTGTCATACACGTAGAATATATATAAGTTGTATGGTAAAGTTCTAGTTATGTAGGACACAACACCAACTCAGGATTGGCTAATATTTTAAGGTTTCTAGACTAAACTCTTCATCTAGGGGTAGGGACATCGTACCATATGTGGTAGATGTGCAGGGAACCACAATAAGTCTGTGGATGGCAGAAAACTGCTTGAGTAATGCTTCTCCTCTTAGTTGGTGAGCCAAGATTTCAAGGGGGATTTCCTGGATCATTTGTATTTCTAGTGCCAATGGAGCTTAGATGAGCTAGGTAGGTATCTTGTATCAATTTCTATGAAAATATGGAAAATATATTTTGTATCTTGTTTACAAAATCATTTCTTTGGAAAGATTGCAACATTTCATTGAATGAAATGAGAAAGTTGAATTATTGCTATATCACAATGTAATGCAATGGAAGTTTGGAATAATGTTTATTTCAAATGTGCATGATGTCTTTGTTTTAAAGAGAAAAAAATTGTGGCTATGTGATGGCATCACGAGTAATTTTCACTTGTGGTTAAAACATTGAAAATTATTTTGAGTAGAAGAATGGGTATGTTACACTCAGTCTTGAGTGCTAGCATAAGAGAAGGTGATATTGTTCCTTTTAATTATTTGCATTGTTGTGTCTTATAGAGTAGCATTCAAGCTATCTTTGAACTCTATTTGATAGTGTCATTTTCTTTATTTTCTTTACCAATTTCTCTATATTGTTGCATATCTAGTTGTCCATGGAGGTGGGAACACCAAAATGGGGTTCTAACTGAGGAAGACCTTGAAATGTAGTGTTGCACTATTTTTGCACACACGCCCCACCAGAGGTGGAGACTCTCTATTCTTGCTTTTGCTTTTTCATTTTTTCTTTAGGTTCTACCTTTTTCCCTTAAGGGATGGGTCCTTGAAATTTTGATTCACTTCACCTTATGAGATTTTGATGATCATATTTGCACTTTAGGTGTGTTTATTTTGTAACATTTTGATCTTGCTTGGATGCTTGGGGTCATTGGTTTCATGGAGATTTCATTGTGGCATCAAATTAGTTAAGTGAGGGAGAGTTTTGCTAAATCCTCCAGAGGCTGGATTACTCAATGTCCTAATGTCCGCTAAATACATTCCTACACAAATTCCTTGAAGTTCTTTGGCTTGCTAAATCTATATCCTAGCAGAATCCACAAAGTTATTTTTTGATTAATCCTTGGAATCCTGGATTCCACGAGGATTTCATTTTCGTGAAACCTGGGGTATGCCAGATTCCTTGAAATCTATGACTTGGTTGTTTTCCTGAGTTTCATTAGTAATGATTACGCGAGAAATCAGTTTTTGGGTTTTCCACATAGAAACGGATTTAGCGAAGGAAATACTCAACTACTCAACTATTTCATCAACCGATTGATTAGAGTTTCTAGGAGTGTGTCTTTTGCTTCATCACCTTTGTTCGAGTTGCAAGGTAAGGTCTTAGGCCTTTTCTTTGAGTTCTGTGAGTGAGCATGACTAGGTTTTCAATTTTTTATTTGCTTATGACTACATTTCAAATGACATATCATGTTTTCAGCTCATATTATTCCAAATTGAAGTTGCATTTAGGTTTTATTGTAGTTCCTTTTGCAAATGGTTATCATGTTGTCAATTCCATTTGGGTTTTAATTCGATTCTTGCTTTGAAATCCTTCTTGAATTCATTTTCATATGCATTCGAAGTAATGGATCAAGATTAGGGTATCATTTTATAGATCGTTTGAACTAGGGTTTTTGATTTTCATATTTTGATAATGCATTTTAAGTTTGAAGCAGTATGAATTAGGGCATGTTTGAATTGAAATAATCAATTTTCCTATGGTCTTGAGATTTTTAAGGTCGATAAATACATTTGTAGATAAACCCTAGGTTGTTCCATTTTAAAAACTATGAACATGATGTTGGGGAAAAAGTTCATAAGATTTCAATTTGGATTGCGGCATTGATTTTGATTTGAATTGTTGGTATTATTGTAATAATTTGAATCGAGTCTTAGCATTCAATGAATATTGTATGATCATATTTTATGAGTTAAAGAATTTGAGCTTGTCTTGTGTGGTTTTTGCTAAATCCTTTGATGCACGGATTATGCAAAGTATTTCCTTCGCTAAATCCGTTTCTATGTGGAAAACCCAAAAAATAATTTCTCATGTAATCATTACCTTCAAGGAAAATTTGAATGTGGATCCTTCACTAAATCCACTCTGCCTTGAATTCCCCAAGCCTTTAACTTTTGCAGATTCTGTCCATAGGTGAATTTCCTGAAGTTTTGAGACTTTCATTCTTATAAGTGGTATGAGTTAGTATGGGTATAAATTGCTTGTAATGGATTGAGTTTGAGATGTTCAAAATGCATTTTCATTGATAAGGGAAGGACTTAGTATCTTTTGATCTATTCATTTCCTTTCTTCACACAATCCTCTTGATCAAGAAAAACCCAAGAAACTTGTCTTCACGACATCCTTCAAGGGCCAGATTCCCAAAAATCCACCAGAACCTAAAATCCCTGAACTTTCAAAAAACTCAATGTGCATTTAAAGCTTGATCTTAAGGGCTTTGTGAGTTGATTTCTATGGGTTTTGAGGATAGTTTATGACTGATTGTTCCAATTGTGGCTAAGTGTTTCATTCTTCGTAGAATCCTTAGGAACTTAGATTCCCCAAAATCCTTCAATAGCTAAAATTTGATCTTGAAAACACAAAATATGCCAAAATTTGATCTTGAGGATTTGTAACCCAGTTTTATGGATTCTTATGATGACTCAGGATTGGTTACATATTGCATATAAGTTTTAATGGTTACATATTTGCAACTTGGTTTTATGGATTCTTAAGAGGATTTGCAACCAAGATTGCTTGAAAACACGAAATATGCCAAAATTTGATCTTGAGGATTTGCAACCTGGTTTTATGGATTCTTATGATGAATCAGGATTGGTTACATATTGCATATAAGTTTTAATGATGAATTTATTAATGTAGTGATGTGATAGTTGGATTTTTCTTGGAAATTTAGTAATTATGGTATTTCTTCTAATCAAATGCAGGTAGAGACCAACAAGACTAAGGGTTCTAAAGTAAAATCTACTGAGCCTATTAAAGAGAAGCCTACAAATGAAGCAAAAAATATGAAGTACAACTTCAAGGGAAGACTTCCTATGTCAAAGATCATTTCATGTTGGGCCAAAGTTGGAGACAAAAATATGGGTCATGTAGATTATGAAGACTTCAAGCAAAAAATTAATTTCTATGTTTCTACTCCTTTGGCTAAGAGATTAGTCGATACATGATTGGCATAGGTAGCTGGATTTCCACCATCCATTCAATGCCCTGAATGGATCATTGAATGTGCTAAGAACTATGACTCCAAAAGGATAATAGTTGGACCTTAAGGGAGAGTCATAAAAAATTTGACAAAGGAAGCAATAACTAAAGCATTCAACATTGGATCACATCATAAATTGATCAAGGTGAACTTGGAGATAGAAAATAAGTTCTACAATGATGATCTTGATCAAGCATTGGATATGATGAACAAGTCTTGGATTGACAAGCCAAAGTCACACTATTCCAAGCTGCCAAAATAGTTACACATGAGTGAATTTAAGTTGGAATACAATGATATGATCACTCTCCTTAGCATAGTGGTAGGATTGGAGAAGGATTTCATATTTGAGGAATGGATGTTCTATGTCATATCATAGATTGAGAAATGAATTAATTACCACTAAGCAAGAATGATTAGTGACAATATGGATACTCAATTAAGAAAGGTGCATGATACAAAGACATTCACCATGACATCTTATGTGGTGTACATGCTTGCTAGGACATACAAATACAAGGGTTTAAATTCTAAAGGAACCATTAGACAAGATATAATCTATGATTTATACCCTCAATTGCATTTGAATACTTCCAACTATAGGAGGGTCAATGATACTTTCACTATGTACATAACAAGAACATTGCAGGATTCTCTTCACATGAGAATTTCATCAGAGGCAATGGAGTTGATAAAGAAATATGGCTATTGGTTCATTCAATTCCCAAAGTTCACATACATTAGAGTTAATGGATCTCCAAAGGTACCTTACAAAATTCCTAGGTATCCTATAGACAAGGTGATTTTGTTGGAATTAACTAGGCAACTAGTTGCCTTGACTCAATTTTTAAGTCAATGCATAAAACAGGAGTTGGTACAAATTTTCCCTAAGGGATTGGCAGTTTGGAATCTTTCCCTTCTATTCAGAGTGCACATCATTCAGAGTAAAAAATGGCCCACTTGAATTTATACTCTCATTCAGATAGAGGTAATTTTGATCCTTATGGAGTGGCACAAAAAATGGCCAATAAGGAGTATAGACATAAAGATAACATAGGAGATTATTGGGCCAATTTCCATGATGAGTTTGAAGTTATTAAGAAAAAATATTCTAGGCTCCCATTGAGGATAATAAGACTTTATGCATTAAGAAATGTGCCAGAACAAGTTGAAGATTAAGAAGATCCAATTCAACATCATGATTATATGTAGTTTCAAAACAAGCCACTCCTTACAGTCAATCGGGAAAAATATGTAGTGGAACTAGATCAGATTAATGCTACAATGATAGGGTATTCAAAGAAGTGGGTGAAGCATAAGGTTTTGCAGTTGGAAGAAGAAGGAGAAAAATTCACTTATGATTTGATGGGAGACTTAGAGTCTCAATTAGAAGAAGGTGACTCTAAGAAGACAAAAGATGATACTTCAGCTCCACAAGGGGAACAATATTATTAAGATGAGCCTCTTGTGATCAAGAGGAATACAAGAAGTCAAGGTAAGGCTGGTACCAAAGATAAAGGGCCGAAAAGATAACCAATCCATAAAAGAAGAAGGCGTACAAAGGAAAAAACTAGGGAAGAAGCTGCAGAGGTTCAACCCTCAAAGAAAAGGAGGCTTGTTACAGAAAGAGAGAAGGGTTCACCTTCTAAGAAATAAAAGAAGACTAAGGCCAATGAAGAAGGCACAACCCAAGCAAAGGAAATTGAGGTGGAAAGCTCTGGAGACAAAACAAAAGTATATGTAAGAAATAATTCTCGAAGGCCAAGGGTCTCCTCTTCTATAGAGAATGTTGAAAAGGCAGTTGAAGAGCCTAAGGAAAATGTACATGAGACACTAGTTAATGAAGCTGAAACTATAAAAGAGATAGTCATAGTAAATACTACTCTTCAATTTCCTCACCAACATGTATAGTATGATAAGGAGGAAGGAGAGGTAGAAAATGATGAGGTTAATGTTTCCAAGGAGCAAGAGCCAGGACAACCAGAAGAAGAAGAGGAGTTTGAAACTCCAAAAGTGGAGATATTAGCAACTTTGGAAGTTAGTTGGAACAAAAGGTTTTTGACATTCAGATTCAAGAAGAAAATAAAGAAGAGGAGAAAGAACCTAAGAATATAGAGGAGGCACCTTCTCAATCTCCTGAGAAAGAAGAAACACATCAATTTGATGATGAAAGTAAAGATGAAGAGCAAGAATACGAAGAAAACATTGAGACTAATAAGCTAGGAGATCATGAGGATACAAATTTAGAAGAATCAACTGCCCCAGATTGGTTGAAAGAACGTTTGAAGCCAAAACCAGTGGTAGTTGAAGAGGAAGCACCAGATTGGGACAAATTCCTAGCAAGATTAGGCATAACCAAAGAAAGGAAGAAGGCTAGAATAGTTTCAAAGATGAAAAAAGATGAGTCAAAAAATAGGGTTTTTCATATTGCTACTCCTGTAGCTAAAAAGCATAAAGATGAAGCTACTCCAACTGATTATAAGGTTGAAACAATAAATTTGGGCCCATCCACAAAGGCACAGGAGAAGGAAGATCTATAGAATCTGTGGATGTAATTTTTAAGAGATTAGATAATGAAACCCAAGCCAAAGAAAAGCTGCAACATTAAGTAGAGGAATTGCAAAAGTACATTTAACATTTGATAAAGTCTTTGCAAACACAAGCTAGTGAAAATGTTTTATTTTCAAAGGGTGTGTTGTCTAAGGATGCAATCGATGAAATAGAGAGAATGAAAATTTTTGTACAAGTCACCCAACAATGGATCAATAGTGTTTTTTAGAAGGGAGACTCTATGGTTGAAAAGGTTTTACATATATATGAAAAAACATCTTCATTTTTGGAAGAAATAAAGTGGCTAGTATCAGAATGTGAGGTGATAAATGATTCCACCATGAATACATTGAGGAAGGTAATGGAAATTCTAGAAGAGATGTTGGTGAATGAGAATATCCCCACAATTGAGGATGTAAATAGGCCAACAGAGTGGATAGAAGCGTTTGAGTTTAGAAAGGAGCTCATGGTAAAGGCTTTGAAGAAAGTTTCAAAAATCCAAAATAAAGTGAAATATATTTTTGATAGCTTCATTTCATTCTTGGAGATTTTAATAGGAAGAAAGAAGTTTGGTAAGAAGAATTTAAAAATTGATCAGTTGCATAAATGGTGGCATGAGGTCTGTTCGCCAGTTGAGGAGGGCCCCATAACATCATATCAGTTAGAAGATGGAATAGTATATATTTCAAATATGGATAGATATCAAGGGTTGCAAGTGGATTGGGATAAAACCTTAATTAAATATGAAGAAGTAAAGTCAATTAAGTTAAGATTAATGTTTATTCTAGTTCTTGACCAAGCTGACCTTGATAGGGTGTTCTCTAAGATTCAAGAACTTTCTAGAAGGAAGGAGAAAGATAAGGAAGATGACCCAACATGACTTCATCAAACTTTGTGCTTACTACATCAAGCTAGATGGAGTAACAAGTTGGCCATGCCTTGAAATTTATGCTAGGATGCCTTTTATTGAATATTAAATGTATCTTTTAGTGTTGACTTCTTGATCTTGCATTGCAAAATTAAAAGGGAAATTTAGATTGTACAAGGCCAACCTATTTTAGGCTGATCTAAATTGTAAACCCTAATTTAAGTGTCTCTAGATTGACATGTTCTTGAAACTCTATATATTGGAGCTCTCTCCTCATTTGTAAAAGGTTGGATATTGGAATTGTTGCAAAATTGGTGAAGTGAATACAAGAAGACATTGACCTTGGTGTTCTTTTATGTGTTGTTTCATCTATATGCATGGTTCCTATCTTTCAAAGTTGTTTCAAGTTGTTTTGAGTGAGTAGTTTTCATAGTAGAATTAGATATAGTTGTTGTTCGTTCATGTTAATGATAAAGTGTTTAAGGTGTTTGAGGAATCTTCTGTCCATACTTTTAGCAATTTGTTGATTGTAAGTTTCTACATAAAGTTATATGGGGCCTACTCTTTGTTTCACTTAAGTTCAATTGTGGATGTTTATGCATTTCATGCCATATTGGGTGCATGTTTGAATGTTTCACAATCTAAAAATATTTCATACCTTTGGAGATTGCATTGTAACTGTGATACTACAGATTTAATCTTGGTTAAGCAAGAATTGGTTTTGAAGATTGGTCCACCTTGAATGCTTTGTTATTTTCATGATTGATCTTAGGATTTAGGTTAGAAATCTTTCTAAATCCTCATCTTTTGCTATTTCTTTGAGATCATTGTTAGATTAGGATTTGAAAAGCACCACGAAATTGATGTATTTGATGAAAAGATAATTTCTAGACCATAGATATTGGAAAATTATAGGGTTTATTTTCATTTTCATATCTTGCAAAACCCTCATTGTTGGCTTAAGAGTTTCAGTATTTTGTTTGACCATAAATGCCCTTTGTGTTTACCAACAAATAACATCATCATTGAGTTGTTTATGCATTGACAAGACCTGACATTAAAGACCTTGGGGTTGTTTCTTGAGGCTTGCTGATAGAAATCACCTTTCAAGAGAGATAGGATACTTGAATTTTGTTTGTGTTGTTGCAGTGCTAAAAACACCATCAACACGCAGTCCAACATTTTTCCTATTTTTGTGTGTGTAGGTGTTGATTTGTCCATTTGGAATATCAACTAAAGAGTTGGATTTCGTGAGTGGAATGGTATCTTTTCCTACTCTTTCTTTGTCATTTTTCGTACTAGAATAGCTTTTCAATACTCTTCTTGTTGTACTTTCTGCTTTCTATATTTCCTTTGTCAAATTGTAAAACTCTATCACTCGGGTTGTAAGTAGGACCTTTGTGTTTTTTTCCTATTTTCTAGACCTCTATCCATAGAAGATGCTAGAGCATTCTTAAGATTCTAGTGTTTCGCATTGGAGTCCACTTCCTACACTTTCATCCTTAGATAATGAGCTATCTAGTCTGCAATTTGAAACCTTTGTGGTTGACTCACCTAATTTTTGAAACACTTGTCAAACAACCTAAGGTAGTTTAGGGATGTTCATTCCTTGGGGATCTCCCATGACTTGGAGCCTCGTGGGTGACGAATCCCCCTACTCTACATCTTTGGTAAACCTAACATGAAAGTCTTGTTTTTATTTCTTAGTGTTGGATATATTTCTCTCATACCCTAGGTGTGTTGTAGGCTTGTGTGTTGTGAAGCTTTATGAGATTTACGAATCATTCGACAACCTCCAAGAATGTTGTTAGAAGGAACATACGACATATAGCTTGATGGGTTCTAAGGTCACTATTGGTCCTACCTTTGAAGAATTAGTTTTGGGAACAAATATAAGTTTCTCCAATCCTTTTAGGGAAGCTCCTCATATTCCTACCCCTCTTGCTTCTCCTTCTACTTTGTCTATGGAGGAAGACGATGCTCTCGAGGTTCCTGCAGAGAAAACTCTTTCCTTGGATTGAAGACTTGGTGAGTTTGGGAAGTATCTGGAGAAAGAAAGGAGTATGGCTAGGGCTGCTATGGTTGTTAACAACTTGATAACTATGTTGGACAAGGATCGAGTAGGCCTAGAATTTCTCTGAGGCCTTGTAGACATAGTGGATACTCATGTCCCATCATACAATCCTAGGTTGGGAATTTCCTGAGACCTTGGATCTGAGATTGTTGAAAGATAAATAGAAGTATTGATGCCTAAGGCATTGACATGTATGATCAAAACTAGCCCTTGTGTTGACACCACCTTCGGTCCTTTGCCAAACCCCATCATTAAAGTAAACAAGGTATCCTTGGGCTTCAACTCCTCCAGTCCAAATGTTCTTGGTGGAAATCTTTGAGCTCATACTGGTCCTAGTGGCGGGGTCTCTACTAGAATGGGGGTTGGTGGCTTTGGTCATTTTGGTGGTGGTTCCACTTGTCCTGTTTCATCTTCCGAACCTATCTTAAATGCCTTGTTGCAAAACATGGGTCAAATGCATAACCAAATAGCAAACTTATCTAGGATATTTCTCAACCTATCTTTCAGCCTTTCTTCTGCCATAGTCCTTTACCTATTTCTATTTTAATCACTCACATCCCTTAGGGAATGGAGATTTCAAAATTTGAAAATTATGGTATTCGTGGACCCTCAAATGCACATTTCAGAATTTAATGCTATGTGCATTGATTTCTTCCATCACAATGCTCTAATGGATAATTTATTTCCTAGACCCCTTAAGGACATTGCCCTTGAGTGGTATTTTTCCTTATCAGATAACTCTATTTTCTCATTTGATTAGTTGGTCAATCAATTCCTCTAGTAGTTTCAAGCTAACATTAGACTAAAGATGACCTTTTCAAATCTCGTTCGATGTAAGCAGGGGGACCAAGTAAAGGTGACTGATTTTATTGCTTGATCTGAAGCATTGTTCTATCAAATTTCTTATCCTCTACCAGACTCATATGTGCAGAAGGTTTTCATTGGCAACTTCCAGAAGTCATGGCAAGAAAATTTTTCCTTAATAAAATATCTTTTTTTTCACACCTGTGTGTCACATTGCGTGAGTACCAACAAATGGTGGCATAGTTCGGGGGTTCATCTTCATGCTCCTATTTTGATAACCAATTTTTAGTGTTAGTTTCTAGAAAAAAAATCTATTGCAAACATGGTCTCTACATCTAAGGACAAGGGCCTAGGATGTAATAGGCATTTCACGAAACTATCAGAGTCTTATACTGTTGTTTTAAAGAAGTTATTAAAAGATAAAGTTCTGACATTGCTAGAACCCCAACCTCTGACCAAGCTATATCCTGAGTAGTATGATGAACATTCATTCTATCAATTCCACCGAGTACATAGACATGATACCAAGAAATGCGTGCAACTGTATCATGAGATTCAAGACTGCATCAATGATGGGACTATCCATCTCAATGGAAATAAGCAAAATTATAATAAATATGTGGCCAAGGAAAACAATGAATTGAAAATTTATATTGATCTATTTCCCTCTCATTCTACAAATTTAGTAACACAATCTTCTACGTCATTTGAGTAAGTTCCATCTAAGTATGTGAAAATGGTTTCATTCACATGTATCCCTCCTCTTGAAATACAAGTGCTACACCTAACATGACATTCAAATCAAATGATGAGCCTCTTAATAAAGAGCCTTCCCCACTATTCATTCCTAACTAGATCAATGTAAACATCATAACTGGCATCTTAGTTGATTCGACAAGTTGAGTTAATGTGATAATAGAGGAAAATCTATTTATAAATAGCTTACACAAGGAGAGATACAAAGAGTTGGAGACCACTCTCCATATGCATGATGGACTCTCTGTCTCCTCTACGGGCTCTATTTATTTGTTATCATTCTAGATTCAAACTAGTTCTAAGAAATTCTAGGTATCCCCTGGCTAGCCTTTGTGAATGGTGTCGCCTCTGTGGTTCACAAATGTTTGAAATTCCCTCATGAAGGTTTTGTGCATGTAGTGTATGACACTGTCTATAAGTTGTTAGTTTTGTGTGGGGGTTTCTCATTGGATCACTTTTGGCCTACCTTGGCCAAACCTCTCCCTCCTAGGGGGAATTTTTGTATAAAGCTTATATTAAATATAAGACCGGGGGCTAAGTGCTAAAGGCTAGTTATCTAGTCTCCCCCAATGCAATCTTTGTGAAGGATTCCATGATCATGCAAAAATAAGTTGCTTCTTCTACCTAGTAAAAGGGGAAGGGGAACCTTGCTCACACTCAAGGGCCTTCTCCTTTTGTGTCATCTAATTTTGCTTCTACTTCTCATCCTGCTTCAACACCTTTGGCTCTCATTCCCATGCCTTGCATTTGAAGTGCGATGGTGCTCACATGGAAAAAAGTGAAGCATCAAGTCTTCAAGCTTCTTGTTTTTCCCATAATTCTTAGACCCATTATCTATGGCAAGGAGAAGGGTCCTCGTGGGGATGCAACTGTGTCACAACCTTCGTGGTCCTCTACTATTCCTCTACCTGCCTCTAAGGTAGAGAATGGGAAGAGGCTACTGTCGAGGTGCCTATTTTTGTTTCTCTTCCTATGGTTGCTTCTAGTCCTATGCTTCCTCTTCCTGCTCTTGCCCAAGATACCATCCATCTACTAGAAATAGTTATAAAGGATACTACTATGGCTGAGTAGCAGCCTCCCATCTCTTCTTAGGCCGTGTCTTCCAATGCCTGTAGCCAATGTAATTGGCTTGCACATGAGTGCAAGCACATGAAAAAGGCTTTGGCTAATGGACACACCACCTTGAAAAAGATGGAGGGGGAGCCAGTGGCCCATGTTTTTGTATCCTCTTCTACTTTTTTGCTTCCTTCTATTGTGCCTACCTCAGTTCCAATCGCCTATGTTTTACTTCTAGCTCCTCCAATGGGTCCTGATGATACTCACCCCAAAAGGGTTTAGGTTTTCATCTCTCCCTCTGTGGAGCCTCCTCTTTTTATGTCCCTCTTAGACATCCCCCCTTTTATTAGCTCATAGAAATTTAGAACACCACAATGGTGTCTTCTATGGATTTGTATTCTTCCTCCTTGGTTTCCACTTCTTATGGGGGGATCCTATGTCCTCCACTAAAGCACAAGTTGGAGGATGACCTCATTAAAAGTGGAGGTCAGAAGAAGGGTTCACCTTCTTTGGAGGTTGGATGTCTTGGTCTATGTCATCCTCATGATGGAGGCAACCCTTGCATCCCTCAAGTTTGTCACTACCCATCTTAATGAGGTTGGTAGTGGCTCTCAGGCATCTCCTTCTTCTCCCACCCAATTGACACATGACACTCCAATGAAGTGAATTTTTAATTTGGTGGATGATATCTTGGCTTTGTCTTTGATCTTCTTAAGGTCGATGAATATTTCCTCACAAGAGATCACTAAAGAAGACCTTGAGGGACCTTCTTCCTTGGCCCTTGTTATAGGCAAGTTAGAGGGTAATACCCTCGCTATCCTGCCCTTGTAGGCCCATCTTCCCTCCCCCAACAATGATCTAGATTGGGAGTAGGATGACCTGTTGGTTGATGAGGAGTAGGGTGATACCTCTTCTTTATTTGTAGCATAAATTTGTTTGTGTGTTTGTGTTCCCATCATTTGTCTTCTTGTGTTTGTGATCTTTCCTAGAGGACCCTTGCTACCCTTGTAGGTGCTTCAATACAACAGTGGAAAAATTTTCGTGCACTTCTTCTATTTGTATCATCATTCATCTATATGTTGTGAAATTTCTTTTTAATATTGGGGACGATGTAAAGTGTTGGGAGCATTTAGGCCTTCTTCCATGCCAACCCAATTTTCATTTTTATTTTGTTTTCATGTGCTCTTCTTCATGTTGTAATAACTTTTGGGATTGATGAATGTTTGTGCATACTCTATGTTATATCTATTTGTATCTATGAACAGATTTGACCTCGATTTCTCAGATCTCCCTGTCTCTTGATTTCTTCATCTCTGTTTTCATCTTGATGTTGTGGTTCTTATGCGTTGTCCCTTGCATACGTGACGAAATACCATGAACAAATCTTGTCATGTATCTCATACCACAACATCTCTACCTCTCCTTTCTCTCCTGAGGATTTCATGTGCTCCTTTGCATAACACATATCATCCTAAGGGGGGCTACCATGTTGTTTCAATTTTTAGAAAGGTGAATTCTTTCAAAATAATTCCTTGGTGTAAAATTTTAAAATGAATTCCTTGATGAAAGAATCCATTATTGAAGCCTGCCATTTTCCAAAATGTTGTATTCTCTCAAGACTCTTGGATGAAATTCTCTTTTAAAAAGAATCTTGTATGTGAAAGAGTCTAGAAATTTTCATTTGAAAAATGAACACTCTTTCCAAAATGAAAGAGTCTAAAAAATTTCCTTTGAGAAGGAGCATTCTTTCCAATGGATTCCTTGAGGAAAGGATCTTTCAAAAGGATTCCTTGATGACAAAATAACTTGCAAAAAATTTGGTGTATTTCAATCTGATCATTCCTTTGAATGGATCCCTTGGTGTCTTGAAGGGTTTCCTGCTAAAGGAACCCCCTTTGAAAGCTTCTACTTCAATTGAATTCATTGATGTCTTGCGATTGAGTGTATTTTATCTAATATTCGATGTCACTATGTCTTGGTGTTAGACATCATATATCCTTGCATCTAGCTTGGGGACAACTTGACTAGAACCTTCTTTTCTATGACTATCCTACAATGCAGTTTATAAAAGTTGCAGGCTTATCTACCTGACTAGTATATCTGTCCAAGCTATGTATTGTCATGTCGGCTTGTGTGTCTTATGATTTTTCACCTAGCATGTTTTATCTATAGAATAACATGTTTGTGGTGATATTATAGGACCAAGAACCTATGAAGCCTCCTCTCTTTCATGTCTAGCTAGCTTTGTAGGACTGAGAACTTGTGGAGCCATTTCTCCTTTCTTCACGTCTAGGTGCACCGGATCGAATATATAATTCCTCAAATCTATTGGTATATTCTCTTTAATTTATTTCTACTTTAGCTCGCATCTACACTAAAATGTATGCTCGCTAAAGTGGGGGAAAAATGTAATGGTGTGAATTTGCATCCTAGGAAAATTCCCCGTTTATTTAACCTTACCTTAGAAATTATAAGTTTGATGATGCAAACCCACTGCCACTAGCTTATTTCTTTTGCATGGCCTTATATTTTTGCATCAGTGGAGGGATTTTTGTTAGGGATGTGCATGCGACATGTAGACATCCAGGTGTCATGCTTTCATCTTGATAGGATTTATGCTCCTAGAATTTGTAGAACTATTACATCTTTTGTTAGTTACGAAGGTAATGTCTTTTATCAAACCTTGACCGACAAAAAATTACATTTTACCTCCATTTTAGAAATTCAAACTCATTCTTTCATTCCTTCATGATAATTATTACAAGTTCTTTCTCATTCTTCGACTCTTTCACTCTCTCAAGTTCACTCTTGCTCTCTTCTTGGTCATTCTTGCTTTTCTCTCCTCTCTACTTGGCTTTTACTGCATATTCTTGTTGCAACTCCACCATATTTGTAGGTTGATGAAGCTCCATTCTCTTGGCATGACATCATCTTTCATCATCTTCTCCTCTCAGCCTTGAGTGCTAGCATAAGAGAAGGTGATATTATTCCTTTTACTTATTTGCATCATTGTGTCTTATAGAGTAGCATTCAAGCTTTCTTTGCACTCTATTTGATAATGGCATTTCCTTTCTTTTCTTTATTGATTTCTCTACCTTATTGCATATTTGGTTGTCCATGGAGGTGGGAACACCAAAACAGGGGTCTAATTAAGGCAGAACTTGAAACATAGCCTAATATTTTTCTTATTTCCATGTATGCAGGTGTTGATTCATTCGTTTGGAATTGTAACTGAAGAGTTAGATTTCACAAGTGGAATGGTATCTTTTCCTACTCTTTCTTTGTCATTTTCATACTAGAATATCTTTTCAATAATCTTCTTGTTATACTTTTTGCTTTCTATATTTCCTTTGTCAAATTGTAAAACTCTATTAGTCGGGTCATAAGTAAGCTCTTTGTGTTTTTTTCCTATTTTATAGGCCTTTGTCCATACAAGATGCTAGTGTGCCACACTGGAGCCTAGTTCCTGCACTTTTGTCCTCAGATAGTGAGTTGTCTAGTCTATAGTACCAAACCTTTGTGGCTGACTCACTTGATTTTTAAAACACCCATCAAAAAACTTGAGGTAGTTTAGGGAAGTTCGTTCCTTGGGGCTCTCCCATGACTTGGAGCCTCGGGGGTGAAGAATCCCCCTACTCTATAATATTATATAGTGTCTCTCACATTTGTGTTTTATAGTTCAAATTTTGGACTCGATTCGTATACTGATACCTCTATATTTTGATGCAAGACTATTTGTATCATCATTTTTTTGTATTGATATTAGTATTAGATGAACCTTTTGAGAAAGTTATAGTATTATTATGCTATGATGGATTATGTTGTCTTTTGTTGATTATGCACATGTATGCTTCGATGATTGTTTTAAGGTTATGTTGTATACTACATGTGAGAATTTTATGTGCCTAAGATATTATGTATATGCATAAGTACACTTGATGTGCATTGAGTGGATGTAGGTACAAGGATTTTTTTTATGTTTGGCTTCATAGGTCTAAGTTATTCCTTGATAGTGGTTATATGGGAGATGTCACATTGGCCATATAAATTTTACCTTACCCATCATACTTGATTCAAGTTCAACTCCCTGTTTATTTTTTCCATATTGACCTGGATGTCATCTTTGGTATGATTCCAAAAACCATACCCTATATGGACATCTAGTGAATGTTTGATGTGATTGTAGGCATCCATTAAAATCTGCAAACAACTAAACTTCAAGCATGGGTTAGTGTCATGCAAACTCTATTAAAATGCCTCTATGAAATACCTTGTGAATGATTCCAAATGCAACAAATGATACTAGAAAGACTAAAGCATTATGAAAACAAAAGCAAGTTACCTATTCCATAGTGGATTGGTGTCACATGTGCTAGTGACCCTTTCCCAATCCTTGGTCAATAGCTAAATGATGATGTATTGCAAATGGAGATGAAGAACAAGATTATTTCTCAAACCAAGAGAGTAACCTTGCATAAAATTGTGGATCCATGAATGAGAATGAAGACCTTATTTTATAGATTTTGTTGATGAGAGATTGGCCAAGATGGTGAATGTGGGACTAAAGATCCTTCAATGAGAAGATGACACTTGTCAAATGGTGAGTGGTCAATGGTTGTGCAAGATTTGGGAAGAGTGCCCATGAGAGGGAGAATTTGAATTCAAATTTGCAATAAATTTTGAGAGAGGGGACAAGAAAAAGCAGCAATAAATGCCATGTTTGACTTGTCATGTTATTTGAGGGAAAATGAGGTTTTAATAAATCAATAAAATTTGATTTATTGTGCAAGTGGAGATATCTAGAGAATGCAAGTGGGATGGGATTAACATTTAATCGGGGTTAGATTAAATAGATGATGATTATGCTGATTTAATGCTGATTAGGTGAGTTGACTTTTAAGACTTTGATAATTGTTTATTTGAATTAGAAAATGATGGAATATATGATTTAGGATTTGATTTAAATGAAGTCGGTTATTTAATGATGAAATGGATGATGCAAGATGAAGGTTGGTGATAATGTTTATTTGATAAATGAGAGGATTATTTAATGAATGGATGAAAGTGATGAATGGGCCTAATGTGAGACTAATCGTGAATTGATTGAATGCATAATGTTAATTTTGCATGTCTACATTTTGCCCCTCTTTGAAGCAATGTACTTGTTAAGTTGGTTCAAAGAATAAGCTTTCCTCAGTGAAATTAAAAATTTCATTATTTTTCAGATACTTGTGAGGAAAGGAAATTACGGTACATTGCTTACTCGAGAGAGATCCCGGCGAAAAGATTCAATTTGAGGGTCGATCTAGTGATAGAAAGTTCAAAATGGATGGTTATGGATGGCTGATGCAAATGAGATGATTTTAAGATGCTTAGAATAACAAATCTATATTATCCTAGAACAACTTAAATAATGATATGATATGAGATGGATGAGATTGATGATGTGAATGATGTGATATGCTGTGATTATGCAATGGATGATTTATGAAATGCTTAGACTAACAGATCTATATTATGATGATGATTATGCAATGCATGTGAAATGGTCGATGTTTCCTATGATGTATGATTATGAATGATATGTGGTATGCAGTATATTGATGGTTTGCAGATGCAGGATGGATGCATGAAGGATGCATGATGTTAGCATGGAAATCAGATATGACAAGAGGATCCAACAAGTCCATGATTGGTCGAGACTTTATTAGAGATGATGATGATAGATGATGATGATGATTTGCTTATCAAGGATTGGGATTTTCAAAGGGTCACTTACTTTATGTTTGATAACACGCCTAAGCATGATGCATCAAGGTATAAAGGACCAGGATGGCGTTGTACTTAGTGTGATGGACTTTGACTTGAAAAATAGATAGGAGTATTCTTGTTCACACCTGACATACAAAAACCTTGCTAGGATGCACTTTAGAAGTCTCAAACATCTCGAACCAAAACACGGAAAGGTATAACCAATCAATGCAATAGTCAACAAGCTATCTAAAACATCCTCCATACATATCTAACAAAGCAAGTATTTGCCAAGTTATTTTACAAGAATGTCCAACAAACACAGCAGACAAAAGAATAATGATCGTTGCCCCATTCCTATCTTTCTAAATCCTTCATTCAGATATCATCGAGAGGTCCTTGGACTGAGCGCAATAAGATAAGTCAAAAGAAAAAGACCAAGTACACAAACAAGTTGATGTTCTTCAATACCGCTAACCAAAAGGGAATGTGCTTTTAAGGATAAAAACTAAAACTTATTGCCAAAAGATAATGCCCATTGTAGGAAGGATACATCCTAGGACATGTTAGTGGATGGCGGCATGTCATTTCGTTTATCCAAAATGTTCTTTCTGATAAATAATGCCCCTTGTAGGAAGGATTCATCCTACGACATGATGTTATCAGATGATTGATATGGGACTATTTGTATGATGGACTATCGACACAAAGACTTGACCAACTTGTTTACGTACTGACTGAGACTTGAGACTTGACGCTTTTGAGTTTTGCTTTTAACCTACTAGACTTGTTTCTAACTGTCTCACCAAAGGTTGAGGGTGACGATCAGTTTATTATGAATGGTATTTATTGCGGGTGCAAGCGAGATGAGGCGGATGGATTTTTTCAAATATTTGGATGTTTTTGGAATTTTTTGCAATGTTTTGAGGCTGTTTTTGGTATTTTTTTGAAGTTTTACAAATGTTTTGATTTTCAGTTTTCCAATGTTTT
>VDFB02373365.1:315691258-316163070 GCA_007258455.2 Sequoia sempervirens | reverse complement strand
GTTTGATGATGTTGCCATTGATTGTGTGTTTGTTGTTTATTGTTGTGATGTCAACAATAATTTTTGAGCGTTTGGCAAGATGTTTTGATTGATGGTTGGGATGTATGTTTGATTGACACTTGGTAGGGGAGGAAGCCCTAGACCAAGGAGTGGTGTAGATGACAATGGTGATGGTGGGAGAGGTGGAAATGTAAGGGGGGGAATCCTTGTGAAAGTGTTGTGGTGTTGAAAATGCCCCCTTGTCTGAATATGTCTCCCTCCTCTTGTGAATTTGTGAGAAGAGGGGTTTGTGGTGCTCCGTGAAAAGATGTTGATGATAGGTCATAATGTAAAGTGAGAGGAACATTTTGGTGTAATGGATTATGGAGGATGTTTTGTTCCACTATGGTGTTTGCGTCCAAGTTTTGGTTATTCACAAGGGGATGTGATTGAAGAGCATTGAGAAATGTGTTTCCCTTGTTGATATTTGGTTGAGTTGGAGCAATCGATGTCGTGATTTTTGGAATGTTTTGCGTGACGTTTTGGGATGGAGGTGTAGATGAAATGGGGATGGTGGATGAGATTGGTGGAAAATATGTCTCTACTATAGTGGTCACATCAAAATCCGAAGGCAACTTGGCCCCTTGTTTTGCTAGTTCAAGCATGTACAACGAAGGGTCAAGTCTCATCATGATGTTGATGATTCTATGGTTGTCCTGATTTTGGAGCATTTCAGCTATTTCTTCGTGAGACATTCCAAAGGTGAGGTCCTCCCCTTGATTTTCTTCTTGTGGGTTTTGTGATGATGAGGGGATCAATGGATTGCTTGTTTCTGCGAGATTCATTTCTGCGTTTGTTTGGCTAAGGTCACTTGAAGCGGGAGTTTCTTTGTGTGCTTCCATACTCTTCTTGTATTGAGATCTCATTTGAACCATGAAACAAGGATCAATCTTTGAGAATATGGGAGATGAATCTCTTGATTCCTTGGATTAATCTCTATTTTATGTCCCAAAGTGAAAGTTTTAGGATGCTTTTTTAGGATCAAATGTGATGGTGATGTTTAAAGATGGATGTTATGGATGTTTATGGGTGTTGTTTTTGGCTTTTGATAAATCTTGAATGAAATGCTAGGACTTTGGATTTTTGATTGGTTTGATGTTTGGATTTTGAGATTTTCTCCTTGATCTTGATTTGGATTTTGATTTTTGATTTTGAACAAAAAGACCCTAAGATATTTGATAATGATCTAAAGGATAGTTGTGTTCAAAGGATGATGATTTGGATATGTGTGAGGAGAAGGATGTATCTACCCACACCTACCCAAACAAGATGATTGTTTCACTAAGTATATGGAGAAGGATTCATCTACATACACTAAGCTAGACAAGATGATTTGGATGACTTTGACTAAGGATATGCAAAAGGATGTATTTACACATTCCTAGCCAAAGGTGTTTCGATAAATGTTTTCAAGGAATTGGTCTCAATGATTTTTGGTGTTTGCTTGATTTTGTCATAAAGCCTAGCATTTCAAGGATGATTTCAAGGTTTTTTCAAAAGATGATTTGTGAGATGATGTTTGATGTTTTGAAAGATGGATGAAAGAGGTTTGATTTGTTTTGATCCCTAGATGAACCTAAAAAAACCACTTTGTTTTTCCTAGACCTAGGTATTGAAGAGCATGCATATTCTTCCTAAAGACCTTTGTAACCAAGGATTGATTTCATTTGAACTTTCATTTTCGGATTTTCAATGATTTTTTGCTTTGGGATTTGGAGTCTTCAACACACATGAAAGTTCATTTTTGCTTAGCTTTACTTAATGTCTTTATTTTACCAAAAATACTCTCTTTGGTTAAAGTTTCAAACTAATATGTCCAATGTCTTAATTTCTTTAAACCCCACAAGATATTTTATGTGGAAATTCAATGAACTTAAGGCAAGGGTTTTCCTATTGTTTACTCAAGAAGACAAATTGAGATATAATCCAATGCTTAGGAACCTCTACGTATCGGAATCCCTGTGGAAAGCAAGTGAACATATGGATTGAGTCAATGATATTTGTCTTCAGAGGGTTTGAAATTTTGGTAATCATGTTGAATGTTTGTTTGCAAAATGTTTTCAATACAACACCGTTTTCAAACGGTCACCATAAGCCCTATGGATGTGTAAGACAACATTTGTTGATTCCCACTTGACAAGTCCAGCTATCGCTTATCTTCTAGCGGATGGTTGTGATGCTTGACCCCAATCGCCTCCACGCTCATTAACGCCAATCGGGGCAACCAAGCATCAACACCCATCCAGAATCCTCGACGATCTTTGATGGCACAAAGAAAGAGAATGTAATGCTGAAATGCCCCTACTCACACTCACACAAAATGTTCAATTTTAAGCCCAAATCGAAGTGTTTCAAAGCAATAAAATGTATTTTGAGTGTTTCTCTTGCACCCTAGATCGCACGAAGCGCAAGGGGAGAGGATACACACTCAAAAGACAAAATCACACAATTCAAGCACTTGTTTGTTTTATAGCCTTCAAAGTAATTGTGAGTTCATTTTAAGCACCAAAATGAAGTATGAGTTTTGATTGTTCAATTATTAACCTCAAACAAAATCTAGTGAGTTTGTCCTAAGATTCATTTTAAGCCCTTTGGAATGAAAATCAAATTGTTCGTTTTAGACCCAAATGAAAATTAGTGTTCTAAAACGAAAAGATAAACAACTTCGTGAAGTAGTGTTGATCAAACACTTAAAGTGTTAAAAAAACACTTTGAGTTTTCAAGAAAAATTTCCTCCTCGCTGCTTGATAGCCTTTTTCTTCGCTTTGCACCTTTCAGCTTTGCTTTTCCTTTGTACCTATAAGTTGTTCATTGTACCTTTCACTTTTCCTTTGTTTGCTTTTGGTACCTATTCCATAAAAGGAAATCATGTGAAGGTAAAAGATATTAAATTAACTTCATTTCAATCATTAATTTAAAATGGAAGAATGAAACAAAGATTCAATGATTTAAAATGGGGAAAAGTGTAATCCAATATTAGATTTAATCATTGGTTTCGAAAAGAGTTATTTTCAAATAATAAAGACTCAATTCCTTTTTAGGTTAATAATGAATCACTACCCTTTCACCCTATTAAAATCTTTAGGTAAAAGAAGAAAGTTTGTTCAAAAACCAATGTAAACAAATAACTTTATTAAGCAAAGATTTTGGTCCTTTTGTTATGATAACACCCTGGTCTTCTTTGACTAAACCTGCAAAATGAGTTTGAACATTAATGTTAATAATAAGAAGACTTTCCTATTCAGCTCAGCGAAGACTTTCCTATTCAGCTCAGCTAATCCAAAGGACAAAAACAACAACTTTAAAAACCAGTATATCAAAACGAAGTGAAAGTTTATCAAACAAGGGACCTAATTTTTGCGCACTTTAAGGGAGATCTTTGTTAAGTAGTTCAGATTTGTTAGTATACGCATGGTTTGGAATATATAGAAAGCACACTTCTTCTTTTTTTTCTTTTCTCCGTGCTGCATATGTCTGATGTATTGTCGATGTGTTTTTAGAACTTCTAGCACGTACTCATATGAAACCATTTCGTCACCTGGGAGGTATAAAGGACAGAGACATGCATTGCAGCGGCTAAAGGAATTCGAACTATTTGAATTACATTCCCTTGAGACATTTTGACAAACTCGATGATTATAAAAGATATTTCCTGACAAAACTTGATGATTCTAGAAGATATTCCTGGCAGACAAGGCAGAAATTAGTAAAGATCAAGCGACAGTATTAATGGTGCAATCAAGATAGATTTGAAAAAGAATACCTTACTGGATTTTAAATGACTATTTCAACTTTAATCCACCAACCTTAAAGCACGTAAGGGCAAAGAGATTCAAACCAACGCAGGCAGTAATAGTTGTAGTTGGTAGATGAGTTATCTCCAGTCGCGTACCATTTGTAGAAATTTATGTGGCACAGGAAAAATGGTAACTGAGTCAAGGTTAAGGCAGATTCGCAAGATACTCCTCTGACCCGTGAGAAGAACCTACAGTAGCTATTCCAAGAAACACCAAGAGTTAAAATCGGTCCGTATGAAGCTTAACCAATGGATTTTAATGGACAACTAACTCGTCAGAAGAAAACAAACAACAAAGCACAGACTTTGAAGCTATAATAGAAGTGTTGGAGCTAGCACCATAAGTGAAACATACGCAAAGACCCAGTAAGTGTAAAGAACATATGCAAAAAGTCACTTAAAAGGCGCTTAAGGAAAATGCGCATGGCAGGTGTAAATAAAATAGCAAAGACATCTTATGACCAGCATATTATTTGCTTTGTGCTAGGCGTCGGATTCCCTTCAGACCAGCATCTTTCCCTACGCAGCCACTTTGACCGAATGTCCCAAGAAGATGTGGTCTCATGAAATGCAAGAAATAGCTGGGTACGCATAGACCATATTTGAACTTTCAAGTGCAAAATGCCATTCAACAACCATCTTTAATAAAACCTACAGAGAACTCGCATATAAACATTTCTCAAAAGGACAAGAGAACAGTCATGATTAATGAAATGCACAAAATAATCACCAATAACTGTAGAGGGCAGGTATAATCTAGATCACAGATACCCCTTAGAGAAAATCATGTTGGGTTTGCCTGGAAACATAATGTCTGACAGAATGCTTAAAAGAGATGTTAAGCAACTTTTAAGCGAGCCAACAGAAAGAAGAATAGCTGTGCCTTTCAGATTAAAAGTTTAATCTACCTACAACTGGTAAGTGAATAGTCAGAAGACTCATGCAAAAGAAAGCAGGGCGCAAGAAATTTTCATGCAAGTATTTTATAATAACCAGAGGAGTGAGATACTTCAAAAGTGATTACCGTTTATCATAACTGGTTCATTAGAATGCAAACAAAAATGGTTCACCAAACGCGAATATCTGGAGACATTAATAAATAATCGAAGTGCGTGTGAACTGTTGGGCAAAATGCTTGTATGCTGAATGTTGTACATGTGGGGAAAAAAGGTTTTCTTCTGAAATGCTATCTCATGGAATTCAATGAAGGATGGATCTTTGACAACACCTTGTAATTAATGCAAGGCATGGAAAATTTCCAAACCCATACTTATAGCCAACACATTGTGTTGTAGACTAATGTATAAGGTAATGGAGAGTGGGCTGTGGACTGGATAGCTCTCATGTTCATGACAGAAACAACTTAGGCATAATATGCGGATAGGATGGCTCTTAGATTTACACACAACGAAGGATATGCATAAAGTCAAATTATTAAAAAAAAAAGCATACATAAAACTCTGAAATAAATGTGATGTGTAGATATAAAAAGAAACCAGCGTGTAAAATGGGATTATAGATACCAAACACAACACACAATCAATCCAATTTAGTCAAAATACAAATTTCCCTCCTTCTAGCGCCAAATGTAGGCATCCATTAAAATCTGCAAACAACTAAACTTCAAGCATGGGTTAGTGTCATGCAAACTCTATTAAAATGCCTCTATGAAATACCTTGTGAATGCTTCCAAATGCAACAAATGATACTAGAAAGACTATAGCATTATGAAAACAAAAGCAAGTTACCTATTCCATAGTGGATTGGTGTCACATGTGCTAGTGACCCTTTCCCAATCCTTGGTCAATAGCTAAATGATGATGTATTGCAAATGGAGATGAAGAACAAGATTATTTCTCAAACCAAGAGAGTAACCTTGCATAAAATTGTGGATCCATGAATGAGAATGAAGACCTTATTTTATAGATTTTGTTGATGAGAGATTGGCCAAGATGGTGAATGTGGGACTAAAGATCCTTCAATGAGAAGATGACACTTGTCAAATGGTGAGTGGTCAATGGTTGTGCAAGATTTGGGAAGAGTGCCCATGAGAGGGAGAATTTGAATTCAATTTTGCAATAAATTTTGAGAGGGGGACAAGAAAAACAACAATAAATGCCATGTTTGACTTGTCATGTTGAGGGAAAATGAGGTTTTTAATAAATCAATAAAATTGATTTATTGTGCAAGTGGAGATATCTAGAGAATGCAAGTGGGATGGGATTAACATTTAATCAGGGTTAGATTAAATAGATGATGATTATGCTGATTTAATGCTGATTAGGTGAGTTGACTTTTAAGACTTTGATAATTGATTTATTTGAATTAGAAAATGATGGAATATGATTTAGGATTTGATTTAAATGAAGTCCTGATTTATTTAATTAAATGGATGATACAAGATGAAGGTTGAATGATAATGTTTATTTGATAAATGAGATTATTTAATGAATGGATGAAAGTGATGAATGGGCCTAATGTGAGACCTAATCTGACTGAATCCGATTGAATGCATAATGTTAATTTTGCATGTCTACAGTGATATCTTGTTTAAATTCTTATTTTTATAAATTTAATTCAAATATATGCTTGCATAGATTTAAATCATGAATTTAAATGTTGACTGTTAATTAAGAATATATTTAATGTTTATTTGGGATTTTGGGGGAAATTGAGGGAAATATAAATTAAAGAAAAGGAAAAATAAATTTATATTATTTTAATTATAAATTCAAAAAGTTACAATAGGCAAAAGGTCATTCTTTTATTTCATGTTTTGTTTTTATGGAGAAATGGTGTGTGGAGAAACCCTCCATGGGAAATCTTGTTTTCTGGATTATGGGAGCAATTTTGTGAAGGGAATTGGATTAGGTTGTATCCATTAGAATAGCAATTGGAAGGGGAATATTCCTTTGAGTGGGTTTGGGTATTCATGGTGTGTGTTTAAAGAATTCTTCATATGGAATTTTGGTAAAAAATAAGGTATTATGTCAAATTCTTCTCATTTACTCATTGGTTTCTATTTTGAAAGGTTATACTAGAGTTAGGGGAGTTTTAAAACCTCACAATTCTTTTCATTTGGTGGATTTTCATGTTGTAGAATTTAGTTTGTAGATTGTTTTGCAATTTTCTCAAAAATGTGGTTATAATGCCCAAATTTTTTATAATTGATAGAAAAGTGAAAATGATAGTTTAGAATGGGTGTTAGGAAATTTTTGCACCAAAGGGTATTGTTAGAATTTTGTTTTTTTTTTAAATTAAATTTTGAAGAAAATCCAAGCTATTTTAATGGTGTTTTAAAGAAATTCTTGGTTTTTGGTGATTTAAAAAGTTGGAAATTTTTGAAAGTTTTAAGTGAATTATGATGTTTTAGAATGCATGAAGGAACGTGCACTTCAAGAAATTTTGAAATAAATCTTATGGAATCATGTTGTGAAAATTGGTTGAAAAATATAAATTGTACATTGTTTTCCGTACCACACTCATTAGAGGGTTTGATGAGCTTAGGATGTAGGTATTAGATATGGTTATTGAACTTTTATTGTCATTTATTTCAAAGGTGTTCATTGATGTCAAAGGAGTGATGTCTATAGATTGGTTGGAATTCAGGAGATTCATGAGAATTAAATTTTAATTACTTCTATCTCGTCATTTTGAGTTATGGATATATATTGGGCTAGCCATGATGCTAGAATCAGTCAAGCAATGTCTGTAGTATCATAATACATCTACTCATGTTGATAGAAGTAATCTAGAAGTTTGATCTAGAATGTTTGAGATGTGTTACCCAAATAGTGGTATTATTCTCGTAACATATTTTGATCTACATTTCTTCATGGATGTGAGTTATGTCCTATTGTTTGAAAGGAGAGTATGTCTACACATGATCTTTCTTATTCTAGAGTTTTTATAATTTGTGTTCATTAGGTAGAAAGTTTCAAGTGATAGAAGGGTCACTATGCTAGTTATTTAACCAGGTTGATGTTCCAAATTTGTGTGGCAAAAACTTGTAGCATGTGCTCTTTGGAGGTAGCATGGGAAGGTGAAATAGGACCAGGTTAAGGTCCCTAAAGGAAACACACAACATCATGTTTTATTGGTGGAAAAAAAGTTGATTTAGGATTGAATCACTACATGTTTCATACAAATTTGAATTTAAGTCCAACTTAGCCAACTTGGCTAATTATGGATGGTGTTAAGGGATTCCTGACCAACATGAAATGATAATATAATGGGATGTATATTATGACTAATCATCATAGTTTACAAGTGTGCATGTTAGTGTAATTGTACGGGCAAGTGTAAATTCAAGTGATGTAATTAGAGTTGCATCTCAATCATTATGCAACATCATTAGAAGATCATAAATTATGTAGGAGAGTGTCTAAAGGAAGTTGAAATCAAGTTTAAGTTGTGCGATCAAAATTTAAGATTCACAAACCTTATTTATGTAATTTGGTAGGATTGGTGTCTTACTTATTGGGTTGGTGCTCAGATCTTTGTATCAAGTATTGGTGTCTCCAATAGGTTGGTGCCTAAAAATATAGTAGGGGATTGATGTCTCTGGTAGGCTGGTGCCTACTTCATGATTGTAAGTGATTCATTATTCTATGAGGCTAGATTTGGATACTAGATCCAAGCAACTCTTTTTATTGTGTTTTTTCCCATTTTTGGTTTCCACATATATTTGGTGTTCATTGTGTGAATATGTGCATCTGTGTTGCTTGATTTATACTAGCTATTTTTTTTCATGTTTGGAGAAGTGATTAATGGTAATTCATGTTGAATTAAAGAGTTTTAAATAGATTTTATATACTAATTCACCCCCTCTCAATATATTGTGTTCCCTTCACCATCTAAGGGAGTGGATCCCAACATGTACCTAGCCCAAAGTGGCTTGTAGGCTGATCATGGGTGGGGAACCATTTATTCAAGTGAAAACTAATGAAACATGAGTAATTCATTAACAAATATAATGGATGCCTCTCATCCCTTGAGTGCTTGCAAAGATAGAATTTTTGGGAAGACATGCCAGCTAGAGGATCTCAGGTCTTGTAATATAAAGTATCCTCATTTATATGAGATTAGTACTAGATTCCACATGATTCCATGCCAATGAGCACCATGATGGCACTCCCTAACTAGCTCTCTAACATATAGTCCTAGAGTAGTTTGGGTAGCACCTGAAAGAATTTATAATTCCTTTTTATGTTGGTGTTGAATTAATTACATTCTTAGATTCCATGTATTCTTTGTGTCTTGTGTGAGTGTATACCCTTCAAGTCCCATATGTCCTATGTGTTTGATTGGGCCTTGTGACTATATTATTGCATGGTGGAGTGAACCTACAAGTACC
Source organism: Sequoia sempervirens (assembly GCA_007258455.2). NCBI lineage: Eukaryota > Viridiplantae > Streptophyta > Pinopsida > Cupressales > Cupressaceae > Sequoia > Sequoia sempervirens. The sequence goes on along the minus strand of VDFB02373365.1, from coordinate 316,153,879 downwards.
ACATGGTTGGGTGTCATGGTAACCACTGTTGGGGACTAGAGGTTCGAGGATCAAGATTACCATTGTACCGTGATCTACTTGGAGTTTTATTTTATGCAATTAGTTACTTTAATTTAAAGGAAAAATTGTATATTTAAATGATATTTGAGTCCTATTTGATGTAATTGTAATATCATGAATTATTGGACCTCTCATTGAGATGGATTGTAATTGAAGAGATAATGGATAGTGATACTAATCCTAGTTATGTGAATTGGTGTTGGAATCAATGAAAACTACATTATGGATGATTATATGTTTATGCAATGTGATGGTATAATGAATGTAGGAAAATTTCCCTGGCTTCAAAATGAATGTAATTCATCTTGTAGTCTTGGATGGTGTTGTGAACCCATCAGGTAGTCAAAATACCCCTAAGAGCCCATTCCTAAAGTGTTGTGTGGTTTAGGAGCCCTCTTTTAGTCTCGTGTAAGGTCTTATAAAAGCTAAAATGTGCTGTAAATTTATGTTTTTTTTTTCTTGCTTAGGGTAGGAGTTGGGAGTTTTAGGGAGGTACTAACACTCCTCCCTATCTTCTCCTTCACTTATCAGTGTTGTCAAGCAATCGGGGAAACCAAACTCTTTGTTTGACCCCAAGTCATTTTTTGACATTTTAGAGTGCATAGGGTGTTGTAGAAATTTCTAGGTGGTTCCTCAGTGCTTGGAGGGTTCTAGAGGTCAATCCCTAGTCTCAAATTCCCATTGGCTAGGAAACTAGTGCTTAGAAAAGACCACAATGTTGGAAAGGACTATAATTCCTAGAATGGACTATGGTGTCAAAATAAGACACCAACACCTATCATGGACACTAGTGCAAGGTGTTGTAGTCCCATCTGGGCACTAGTGTCCCATTTGGACATTGTTATCCTTTCATTCATCAAAAAACAAGTACTTTAGGGCCTTGTATGGGAGAAATTTGTGAAAATATATTGTTACCCATGGCTTTGGGAGTATTAGGAATTTTAGAGCATGTTCATATTTGTTATCATTGAGAAGTTATGGTATATTTTGCATTGTTTTGTGTGCCTTCTATCCAAGTTACTTAGTTGTCAAACCTAGGCCTATGGAGATTGTTCACCTAGTCTTTTAAATTCTTGGGAAGGTTGAAACCCTTCATTGGTGATCGTTTGTGTTCTAAACATTCCTCATGGGTTAGAGGGTGTTTTGTAGTAGTATTCATCTACTTGTGCAATGTCACGTTGTGATGGGACATCATGTGTTGTCTTAGTGTACCTTGTTGGACTAATTTTTTGTAGATGTTACACTTTGTGTTTCAAAAATAAATATTACATTTCTTTTTGAGTTGATGTTTTGTGGGTTCCATGATGAGGCATTACATAATACCCAAAGTAGATAAAAATGCAAGTGTGTTATAGCACACTCATGTTTGTATGAAGAAAAATTTAAACCAATAGTGAGGGAGAGATAAAAATATTTAGAAAGAGAGACATAGAGATATAAAGAGATGGAGAGAGGAAGAGATAAATGGAGATAGAGGGATTTTTCTCTCCATCCATCCCTATCTCTCCCTCTCTTTATCTCTCCACTCTTTCTATCCCTCTCCATCTCTATTACTTGTCTCAATCACTTCCTTTATTTATAACTCTTCCCCCCTCAATATCTATCTCCCTCTCTCTACCTCTCTATCTATATCTCATTATCCATATTTTTTTACAGGTCTATCTCCCAATCCCTCTATATCTCTTTATATCTCCCTCTATCTATATATCTCCATATTTATCTACTGATATATATATATATATATATATATATATATATATATATATATATATTCCTCTCTATCTCTCCCTCTCTTTGTTCCTACAACCCTATATCTATCTATCTTTATCTCTCCCTCTCTCTCATCCCTCTCCCTTGAAACATAGAAATATATTTCTATATCTATATTTTTCTATCTCTATCTCTTTCCCTCCATATTTATCCTTATATATCTCCCTCTTTATATCTCTATCTCTCTCTCTATACACGCATGCATATTCCTCTACTCCTATCTTCTATTTCTATTTCAAGATCCCTCCCTCTACCTCCATCTCTGTCTGTTTATATATATCTCCCTCCCTCATACATGTACAAGTTTCCTATTTCTCCCTCCCTATCTCTATCTCAATCACTCAATCCCCTTCTCTATCTATCATTATATTTCCCTCTCTCTATACCTCTCTCTATTACTTGTCTCTATCACCTCCATTATTTCTCACTCTTTCCTCCTCTATATCCCTATCTCCCCCTCTCCCTCCCTATTTATATCTCATTATATCTCTACATCTCTCTCTTATTCACTTCATCTCTCTCTATCCATATATTTCTCTACCTATTTCTCCCTATCTCACTATCTCTCTTTTTATCCCTCTTTATCTATCTATATCTCCCTCTATCTATATCTCTCCCTTTATCTCTCTCTTCTTCTCCCTCCTCTCTTTATCCATATATTTCTCTATCTATATCTCCATATATCTCTATTTTTATCCATATCCCTCACCATATCTCTAGATCTCCCTCTATATATATCTCTCCCTCTCCTTCTCCCTCTCCCTCTCCCTCTCCCTCTCCCTCTATCCTCTCCCTATTTGTATATTGAGCTATCTCTCCCTCCTCTCTCCTCTCTCTATCTCCCTACTCTCCTCCTCTCTCTCTCTCTCTCTCTCTCTCTCTCTCTCTCTCTCTCTCCTCTCTCTCTCTCTCTATCTCTCTCTCTTTCTATTCCTATATTTATCTATCTCTTTCTATTTCTCTCTTTCTCTCTCTTTCTCTCTCTCTCTCTCTCCATCCATATTTATTTATATATACTTATCTCTATCTCAACTCTCTCTCTCTCTCTCTATCTCTCTCTCTCTCCCCCCCTATCCATCTATTTATCTCTCTATATCTCTCCATATCTTTTTCTCCTCTCTCCATCTCTATATATTGAGATATCTCTCTCATTCTCCATCTCTCTCCCTTCCTAGATCCATCCCTCTACCTATGTCTCCCCCCTCCCTCCCTCTCCCCCTCTCTATCTCCCCCTCTCTATATCTCCCCCTCTCTCTTTCTCTTCCCATCTCTCTCTCTCTATCACTCTATCCTAATCTCTCTCTCTCTCAACCTCTTGCTGTATATTTCTTTGTCTCTTCCACTCTATATTTCCCTCTCTCTCTCACTCTTCCTACCTTTCTATCTCTATATTTATCTATCCCTCTACCTTTCTACTTATCTATATCTATTTCTCTCCCTCTTCATCTCTACCTCTCTATCCATCCCTCTTCCCTTTTCTTCATACCTTTCCCTCTTCCTATACCTCCATATCTATATGTCTATTTGTCTCTCTACCTCTCCATATTTCTTCTTATCTCTCCCCCCTCTCTCTCCCTCTTTCTATCTCTCTCTTTCCCTCTTTCTATACCTCTCCCTCCCTCTCTCTCTCCCTCTCTTCCTATTGAAATAATTAAAGCAGGTATAAATGTAAGCACGTTATAGTACACCCATATTATAACAAGCTTGTGTTTGTTGGAATTCCAAAAAATGGTAGAAAGGCATGTGGATCCCATGGTTTTGGACCCATGTTCTCTATTTTACCCTAAAATATTCACTTTATCCAACATAGAAACATAATTTTCATTGAGTTGATAAACTATCAATCATGGTTTAACAATTCCACCACCTTTTATTGTCTTTGTGATTTAGAAGAACCAAATTTCATGTTTTTAGATTGAATTTAATATTATGTCTATCTCTATATTTAAAATAAAAATGGGAAATGAAAATGCAAACTTAAGAATCCTATTTTAAATAAAAGAAAATACCTCAAATAAATTAATAAGGAATGTAAATATAAACTAAAAATAGGAAAACTAATACCAAATACAAACCTCAACTATGTCAGATGTGCTCTTGGATTAGAATGTGGATGCTCAAATCAACATGTACTTGTAAAATGATCATTTGTGTATATGAAAATGAAGGATGAAAGGATTAATTTATAAAGTTGGAAAGAATAATATGAACGGTGGAGATTCAATCTCAATCGATGATTGAGATTGAATGAGGGAAAGTAGCGAATTCTCATTGACTAAGAATAGTCATGGGGGTTACAAATGGATGAGAATAATTATCTCATATATTTTATTTATTTTGGATAAATAGGTGTGCATAGGGTAAAAATAGTTGTGGCATAATGAGGGGGGTCACAAAGGAATATTGAGTGGATATTTATGGGTTATTGGAAATAGATAATGGGTATTATTTAGATAAAGATAAATGAAGAATAAAATGGATTTTAATTTATTTAATAGAAAATATAATTTCTCGAGATAATTATTTTAAATTAAGGATGGGTAATGAAAGGGGAATTTAGAATGGGACTAGGAAATGGTAATGGGGTATAATTAGGATATGGCATGGTACTAGGTGATGGTTGAAAATAGGTGTCTAAATTTTCCCCTCTTTGAAATGGTGTTATTAAATTACATTGTTTCAAAGAAAGTAGATATAGGCACCTAATGGGAAAAGGGGAACATGTCCCAAGCATTAGGAATTTTGGATAAATTTAGGGATGCCCCCTTGAGAGGAAAATTATGGATGGAGAACACGAGTGAACTCTCAAAATGGATAGAAGGACTAGATGAGTAGGGACTAGATAGAAGTGGATGGGGAGAAGGGATTAGCTAAAAAAAGGGAAGGGTGGGGAAGAGGAATGACCATTAAGGTACATGATAAGAATATGGATTATGAGAAACCTTGATGCTTTATATAGCATATGATAGGATGCACAATGACATGGAAAATCATGATGAAATTGTTATGATGCATCGTAGGACTAACTCAAAGAAAAAAGAAGTTGCAAGAAGGCATTTGATAGACACCACCATCATATAGAAGACCATGATGTTGATTATTGAAATATGCACCCAAAGATAAAAACATATAAAAATCAAAATCAGAAGATGCATAAGAAAGATAACATAAAAAAGCTAAAAAACAAACAAGATTTTTCAGTTGGTCAAGATAAAAGCCAATATATTGATTGATGATGATAGCATTATTAATATGGGAGTCATATGTTTGGAGAACAAAATAAGGATTAGGAAGGATACATACCAATGATGATGTGATTATGCATTTAAGATTATATGAGGCTTATAGAGAGATGGGAAAAAAGAGTATGGATGCTTTTGGATGGGTGATGTAGTGTAGAAAAATGTATCCCTTTACAATTTCACACTTGTTTGGTCCCTCCTAATTAAAATTGACTTAATAATGCCTGGATTTAGTGTTGAAAAATGTATCCCTTTACATTTTCACACTTGTTTGGGCCCTCTTAATTAAATTGAGCTTAATTATGCCTTAATAATCCCTATTATTCATTTACAAGCCTACTAAATTACAATTTTCAAAGGGGAAACTTGACAATAATTAATGCCAATACACAACACTTTACCTTGAGCAATGTGTGTTCCAGGAATATGGACCTGGGACCCATTCATCCATGGGAGAATAGGTCCTACCTAGACCTTTGCACCTAAATTTAAAATATGTTTTTGGTTGTATTTTAACATCCCCAAATCCATATTTCAATGTTAGCTTGTAACATTTGAATCTTGGGAAATTAAGGATACATACCTCTAAATACAAGGTTATTTCACTAAGTTTCACCTAGCATTTTTCAAGAGATTTCAAGAGAACTTTGAAGAGAAATTTCACAAGAGAAAAGTTGAAGATGAAGAGAATTCAAGAGTAGATTTATCAGTGATTTATTGTAGCATTCAAGATCCAATTATCATTACCAGCTGTAGATCAACATCAAAGGCTCCTGAAAGATTTCTGAAAACCCTAACAGAAGACCCATTCGCCCATGGGTGAATGAGTCCCAAATTTCCTTTAGAAACTAAATTTTGGTGACTGGTAAACACCTTTATGCCCTTCTTAGATATGCAATTAGTTTTTTGGTTCTATTAATATTGAGTTTCATATTGTTGTGTCAAGTTTGAATTGGCATAATTAGGTTGATTTTCTATTTTTAGTTTTTCTCCCAAAAGTGTTATTTGAACCTAACCCCTATCCTAAAAGCATAAGGAAATCTATAGATTCTCACTTTGGGTTGATTCATCAAAGGGTTGTTAGTCAATTCTTTGTGGGGATCTCATTTCATAATGAAATAGAGGAAAATAGGTCCACTGTTCATCAATCCATTTTTTGATCACCCACACACAAACCTATTTATCTTTGTTTCATTTTGGTGAACCTGACTTTTGAGCATCATAAATTTTTTGATTTTGGAGTCCTTTCAAACCCTAGATCTAGGATTTTCATTACTTTGCATTGCATTGATTTGCATCTCATTGAGGGTTGTTTACTTGCATTAGTTTGCATCTCATTTAGGGTTTTAGGTTTGCATTTTTGCATGTTTTAAAATCTAGAAAATTCAAAAATATTAATCATTTTGCATAGTGTTTACATAACATTGCATGATCAATCATTTACATCATAAAATTGAATCAAAATTGCATCTCAAATTAGGTCTTTTGCTTGCCATTTAGCATTATTTTTCACTTGCATTTAGACCCAATTTTCCAAAAAATTGAAACTATAAACTCTTGTTTGAAATCAAAATTTGAAAAGCATAAAAATCAACTCAGAAATCTGTTAATTATTTTTTCAAAACCTTGAAGTGAGAACCATTTTCCGATGGGCGAATGAGTCCTTGATCAGGGATTTTTCTGAATTTTTAAGAATCAAAAACACTATTTCTCCATTATATGTTCCTGTTTTCAATTTTCTATTTCAGTTTCTAGAATTTCTATTTTTCTAAAAAATTTCATATTAAGGTTAATTTCTCAAATTCAATGCATTGTTTTAATTCAAATTTGCATTTAAAAAAGATATCATTTTCAGGTTTTTACATAGCATAATCAGAAAGTTATCTTGTTTTAAATATGGAAACTGCTTTTACATATTTTCATTGCACTTTACATTCTAGGGTGTTTGATTGCATCTTACCTATTCTCCACTTTGGATGAACCTTGGGTTTGGGAAACTTGTATGAGATTCACAACTTGGTTTCCTATTTCCAATAGTGTTGTTAGACATAGTTTGAGACTCATGTCAACCTGCGATACATCATTCATTGTGGATTTTTGGTTTTCTAACTCTTTCACTCATAGTGTTGAAACTAGTCAACCCACTATGGACCATACCCTTGAAAATTCATTTCCTATGACCTCCTTACCAAAAAATAATGTGACTAATATTGAATCAAGGGTTGCTAATGTCCCTTAAGAGAACCTAAGAAGAATGGATGAAGAGATAGAGAGATTACAAAACTTTGTGAGTTTTGAATATATCATTGGTAATGCATTTCCCATCATAGATAACATGAGGAGAATAATTGATGTTGAACAAGGAATAGAAGTTGTGCATAGCTTAAATCACATCATTACCAACCTTGTCCCTACAATGACTAGTTGTGCTCAAGCTTTGGGATATACTCAAATTCAAGGTGGAAATTCAATTCCTCTTTCCACAACCATAACCTCTATTTCAACATACACTAATCCAACTATTACTACAACCATACAACCCACTAGCAATGTCCATTTTTCCTTAGGTATTTCCACTGGGAATCCCTCTAGCTTTGTGCATTCAACTATCATATCTCCTCAATCTTCTCCCCTCACAAATTTACACTTCACTTGTCCTCCGAACACATATATACCTCCACCTTATTCACCTCCATCTCACAACATAATTAATGATCTCACCCTTAACCAACTCTTGCAATTTTTTTCATCCCTCCAACAAAAAGTGCTACATTGAATCAAAGTCAAAATGGAAAACCTTCACAATATGTCAAAAGAAACCCATTATCCTTGGATATATTGAGAACACAAATGACACAAGGTAAAGAGATTCATAGATTTGAGAAATATGGTGGGAAAGGAGATCTTGTTAGCCATGTTTCCGCATACACAACCTTATGTAGTGACTTCATTTTTTAGGATAAACTCTTGGATAAACTCTTCCCTAGATCCTTGAAAGACATTTCCTTGTAATGGTTTTGTTCCTTATCAAATAATTTAATACATTCATTGAATAAACTTATTGATGCCTTCCTTAATCATTTCCAAGTGCACATGGGCCCCCTGATGACCTTAGAAAATTTAATGAGATGTAAGCAAAAAGATGATGAAAAGGTCTGACTTTATCACATGTTATCAATTGCTTTATTTACAAATCAACATTAAGATTCCCTATCCTAATCTTCAACGAATGTTCATTGATAATTTGCAAAATAAACTTCAAGATAATATTGGGATGATGAAATTTCTCTCCACACAATTTTGTATTTCCCTTCATGATTACAAGAATTTGATTAGTAGTCGTGAAGTGAAAACTCCCCCTAACCATCCTAAAAAATCCAAATCTATGCCTTAGAACAACTATCAACCATTCAAGAAATAAAATAAGGGATTTTTAAAAATTAATCCCCCTCAACCAACTTAACATGTTGACAACCAAGTGGTTGCTATAAAGAAAACAAATCCATACACATTTGGAGATATAAATAGACAATTCACCCCTTTACCCAATACCCTTCATAACACCATGTTGCAGATTTTAAACAAGAACTTAATTTCCTTACTCCTATTAGAGATCCTGATCCTACTAAGCCTTTACCTCGAAACTATAGACAAAATTCCTATTTCCATTTTCACTAATAAAATGAACATGATAAGGAACATTGTAACCATTTTAAACATATTGTGCAAGACCTCATTGATTCTAGTCACATTCAAATTGGCGGTGTTAATGATCAAGGTAATAAGTTTGTCACCCCTCCCAATCAAAACTTGCAAATATTTACTAATTCTATGCCAAATAATAACATATCCTTTGTCAAAGCTAGTGAAACTAAGAATGATGTAATGAATGTTGACAAAGATGATGAAAACATGAAGGACAATGTGGATAGTTCTATGGATAAAATAGTTGCAACCATTGATGTCCAACCTTGTAAGGGCCTACCCAAAATGCCCCTTGACATGTTGCTTTCTCACAACATGACATAATCAAACATTCACCCGATGATTCACTTTACATAGTTGGCAGAATCAATGACAAGCCTACTAATAGGATATTAATTGAACCCATTTGTGCAGAGAATGTGGTCATTGAATAATTATTTTTTGTGCATCAAATTTATCAAGATACTTATGAAAAATGGAAAAGCATGGATCAAAATGCATAATGGTTTTGATTTCCCTATGATAGGTTCGGTAACTCTTCCTTTAAAATTGGATCAAAAACATTAAGTGTCTCATTCTCCATCATCTCATCGTCAAACCAAATTTGTGCGAAGTTAGGCTACCCATGGCTTCACTCCATGAAACCTATCCCATCGGTAGTGCATAAATACTTAAAGTTTCCATTTGGAAAAGAGATATTTACTATACACCATAGTGGATTTAATCCTATGACTTCCCATGGGAATTTCTCATTGGATTTCTTTTGGCCCAAACCTATGGAACCTATTAGGCCTTGTGAGGACTTCTTTTTCAAAATATTTCAATAGTTTAAGGAAAAAAACATAACAAAATTATCCCTTAGCAATATGCCTCAACCCATGATTGAGCCTCCTATCCTTTATGAGACAATGATTGAACCAAAATCCCTTCCAAGTAACCAAGACCAAACTATAACAAATCCTCCACCTATTTCATATAAGAGAACATGAGATAATCAAATAAGTCCCATTGTGCCTCCTAAAATTGAACAAGTCTATAAAGCTAAAGAGAAAGTGGTTGAAGAACCTCCCATGGTTCCTTCTATTCATCCCTTAAGGGAAGAAAAAAAACCTATATTGATAAACCCACTCCTATATAGTCGTAACTTGAAAACTGAATGAAAAGAAACTGAAATGTTACATACTGTAGGCATAGACATCATATTATTGCTCATTTGTTGCAAGAAAAAGAAGAAAAGAAGAACATAGAAAATCAAAATCAAAACTTACCTCAAGAAATGCATGATGATCCTCCACCTTCATTGAAACAAGAAAATCCTAAACCTTGACCACAACAAGAAAAAACATCTTCTATGGATATTATCATTAGACCTTCTATTATGATAAACTTAAATGATGATAATGAAATTGAAAAAAATGATGAGGAAGTACATAAAGAGTTAAATTATTGTTTTCCTCTTGCATGAGCTTAAATGATAACAACCGTGATGATCCTCCTACAAAGAGTGATTCACCATGTGCTGAACTTGGTGATTTTCCTAGTTTGGCACTTGATGTTATCCCTTCTAGTTGTCTGCCTTCTACATATGATGAAGAAGATTGGGATGTAGATGACCTGCTATAGGTTGACTCACATGTGCCTTACTAGTCTTTGTCTTTATTTTTCATGTTCTTTGAATGATTGCATGTTTGTAATGTATAGTTCTATTTGGAATATCTTTATGTTCATTCCTCTATTTGTATCTACATTCTTCGATATGTTGTAAACCTTTATCTTTTCTTTTGTCTTGTGTTTTCCTTTTGAGGATGATACAAGGAGTTTAGACATTTAGGTCACTTCCATGTTGATCCAAAATATATATATATATTTTTCTCTCTATGTGTCATTCTTCCAATTCTACAAGTATTTGGGGAATGATGATGTTTCCGAGCTCTATGATATCATTGTAGCAAAGACATACGTTGACCCAAAATCCATGGATCCCTTATGTGGTTAGGATTTAATTTGGGGGAAACCTATTTTCATGATGTAGCTTTAGGGATTTCCAAGTAAACTCTCATGTCTTGTTTAGTATTTATCATTTGCTACTTTAAATTAATTTCTCATAGCACGATGTTTAGCAATTCCCTTAAAGCGGGGGCATTCATTGGCATTATCATTTTTGAAATTTTTGACTATATCTTATGTTTCATAGTGCGGTATTCTTACTTCATGTGATGTGTCTTCTTATTGGTGGTTTCATTGGGTTTGATGTCCTCCAAGAGTGTGACCTTTCTTGGCATGCGACATTCCTCTTAGTGGTATTGGTACGCATTGCATTCCCTAAGTTGTGAATATTTTATCCTAGACTTGTCCTCTCTTGGAGACATTAGGAACAATTTTCCCTAAGGAGAGACCTTACATGAACTAAGAAAAAAATATTTGAACATGTCTTATCCTATTTGCATTTTGTTCATAAGTGTTTAGAATAATGCAACTTGCTAAGCTTACAAAGCTTGAAGTTCATATTTTTGTGGCACCTTATCAAAATTATCAGAAGTATAGCTTTGGTATGGTTAGTATGATGAGAGCCTATAGATCTAACATTAATTTCTCACTTAGTCACTTTTGGGGGCTCACCTAGTGGACAATGAATTTCACTAGCCTATGTGAGAATGCATTGTTGTTTGCATAATGGACAACGAGTTCCACTTGTAAATGTTTTTGGAAAAACAACTAAGGCTTGATCCACATCGAGTTGGGAAAACAATCGAGGCTTGATCCACCCTTTTTTATTTTTATTTTTCTTTTTCTTTCTTTGAGTCTTTGACTTTGTATGATTGAGTATCTTTTAATTGCTGCATACATATATGTTTAACATAGGCATGTGTCTCCTTGTTCCTTTGTTGGTTTTTCCATGAGATCTTAGATCTTGGGGGTTTGATCATCCTCCTTAATCTTTTCCATCTTATCCTTCCAATGATTGTACAATTAAACCTTCTCTTGATTGTCAACTTTAGTGTGAGTTTGATGCAAGATCATCCTCTCACTAAAGTGGGGGCTAAATGTAGTGTAGAAAAATGTATCCCTTTACATTTTCACACTTTTTTGGGCCCTCCCAATTAAAATGGGCTTAATAATGCCTTAATTTGTTGTTGAAAAATGTATCCCTTTACATTTTCACACTTGTTTGGGCGCTATTAATTAAATTGAGATTAATTATGCCTTAATAAGCCCTATTATTGATTTACAATCCTAATAAATTACATTGTTCGAAGGGGAAACCTAAAAATAATTAATGCCAATACATAACACTTTACCTTGAGCAATGTGTGTTCCAGGAATAGCAACCTGAGACCCATTCACCCATGGGTGAATGGGTCCTCCGTAGACAATTGCACCTAAATTTAAAATATGTTTTTGGGTATTTTAAGGTCCCCCAATCCATAATTCAATTTCAGCTTGTAATATTTGAATTTCAAGAAATTAAGGATACATACCTATAAATACAAGGTTATTTCATTAAGTTTCACCTAGCATTTTTCAAGAGATTTCAAGAGCACTTTGAAGAGAAATTTCACAAGAGAAAAGTTGATGATCAAGAGCATTCAAGACAATATTTATCAGAGATATATTGTAGCATTCAAGATCCAATCATCATGTCAAAGTCTTCTTGCATCATGCATGTTTTTGGAGCTAACATTGTGATGTAGGTTTCAAGATCAAGTTCAAGCATTCAAAGCATCAATTCAAGCATCAAGATCCACATCCATTGAAGCCATTTCATGCAAGTTGTAGACCTTCCAAGATTTCCATTACCAAGCTTCATTCAAGGGTTTGTTGAGTGGTAACATAGCTTTGCTCATTCTTTATTCCCTTTTTCTTGCATTATTTTAATTTAAGGTTTGATTACCAAAATGGAGTTTGACCAAGGAAAACCCCCATTCACTAAAAACAAACAATTATTTCCCTCTTGTGTTTGTGTTTCAGATTTAGGTTGAAGAAGGTTTGAAGACCTATTGAAGTGCAAAATTGGAAAAGATGTCAAAGTTGCAAAAGTTGTCAAAGTTGTTGTCAAATCATAGAATCTAACCTACATATCTAATTTCCCTTTTTGAAACTGAAACCTGAAAAATTCAGAAGCTACAAATCAAAATAAAAGGCCCCCAAAATATTTCTAAAAAACCTAACAAAAGACCCATTCACCCATGGGTGAATGAGTCCCAGTTTTCCTTTGGAAATTGACTTTTGGTGACTAGTAAACACCTTTCTTCCCTTCTCAGATCTGCAATTAGTTTTCTGGTTCTACTAATATTGAGTTTCATATTGTTGTTTCAAGTTTGAATTGGCACAATTAGGTTGATTTTCTATTTTCATTTTTTCTCCCAAAAGTGTTGTTTGAACCTGACCCCCATCCTCAAAGCATAAGGAAATCTGTAGATTCTCACATTAGGTTGATTCACCTAAGGGTTGTTAGTCAATTCTTTGTGTGGATCTCATTTCCTCATGAAATAGAGGAAAATAGGCCCATTGTTCATCAATCCATTTTTGGATCACCCACACACAAACCTATTTTTCTTTGTGTAGACATGCAAAACTAACATTCTGCATTTGATCAGGATCATTTATCAACTGAACTATATGTTGCATTAGGACCATTCATCACTTTCATCCATTCATTAAATAATCTCATTTATCAAATAAGCATTATCATTCAACCTTCATCTTGCATCATCCATTTAATTAAATAAATCAGGACTTTAAATCAAATCCTAAATCATATTCCATCATTTTCTAACTTAAATAAATCAATTATCAAAGTCTTGAAAGTCAAATAATCTAATCAGCATTAAATCAGCATAATCATCATCTAATCCTGATCTAATGCTAATCCCATCCCACTTGCATTATCTAGATCTAGCCACTTGCACAATAAATCAATTTTATTGATTTATTAAAACCTCATTTTCCCTCAACATGACAAGTCAAACATGGCATTTATTGCTCTTCTTTCTTGTCCCCTCTCAAAATTCATTGCAAATTTGAATTCAAAATTTCCCCCTCTTGGGCACTCTTCCCAAATCTTGCACATACATCAACTAATCACATGATGACAAGTGTCCTCAACTCATTGGCTTGTTTTTGATCCCACATTGGTCTCTCTTCAACACTTAACATTTTGAAAATCTTTAAATAAGTGCTTCATCTTTGAGCAAATCCTCCACAAATCTCTTGCAAGGTCACTCTCTTCATTTGAGATTTGATCTTGTCTACTTAGCATCTCCATATCAATAGCAATTTCATCATCTTAAGCTTATCGATCAAGGGTTGGGAAAGGGTCACTAGCACATGTGACACCAATCCAACATGGAATAAGTGTTTATCTTGCTTTTAAAATGTCTTCTTGATGCTGTTTTTGTTACTTGTGGCATTTATTTAGCATAGATATTCTATTTCATGGAGGTATTTGCAGATTTGTGTGTTTAGACTAACATTTCTAATGAGTATTTGAAGTGGTCTTACATTGCAGATTTTGGGTACTTCATCTTGGCGCTAGAAGGAGGGCTATTGGTTGATTGTTTTATGTAGTCTATTTTAATAATTAATTGCAGATTTATACCAGGTTTCTTTTTCTCTATTATCTGCAGGTTGGTTCAAATTGGTGTGGGTTTTCTTCATCATGAACAGATTGATATCTTTCTATCTATTCATTCTCTGCATTGTACTTCATTTGCTTCAGGCTTTGTCTTTCTTTATTTGTTTAGCTACGTATGTTAGAAGGAAACAAATAGGGAATTTTCCTTTTATGAGGCAGGGCTATCAGTGAATGTTACACTGTTTTCTATCAATATCATTGGATTTTCGTCACTAAGGGCATTGTTGCCTCATTGATATAATGTACAACTGATCTATCTATTTTGTAGTGAAGGAACATCATTTACTGACCCACAGACAGAAAATATTCATAAGGTTTGCTGACCCACAAACAGAAAATCTTCCAAGGGGTGAATATCGGTCAATGTCATAATCAAACTCAGCAAGTTGGAATTCCTTTCGTTTTTGTCATTAAAATTTACTGTTTGAATGCAAATGTCAGAGAATTCTATTCAACAAAAGGTACAAGCGAACAACAAAGGTACAAAGGAAAAGCAAAAGTGAACAAGGTACAAACGAACAATGAAGGCGAAAAGGTGCAAAGCGAAAGAGAAGGCTATCAAATGAAAACGAAAGGAGGGGAAGATTTTTTTTTTTTTTTAAAACACAATGTGTTTTTCAACACTTTAAGTGTTTGATCAACACTATTTCACGAAATTGTTTTTCTTTTCATTTTAGAACACTAATTTTCATTTGGGTCTAAAACGAACAATTTGATTTTCATTGCAAAGGACTTAAAATGACTCTTAGGACAAACTTACTAGATTTTGTTTGAGGTTAAGAATTGAACAATCAAAATTCACATTTCATTTGGTGCTTAAAACGAATTCACAATTGCTTTGAAGGGTATAAAACGAACAAGTGTTTGAATTGTCTGATTGTCTTTTGAGTACGTATCCTCTCCCCTTGCGCTTCGTGCGATCTAGGGTGCAAGAGAAACACTCAAAATACATTTTATTGCTTTGAAACACTTCAATTTGGGCTTAAAAATTGAACATCTTGTGCGAGTGTGAGTAGGGGCATTTTCACGTAGATTCTCTTTCTTTGTGCCATCAAAGATTGATCGAGTTACGGATTGTGTCTTTGCTTGCTTTTGTTTATCTTAGAGGGCCTGCCTTGGGGAAAAAGTACTCACCCAAGTGACGACTCAACCGGTAACACTCTAAAGCCAAGAGTATTTCTAGCCGGGATATAAATGAGGGTTTTGGTTAAATTCCATAATCACGCGGTTGGCTCCGACAAGATGGATCCGAAAGGGGACTCTTGCCGTATGGGTCAATCTCCACGAACGGAAAGTCCTTACTAGAACCTATGTGCTAGAATTTTCCAAAATCCTTAATCTATTTGTTGGTGCAAGAACGGTGTTCTAAGCCACCCCACCTCTTCACGGTCTTCTAGTAGAGATGGAAAGCATGCCATGGGAGTTTCATGGGTGTTGATGCTTGCTGCCCGATTGGCGTTAATGAGCCGGAGGGAGCCAAGGGTCAAGCATCTAACCATCCGCTAGAGATAAGTGGTGGACTTTTCAAGTGGGAATCCAACAAATATTGTCTTACACATCCATAGGGCTTGTAATTATTCTTTGTTTGAAAACATAGTGTGTATTTGAAAACATTTTGCAAACAAACATTCAACATGATTCTCAAAATTTCAAACCCTCTTGAAGACAAATATCATTGACTCAATCCATATGTTACTGCTTTCCCTGCGGATTCACGTCTGTAGAGGTTCGTAAGCATTGGATTATACCTCAATTTTTCTTTTTGAGTAAACAATAGGAAAACCCTTGCCTTAAGTTCATTGAATTTCCACATAAAATATCTTGTGGGGTTTAAAGAAATTAAGACATTGGACATCTTAGTTTGAAACTTTAATCAAGAGTGTGTTTGTGGTAAAAAGAAATCATTAAGCAAAGATAACAAATTGGACCCCACATATGTGCTTGATATCTTTTTGGTCATATTGGTCTTTTGATTGCTCTTAAGAGAAAAGTGTGTTCTTCAATACCTTGGCCTAGTAAACAAAGTCTCTCTAAGTCTCTTAGGGTCAAATCAAACACTTCATCCATCTCACACATTTATCAAAATTCATCCATCCAAAACAAACTTTAGAGCTTTTGAAAACATCATTCTAGACTTGGGTACATTCCTAAACCAAATCAAAATAATTTGTTTAGTTAGGTGTGTTTGGATGAATCCTTCCATGCACACTTAGTTAAATTATCACCTCTTTGAACAAGTTCATCCTAAGATCACATCCAACATCTTAGGGTTTACAAGTTCATCACCCACATCAAACAATCAAAATCAAAATCCCTAAGTCTAGCATTGATCCAAAGTCCCTAAACATTCAACACTCATATCATTCACCTTTCATCCTTTATCTCATCATTGATCCTAAGAACCTTAGAGGTCACTTTCATAACAAGGTCAAAACACAAGAGGAACATGGAATATACACTTGATCCATACATCTTGAGTAATCTAAATCAATTGAATCCTCAAAGCCTTGCATTTCCTATCAATTATCAAAGTCCATGCATAGGATCATTGCCTTTGACAAATGTCAATGGTACAACAAGTGTGAGTATGCCCAAGTCAAACTTTGGAACACATTTCCCAATGATAGATCTAAGTCCAAACCTACAAATCCACCAATTGAATAATCAATGCATGAGCCTTGAAATGAACGTCATTCCACCAAATCCCTACAAACCAAATGTGGATGTACCAAGTGCAACTTTTCAAAACATGAATCCTAACTCGGAAAACTTTGGAAAAATGATTCCCGATACCAACAATGTTTATCCTATCATGCCAAATCTGAACATCATCCCAAATCAGAACATTATCCAAAGTCAATTTTCCCATAATCCCATTCAAAAACCGCAAGTAGGCATCCCAAATCCACTTAAACAAAATCCAAATCAACTATCTCAAGCGAGTCAAGATCAAAATCAAGAACAAATTTGGCGAGATCAAATTGCGGAACTTTCCAAAATAGTTGAGGCATTGCACCAAGGGAAATCTCCACCACCATTACCTACATCATTCCTTGGTTCAGGGCTTCCCCCTTTACCTAACACCAATCACGCCACCCAAATCAATCCACGTAACATCAATCAAACCATCATGACAAATCCTTTGAATATACCATCAACATCGCACCAACAGATGGTATCCAATCAAGCAACAATGATGATCCCAACCAATCAAAATACGGTCTCCCAAGGACCTATCACCTCAGTCATTCCAACCATCACTATCCCTTCAATCATTCCAACCACCACTATCATGCCCATCACATCTCAATCTCTCACTACCATGATCGCTCCGAGCGTATCTCAAACACTTGTCACTACATCCAACATGATTCTAAATCCACCACCACCCCCACCACCACCAACTTCCACCACATCAAACCAATACAACGCGACATTACAAGCTGCTTTTCAAAAGGGATACCAACAATATCTAGCCATGCAACAAGCAACACAAGCTCAAAGTGTGAAACAATCCTCTCAAGTTGCCCAAGCCTCTCAAGTTACCCAACCAACACGAGCACAAACAAAAAAGATGACACCTATTGAAAACAAGGATCAAGATCAATCCATCACTGAGCACACGTTTACTTCATCTAATGATCAAATCGACATGTCAAGAATCACTTTTGAATCACGATCAAAATCCACCAACAAAAATTGACAATGAGCCAATTCAAGAAATATCAACATCACTTGACTCTATGGTCGAAGACATTCACAATTTCTCCACCGCAATTGTCGAAAACAATGATCAAAACCTCTCCATCGAGGAGCACATTGACGATGTCTGTACACAATCCAATGATCAACTCACGATACATCAAGAGCCACTCTTTAGTGATCTATTTCAAGGAGTGTTAGGACTATTTGATCCAATTGACATAATGCATGATCCGTTGACCAATGATCATATTGAAAATTTCTCTACATCGCCTTATGAGTTAGAGGACATATCTCAAGAAGTTATTCCAAAGCAAGATCAAAATTTTTCACTAAGGTCTAGCAATGGTCATTTTCAAAACATGTTGATCCCCTTTGACCTCATGGTTACAGATGTTGAAGGAACCTTGAACTTGACCATGCCTAATGTCGACATCCAAGAACCATTTATAAGCAATTCATCCTTTGGAACTGATCCATGTCAGGAACTTGATCTAAAGCATGTTGAAAGAAACTCCGAAATTAATCAAGATCAAGAATCTGTATCTTCAAGATACTACAATAATCTAATGAACACTCTCTTATCCTTGCAATATGATCATATCCATGTAGCACATACTCCTCCATCTACCCATGAGATGCTTTCTATAGATGGGCACGTAGATGATCTTCATCTAGAACAAGATTTTGTTACACAAAAAGAGCAGATTCTTAACTCCTACAATCAAACAGAGTTGTCAACATCAGGATCAAATATGTCCCAAACTCAGATTGAGGACATCATGAATAAAGATATCCATCATTATCTGCCCAAGGAAACAAGTCAGATAGAACATTCAGAGATAGTAGAGCAACAAATGGAAATAATGTCGTCTACAGTGATCATTGATCAGAGAATGCATTTTGAACAAGAGCTCTTTGAACAAGTAGAATCAATGAATAAAGGTGATACTATCACCATACTAGGGGCAACTTCATTTCAAGCAAACGTCAACATAGGGAGCATGAAGAGTCCTTATGATGAAGCTAATGTCAATACTACAACCAACCATGTCATGATTCTTCATCCACCCATCACCCCATCCATGAATTGGGACCAACTTCGAAGGAAAATTTTGAATCAAAGTACGAAGAACATTATCAAAGCAAAAGAAGCTGAGAAACAGAATGGACAAATAAAATACAAATGGATACCAAAGAATACAAAGAAAGATCATCCCTATCAAACTCCATCAGTCAAAGAAACTATGGGGCAAAATAAAAAAGGGAAAAGTATCCATCAAAGATGTCTACAAAAGCAAAAACAAGCTTTTCAAGCGACGTACAAAGTGTATCAACTAGTTGGTCCTAATTTCACGCACACTTCCGTATCCACCCATCATTGCTCAACTTCCCAAGTTTGGAGAGTCAAAGGTTCCAAACAGTCAACCAATCCATCTTTTATCCCTAAACACACTCCATCCACGCCTCCATGCATGATATCCAATTCTCATATTGACCATGTATTGGCAACGACCCTTCATCATAAGGATTCAGAAGGCACTTTATCGCGATGTACGCACAGAGATAGAGTTAACTCCGGTATCGACGAAGCAGATCATGAATCCCAAAAGTTGCATTCAAGTGCACGTATCTTAGCAAAACAGCTCCTTCAGGCAGGATATCGATGGCACATTATGACAGAAGCATCTACGTCAACACCACCAGGTGGTTCAGCATGAATCTTTCATAAAAATACAAAAAAATCAAAAAATATCAAAAATCCAAAAAAATTAGAAAAAGGATTGAAAACAGTAAAGATAAAAATCGTCCTCTAGTGAAAACCGCATGGGCGGCGCTTTGGGCAAGACCATGATGAAAACTTGGCAAACAGGCGTCATGTGTAGAATCAAGCATCTACGTGCGCTAATTCAGATGAAAGCATCTCATCCCATCCATAATAAATCGAGCATTCAATCCATCTCATCCATAATAAATCCATCCATCCATGAATCATTTATCTGATCCATTCGCATATATCTGCATCCATCATCTTAGTTATCTTGATCTTGATACAATTTTGGGGCACGCTTTATGCTTGCTTATGGTAAAACATCTTGACATGGGTCATTTTCATTGATCCTATCCTATGCAACATTATCTGAGCTATGAAGCATTATCCAAATGAGCTTTCTTGATGCAAGCACCTTATCTTATTGCAAGATAATCCTTGGCATCCTTTGCATATCCATCCATCCATACACCTATCCGAGCATCCATTCACGACATTCCACACATTGCTAGACATTGGGGGCAGATATGTATATCTTGCTTCGAGAATAAATCTTGATCTATATTCTTCACCTTATGTGGTCATCCGAACAATGGAAAACATGAAATAAAATTGGTAAAAGCATTTTGTATCACTAGCCCATGGCATATTTTGACTAGAAGACATTCCTTATCAGTTTTCATCTTTCATCAAACATCAATCAATGTCAGTCGCATATAAGCTGCATGTCAAATGTCACATCAAATCATCCAAACATCTTTTGTTCGAAATCAAGCTTCATCAAACATGATCAATCAAATCCAATCAAAAAATCATCATCTCAGGATATCCTTGTGTTGCATAACACTATCCTTTCATTGTTGTGCATCCTCAACAATGATTATCATCATCAGTCTTGATCAAATCATCATCAATCCATCATCATCTTGGGGATATCATTGCCAATCATTGTGTTGCTTAACACTATCCTTGCATTGTCATGTATCCTCGACAATGTTATCATTATCAATCATGATCAATCCAGTCCTTGCATTGTTGTGTATCCTCAACAATGTTATCATCATCCATCCCATCAAATCCTTGTGTTGCATAACACTATCATTGCATTGTTGTGTATCGTCAACAATGTTATCATCATCATCAATCCATTGATCCGATCAATCAACCTTAGCTTGGTCTCCAAAAACATCAAAAACATCAAAAAATCCAAAAACATTAGAAAATCAGAAAATCCAAAAAAAATCATAACACATCAAAATCCAAAAACATTCAAAAAACACCAAAATCCAAAAACATTCGAAAAACATCAAAATCCAAAAACATTGAAAAATTGAAAATAAAAACATTTGAAAACCTTGAAAATACCAAAAACAACCTCAAAACATTGCAAAACTCCAAAAACATCCAAATATTTGAAAAAATCCATCCGTCTCATCTCGCTTGCACCATAATCAATCATCCATAATAAACTGATCATCACTTTCATCCTTTGGCAACGCAAATAGAAACAATCACAGCAGTTAGCAAAATCAAGCTTCAATCGTAAAATCAAAATCGAAGCAACAAATCTTTAAAACAAAATCAAACACTTGATCAGTCGTAAACATGTCAGTCAACCTTATATCAACAGCCTATCAATCAACTTATCAAACCATCATCATCTTGTACAATGCATGTCCTAGGATATATCATTCCGACAATGGGCATCATTTATGGATATCACCTTGGATTCTTATCCTATCAAAACGCATCCCTTTGGCTGAAGGTATGAAGAACATTGGCTTGTTTGTGTACTTGATCTTTTCTTTTGATTTATCTTATTGTGCTCATTCCAAGGACCTCTCGATGATATCGAACGAAGGATTTAGAGAGAAAGGAATGGGGCAACGATCATTATTATTTTGTCTGCTTGTTGGACGCTCTTGTATATAACTTGGCTAATACTTGCTTTGTTAGGTACCTAGCAAGGTTTCGTATGTCAAGTGTGAACAAGAATACTCCTATCCGTTTGTCGAGTCAAAGTCCATCACACTAAGTACAACGCCATCCCGGGTCCTTCATACCTTGATGCATCGTTTTAGGCGTGTTATCAAACATAAAGTAAGTGACCCTTTGAAAATCCCAATCCTTGATAAGCAAATCATCATCATTTATCATCATCATCATCTATCATCATCATCTCTAATAAAGTCTCGACCAATCATGGACTTGTTGGATCCTCTTGTCATCATCTCATTCCCGCAACATCATGCATCCATGCATCCATCATGCATCCATCCTGCATCTGCAAACCATCAAAAAACTGCATACCACATATCATTCATATCATACATCATAGGAAACATCGATCATTTCACATGCATTGCATATCATCATCATAATATAGATCTGTTAGTCTAAGCATATTATAAATCATCCATTGCATAATCATAGCATATCACATCACCCATCTCATCCATCTCGCATCATATCACCATTTAAGTTGTTTAGGATAATATAGATTTGTCATTCTAAGCATCTTGAAATCATCTCATTTGCATCGTCGTCCATAACCACCCATTTTGAACCTCTTTATTGCGAGATCGACCCTCAAATCGAATCTTTTCGCTCGATCTCTCGAGGGGGCAATGTACCAGTGTACTTCTTTCTGCTAGGGCATCTGAAAAATCATGAAATTTTTAAATTTTGATTGCGGCAAGTTATTCTTTGAACCAACGCAACAAGTACATTGCTTCAAAGAGGGGCAAAATGTAGACATGCAAAACTAACATTCTGCATTTGATCAGGATCATTTATCAACTGAACTATATGTCGCATTAGGACCATTCATCACTTTCATCCATTCATTAAATAATCTCATTTATCAAATAAGCATTATCATTCAACCTTCATCTTGCATCATCCATTTAATTAAATAAATCAGGACTTTAAATCAAATCCTAAATCATATTCCATCATTTTCTGACTTAAATAAATCAATTATCAAAGTCTTGAAAGTCAAATAATCTAATCAGCATTAAATCAGCATAATCATCATCTAATCCTGATCTAATGCTAATCCCATCCCACTTGCATTATCTAGATCTAGCCACTTGCACAATAAATCAATTTTATTGATTTATTAAAACCTCATTTTCCCTCAACATGACAAGTCAAACATGGCATTTATTGCTCTTCTTCTTGTCCCCCTCTCAAAATTTATTGCAAATTTGAATTCAAAATTTCCCCCTCTTGGGCACTCTTCCCAAATCTTGCACATACATCAACTAATCACATGATGACAAGTGTCCTCAACTCATTGGCTTGTTTTTGATCCCACATTGGTCTCTCTTCAACACTTAGCATTTTGAAAATCTTTAAATAAGTGCTTCATCTTTGAGCAAATCCTCCACAAATCTCTTGCAAGGTCACTCTCTTCATTTGAGATTTGATCTTGTCTACTTAGCATCTCCATATCAATAGCAATTTCATCATCTTAAGCTTATCGATCAAGGGTTGGGAAAGGGTCACTAGCACATGTGACACCAATCCAACATGGAATAAGTGTTTATCTTGCTTTTAAAATGTCTTCTTGATGCTGTTTTTGTTACTTGTGGCATTTCTTTAGCATAGATATTCTATTTCATGGAGGTATTTGCAGATTTGTGTGTTTAGACTAACATTTCTAATGAGTATTTGAAGTGGTCTTACATTGCAGATTTTGGGTACTTCACTTTGTTTCAAGTGATAAGTTCCTTGGTGAGATTTATTTTTAGATTATTTTTTCTTCATCAATGTGTTTAAATGGCTAGGGGATTTATATTTTGAATTAGGCATGAGGATGCAATGTATTAGAATTTGGATAGATTTATTTTGGGTAGTATTGTGCTTTTAATTCTATATGGATTTTTTTGTCTCAATTTTATAACCAATGACAAGGGAAAACCATGTCTTGGAACAAGGATGGAGGGTAGACTAGATGGAATGATGGAAGGATTTTAAATAATAAATGGAATAGATGCATAATTTATAGAATGAATTAGGATGTAACATCCAAAGACTCCATTGCATAGGAATAACATGCCCCTAGCCTAGAAAGGCTAATTATGATGCTACATCATGATGCTAGTTGGAGGACGGATGATCTACTACAATTGATGGGATATGCCAAGAATTGTCTAAAGCATGTGTGAACATTTTCCCCCTCTTCTTGTCAAATTCAAAAGTAGGAGGAGAGGATGGATTAATATGTGGACATGATCTGGACATGTATGAGAGGATACTATAGATGGTTAGATAGGAAATTTAAAGGGTGGATATTGTAGGTAGATGAGACAACTTACCCCAAGTGTAGGGAACTCATAGATTTCTAATTTATACATGATACATTTTTTCTAGGTTTCATCATTAGGGTAGTTTCCCAAGATACCATAGGAATGGTATTCACCATTGGACAAAAAAATTCTCTTTAGTATTTTGATATTTCCTTTTATTTTTTCTTTTTTCAAACTGTTGCTATATAAAAGCTTCGACATGAATGATTTTCACTATATTTTCTAACTCTTGAAATTTTTTTCCATGATAAAATGATAATATTTGTTTTTAGAGAATAACTTCAAATGGACCATGCTATCATAATCCTCTTTATGAATCTTTTTGTGAACTTTATTGATTGTTAAGTTGGCTTCTACCTTAACCATGATACTATTATGACACCTATGTTAGATGACGTGCCAAGGGAAATAGTAGGTTGAATGAAGGATTAGGATATATATTATTCATGAAAAATATTGTATTAAAGGAGTATAATTATGGACAATTCTTTTGTAAAGAGGAGGGAAATGTTATGATCCTACTCCTATAACATGTGTTTAGTGTTATGAGTAGTCAAATTATGGCTACCTTAACACTTAATTAAGTCATATTTCCATTATTATATTGTTAATTAAATCTTTATTCTTCTACTATATAAATAAATTGCAAATTTATTTACATAGTTCCTATTTCCTTAATTTCTCTATTCTAATTCACCCTCTTCATGATTTAATTAAAATAAACAAATCGAAATAATTTGTTTTATTTTAATTGATTCCCTCTCATTAAATTGGAATTTTTAAATTCTAATTTGTCACATTTCTACATATTTCTCTAACTACCTTCCACCTCACCCTCCAACTCATCATGTGTCACATGAAAATAATTATTCTCATTTTCATAAATTGTATATTTACTCTCAACAATTTAACCACCTTCAAGACACATGGCTTCATCCTCCAATTGATTCCTTCTTACACTTGGCAAGATGGTTTTACTAAAGGGAACCATTGCCTTGTTTTCTCCATCCTTCTCATTCTTTACCATTGATTTCTCCAGATCAAATCTCAATCGTTTATGGTTGCCAACTCACTCAATGCCTTGGAAAAATCTATAAATTGAGGCCCATTTACAACTTTTCAACAAGGAGCATTTGCATAATATTACTCTATAGGAATTCATCCATGTTTTAAGAGCTTAGTGTGCATTTTTAGTGTAGTATTTAGAGTAGTTTGTCAATTTGCTTTGAATCATGGCTCCTTTAGATATTTCCTAGTTTAATTCAACATGCAGAATCATTTATATTTCATTATCATTAGTTTAGTTATGCATTGTTTTACTTTCACATCATCTTGTATGCAGCTGTCCATTTCACCATATCATTTTATCATTCCATCCAACAATCATTCAATCATGTAGATGTAGACTTAGATTTTTCATTCTAGATAAATAGGCTACTCGTTTCTCATATGACATCTCAGTGATTTGTGCAGGAATAAGATCAAAGAGCATAAATTACCAAGACATTTGAGATTAGAGGAAGATGAGAAGTTTTTAAAGAATTCTATTAGTGAATTGTGTTTGATTTAGATAGATTCTCTATTGTAATACTTCTCATCTAAGTGTGTTTGTTTTGATATAATTCATGCATATTTTCTAACACACACATCCAAATTAGAAAAGTAAGAAAAAAATTGAAATGGTTTAGTAACCATGTCTCTTTAGTTCTTAAGTAGAAAGCTTTATGCATGCAAGGGAGTTATTCTAACATTAAATAAGAATCAATTGGGAATTGAAAGAAAAGGGGAGGAGGGGAATTGAAGATTTTCAAAAGTAGTGATTGGCTTGAAAAGGGTTATAAAACACTTTTTATTTATTGATTTTGAGAAATTTACTCTAGTAGAGAGTAATTTACTCTACCAACTAGATTTTTCATCCCTTGTAAGGTTTTACCTTAGTCTATTTTTTTTTTTGTTTCATATTGAACATTTCAATATATTTATTTCTTTGTGTAACAACATTCCAATTCCTCCCATAGTTATTTATCATTTGGATTATGAGTAGAAAAATAATTTAAATTTTGATTCCCTATTTTCTATCTAGTTAATGGTGGAAATATGAAATTAATTGGTATCAAAGCTATGATTTATTTGGTTGTTGTAGGATATATTGCATCACACACAATTTTTATGTGTATAACTATTATTTGATTGAATTCTTCTCAATGTGTACATGTTATAAATGAGTAGCCATGACCATGTATCAAAAGAATAAGCTTGGAAATCTCTAAGAAAGCCATGAGTTGGTATTGGGAGAAAATATATCTCATTAGAGATAAGTGCACCATTTGAGTGAGATAAATGATGTTCTAAGTTGATTATAGGAAATTACAACAATAGTTGATACAAAGGACACACT
Source organism: Sequoia sempervirens (assembly GCA_007258455.2). Classification (NCBI taxonomy): domain Eukaryota; kingdom Viridiplantae; phylum Streptophyta; class Pinopsida; order Cupressales; family Cupressaceae; genus Sequoia; species Sequoia sempervirens. The sequence goes on along the minus strand of VDFB02373365.1, from coordinate 316,127,283 downwards.
ACTACCAATGAAACAAGAAAAAGAGGATTCTACCAAAAAGAGGGGAGCAATCTATTCTATTGAAGAGGAAACTATTGAAAAGATATGCAAGAGAACCCATGATTAATTTTTTTAAAGATTGAAAATCTAATGGTTTCAATTATATTTTAAAATGTATACCAAGAGTATTGGTGCCAAGTTGCTTACAATGATGGGTTATGATGGAAGATGACTTGGTACAGATGGTTATGAATACTTCAATCCATTATATCGAAAGAAAATACCACCATTTGATTCCTTTACCATGGAAACATAAATACTAGAGAATGCATAAATCAAGAAAATCCCATGGAAGGTTAAAATTTCTCTATATTGTTTTTTTAAGGGCTCAAGATGATTGTATATTAAATCTCCTAAATATGAGCAATAATTTAAAAAATAATATTGAAGAAAAAATCCACTTCTTGAGAGGGAAAAAGAGGTAGCCACTCACAAATAAAAATGGAAGAGAAAGGCCAAGGCATACTTAAGGAAGTTAATAAGAAAATTAATTGTAGTATGTGTAAATATAACAACTATTGTTTCCATTTCAAGGTTGGAGGATATTTGGATGGTAAGTGATGGAGGCTCCATCTTGAGATTCACCTAAACAACCATTTGAAAAAACTGAGTATACTTACTCAAAACACTAAATTCAAAGAGAGAGTAACTCTCACATTATACTACACCACCAATGGATGATAAGAGTATGCCATTTGATGCCTAGATAGAGAATTTACTTTATTTACATAGGAAATTAGGATGAGATTTATTTTGTTGTATGAACATTTGATTATTACTCCAAGATCTTCCTATGTATTAAAGGTAGTGTTCACATTGCTAATTCCATTTTTAGAGAAATAAAGGAGTATGTTGCACTCATTATGAGTAAGAATATATAAAATTATACTTAGAAAATAAGAAAGATGAAAAATGCATTAGGTAAAGGGAAATTTCAATTTTCCCATTTCTTGTATTTTTTTACATTGTCATATCCACTCATTGTTTGAAAGCAAGAAAGGGTAGTATAATGATAGTTGCATGTGGGTTTTGTTCTTCTAGCCATATAAATAATGACATGCTTGTGGGTGCTATAATCATGGATGTATATTGGGATTGGGCATTGGAAATATTATGAAGAATTATGGTTGTCATAGTCATGTAGGTGCTAATTACATAGAATGGGAAACACTATGCCAGTTTTCTAGGTGTTGTAAAACATGCATGTTGCCTTTGGTTGAGTGTGGAAAACATTGTGAAGAATTTTTGGGTGTTGCAAGTATGCATATTTTCTTGGTTGAGCAATAGAAACACTATGAGCATGTTCTTGGGGGTCAAAAACATGCATATTTTCATTTGATGGCAATGTAGACATTGCATCATATAGTATGTCTCACTTGTTGGTTGACATGGTAAGAAGAAGAAACAAAATCCACTTGTATGAGTAAGGAATTCACTTTGTATATCATGGATAAACATGAAGACAAAGAAGAACATAATAATGATAGATTGCATTCTTGTCTTATACATAAAATCTCATTACAATACACTATGTATATAATTATAGGATGAAGAATCCTTTTTAAAATGTATTAGAATATTATAAAAAGGTATGGCCTTCACTATACATAAACCCAATAAGAAGGATCACTTTGTAATTTCTTTCATAAGCATTGTAAAACTATCTTCATCAATACAAAGGATCATTCATTGTAGTGCGGTATGTTGTAGCAATGAAAATATACAATTTTTATTTCAACATTAATGTTCACATGTCAATTTCTCTCATTAAAAACTTGCTATTTATGAATTTCCCAACTATTTTTAGGCATATAATTTTTTATTTAACTAGAGTGATATGAGTAAAAATCTATTCATTTATAAATATAAGTATTTTATATGAGTATTTGTGGTTGTATTTGTACATTTTTGTTTAAATATGTAAAGACAACAATGTACACATAAAGAGAGTAAAATTTATGATTCTAGATTATATCAATTTATTTTGGTAATAAATTATAAATATAAGTGTTATAAGTTGTATAGTCAAATAATTAAAAATTATTTTAACACAAATTTTACAAACTTGTTGAATTAGTCTCATTGGAAGAAAATAAGGACTAAATATCCGTGTTATTAATTTATGAATTTTTGGCATTTAATTAAATATTTAATTTCCATAAAATTTAAATATCATGTCCCAATCCATTAAATCTAAATTAATTGATTGTTATTTCATCATATTTATTCAGTTAATCTAAATAATTTTATATAGATAATTTTTTCCCTTTACATAATAAACTAATTGATTGCAATTACATCACATTTATTTAATTAACCTAAATCATTTATATGAAGATATTTTTTCTCTACACAATTATACACCTCTATTTTTATTGGTCTATTAAATAAAAATGAAAAATATCATATATCACAATTATTATGAATGAGACAACTTAAATATACATAAGAAATAAATGTTTATATATTTTATAAAAAATATACATCACTTTACTTGTAAATTTAAATTTACACTAAAATATTAAATTAAAATATTTGATAAGCACAAAAAATTATATTTTGCTATCGTTTTAAGTTTTAGCATACAAAAAGCTCACCTAACCATCAATTTGAGTGACGTCATTCTTTTCTACCACTTTACGGTACTTAAAATTCTTACATTGCTTTGTTAGATGCGTAAGGTCACATTCTCAACCATTCTCATAATTTTCCAAATACATTTATTTATAGTTATTTAATATTTTTTCCAATATTATTACATAAAAGGACACATTTTGTAAAGTACTATGTTTTCTTTATATTATTATATATATATTTTTTTTTGGGTTAGATGTAAACTTATTAGAATTTTTTATTAATACTAGAAATTGTATTAGTATAATTATAGATGTAATGGTAAAAAATATATATTTATTTTTAAAAAATATTTTAGATTTATAGTGATTAAGTTGTTTTTTATTAATTGAATGATGTATAAAATGATGTATTTTGTGTTAAAATTTGTGAATATTATTATTCTAATCTCTTTTCTTTATCATTTATCTTTAAAATCTAGATTTGACTTCACATATAATCTTTTATAACTTTGGTTTATATTTCTAAGTACAAAATTGATGTAAGTTATTTATGTATGTATGGATTTGAACCCAAAACTTTAAACTTGAATTTCTCAATTTCAACTCATGTTTACCTCCCTTACTAATAATTGTAAGATGATTATTTTGCAACTTATTTCAAATTGCACATTATGTTCATTTAAGGTTTAGACCTAATTTATTTAGAGCATATAAGATGGAGTTAAGATTATCAAAACATTAATACGAGAGCATCATAACAACATTATAGAACATTGTAATTACATTATTTGTGTGTATCATCATCTTATACATATTACATGTTTACTTGTTATTTTCAATCATTATTCTAAAACCACTAAATTGGTTAGATTTAATTGAGGAGAACATTACCCTTGCTTAACAAGTTCTTAAATAATGTTTATAAACACCATTTTTTAGATTCAAATTACAAACATAGAGGTAAGAAAATTTTAGTTAATTTTTTTAGCTAGTTGATTTCTGAGTATAGATTAATTCAACACACTAGTTGACTTTTGTATGCATGAATACTAGTTTCATAGTCATTGATATGAATTAGGATAGAGTATAGTCAATTTATCAATTCTATGAAGATCATCCATAAGACCTTAATTTCATCATATTCATAAATCAATTTCTAATAACATTTCTAGTAATATTTAATTAATAAAATTCAAGTTAAATATCTCATTTAATTTATTTAATTATGTATTAGCTCTTTTGGTTTCAACTTTAAAATCTAATACAAATTAATTGTTGAAACATTTATTCTGAAAACATTTTTTTTATTACAATAGTATCTTAAGAAAAGTACCATCTTAATGGTTGGTGGGAATATGAAGGTTTGATGCAAATCATGATAGTTTGTTTACTTTTGTTCTTTATAAGTTTAATTTTATTGAACATGAAGCATTTTTTAAATATCTAAGGACACATTTTATTCAGTTTCTTTTTTTTGCATTATATTATATTGAGTTATATTATTTGTAATTAAAAATAAATAATTAATGATAAATTTTTTATCTTTTAGTTGCTAATTTTTTATCTATTTAAGAATTTAATTTTATTAATAAGTAATAATATTTATAATTTTTTAGATTTAATTAAATAGAAAATATGGAGTTGAGGTTGTATTAATAGTAGAAAAGTAAAAAAGATAGAGTTAGAAGAAACTAGCTTGATTCAAATCTTGTAGAAGTTATAAATGATTAAGAATAGGACAAGAGTATAAATACGATTAAATTATATTTTGAAAATGTGATAATTGATATTGTCTATTGAAGGCACAATAATGTCTGTTGGGAATGGTAGTTTTCTCTAAGAATGGTAGTGTCCTTTGGTGGTACACTAATGTCCTTCAAGTGTGTTAGTGGCATATACTCTCATAGTCGTGCATTCCTTGTACTTGTTGGTGTAAAAGAATTGTGATTATTAGTTCTTGTATTAGTTGTTACATAACCAATTTGATTTGAAAAGAGGGGAAAATAGAGTGCCAATGAAACATTTGGGAGTCTACCTTAATCAAACTCCTAATGGAACATTTGGGATTTTACCTCATTCAAGTCTCAAATAGCACATTTGAGAGTTTTACTTAGCCAAGACTCCAATATAATATTTCAACTTATAGTAGCTTAACAGTGTTGAATGCACAGATGAGTGAGAGGGGGGTGGTGAATCAGTTGCACATTAAAACATCAAAACACTCATTAACATTCAAATCTACATTATTCCTTAAACCTTTATCAATGATTAAATCCTTATCATGCATTAGCAAAATATAAACATGAGAAACAATAATGTAAACACATTCATACACATGAGAAAACCATATTTTCATGGACAACCCAAGAAGGGAAAAACAAGGTGATGATTAGCTCACAATATAAAGTAATTGCGACACTAAATATAATAGGCTCACTGCTTGGAAGAAAAGAAGGACTCACTGCCAATGGCTCACTACTAGAATAGAAAGAAGAAAGAAGATTGTTATAATGAGAAATCCATCTTAGAGAAACATAAAAGTTCCACCACTGCACCACTAGTACATTCACACTCTCTCTAAAGAATGTAGACACCTTCTGCTCGCTGCTTCCAATAGTCTTAGTCGTTAAGGCTCACACTGTACTTCACATCATAATTCTCATCACACACTTTTCACCATGCAATCCTTCATCAACGCAATACACATGTATATACCATCCTCAACCTTGAAAATAATCTACAAGGTCGACTATGCATCTCAACCATGTAAATTAAAACTAGGTCAAGACTAAGCATTCCCACAGTGGAGAGGAATGAAAGTAGACTACATATCACCTTAATTTAGACCTAAATACATCATATGTGTCACACCACACTTTCACAAACACCGAATCATTTCCACAATTAGTGTAAACACCCAAGGTTGGCCAAACTTGTTGGAACACCATTAAAATTTTAAATACATGCTTCACCAAATCCAAAGGCAACTCACGGACCACAAAAAACACTTAACACAATCTAAAATATTCCACAAACACCCTGAAATTCAAAATTCCTTTGCAACGACTTTCACTTGAAGAACATAATTATCCTATACACCCAGTTAATCTTCCACATACTGTAACACAAGAATCCAACCTTGCAGAGCACCAAAATTTGAACAAATTAGATTGAAGATAGATATGAGCACTATAAGCACACCCTTAGATCTGTAAGACCAAAAACCAAACTATGAAGAAATGTAGAGCAAAAGCATTTCTCCTAGAAAACACTATTTTCACAGTTCACACACTGGTGAACACTACTATCTTTGCAAAATGATCCATAACAAGAAAATTTGTATATAACACCTTTGAATACTTATGATCAACATATCCAAACTGCATACAAAGATTTTCAATACAAAAGAAATGCAGAGAAAAAACTAGAAAAGTAATCTTCTACACTAAACATTCTTTACCACATTGTCTCCTCTTTCATTTAAATTTTCTCAAAATCACTTGGAAATTGTAGACACTTAAAAATGTCCTGAATGGTATTACACACTCAAATATGATATACTAACACTGTTTCATCCTAAAATCCATCCTCTTTTTGCTTCATTGATTAAATTAGCCTAGCCATTTAATTAATTGCATCATTTTCATCTATTAATCTGATTAATCTAATTAGGTTAATTCCTACCCCTTTCATGATAACCTTTCATCTTGTTAAATTGGATAAATCAAAATATTTAATTTTAACACCCTAAGTCCTCTCATTTGAATTAAATAATCTTAATTATTTAATTAAATATCATTTTAGTCCCTTTTCATTAAATAAGTTAATTATTTAATGAATATCCTAAATTCCTCTAAATTGCATAATTGAAACTTTGTTTTAATTATCAAATTACTAATTAATTCTAACTCTCCCACTTGCAAAAGAATATTTCTCTTTTGCACATTCCTTCAAAAGGGAATATTCTCATAGAATATTCCTTCCCTTTGCACATTAAAATTTAGTTTTAATTAACTAAATGCTAATTTCTCTCATCCATGAGAATATTCTCCCCTTTCACTCATTTGAGAAAAGGAATATATTCTTCCTTATAAAAAACTTTCAACAAACTTCTTGAGCAAGTTTTTAAAGTGTGCTTTGCATGATTGTGAGCCATTGATTAAATGTCAACTTGCATTCTCAATGCTTGATAGGAATCCAGGATCCATGCCTCCATCTGCTTTCCATCTTAACCAATGATTGATTCTTTCAATATTGACCATTGGTTTCCTTTTTCCTATTCTATAAATAGACCTTGCATCTATTGAATATGGATCCACCTTTTCAGAGCAAACTTATGCTATTGAAAATCACTCTCATTTGCATCCATGCTTTATGTTTAAAATCATTTTAGGTTAATATCTATGCATTGTTAGCTTAGCATCCATTAATGGTTTCCATGATAACTTAGGTTGCATTCATTTAGTATATTTTGAATCTAGGGCTTGCATATTTGAATCTTGTGCACATTTAGAATAGCTTTCATCATGTTAATTTAGCTTTTATCATGCTTTCATTCATCTTTTTCATTAGTTTTCATCGATTTTAATCAATACAATTGATTGGAAAGGCTCATATTATCCAAGGGATTGGGAAAGGGTCACCATTCCACATCAATGCAACACCAATCCCCCAATAGGATAAGATTCAATGGCTTAGAATATATGTTTTTCAAGCTTTCAAGTTTTAAAATTTTAGTTTTAATGGCTTTTCCAATTTGTTTACATTGAATATCTTATTGAGATTGATGCTTAGTGGATTAAATATGCTTCAAATCCATATGGATCAAGTGTAGTTAACCTATACTATGTCATTGGTCACAGAAACCAAGCACCAAAAAGATCATCTCATCTTCAACACTTCCTTATCACAACCAAACCAACTTCAATATAGGAATTCAACCACACACATGCTTATCAAGGCAACACTAGAGGTTGACACCATTGAGACTACTAATGACAATATAATGCAAAAATTCAAAGTAGCTCTAAGATTGGCATTAATGCAACAACATAGACCTGTTGACATCAATGACAACACAAACTACACAAACTTTAAAATCTCCACCTTTGTCATTGATGGCAACACATGATATAAAAGACCACCAACAATAAAAATAACATATTTGATCACCAACACATACTACATAACAGTGTACATTACTCCATCTGACACATTCTCTAACTCCCCCTTACTTCATGGGGTTTTTTAGTTAAATCTCTCCCCTCTGACATCAATGGTAAAGGGAAACAATCACACATGTATTTTCTCTACAACTTCCTTTGTTGGCACATACTCTAGCTTCACCTCATTCTTTGTGACCTTCTCTCTCAAAAAGTGATACTAGATTGAGATATGTTTTATTCTTGAGTCCATTACTAGATTCCTTAAAATGTTAATATGACTTGTATTATCATAAAAGATAAAAATGGGTTCATCATATACCACTCTGATATCCTTTAAAATTTGCTTCATTAACAATGCCTATGTGCAACAAGATTCTACCACAATGTATTCTACTTCTACAGCAGATAATGAAATTGAATCCTACTTTTTACTTAGCCAAGACACCAACCTGTTTCCAAGAAAGAATGCACCAACATTTTTACTTATTCTTTCATCCACACATCCTTCCAAATCTACATAGATGTATAAGCACTTAGAGAGTAATCATTATCCGTTGGATACCACAAGCCATGTTCTAGAGTGCCCTTCAAGTATCTAAATATTCTCTTCATTGTTGCCACATGTGACTCTATGGCATCTTCTTGAAATCTAGGCACAAGACAAACTACATGCATGATATCTAGTCTAGTAATAGTTAGATATAGTAGTCCTCCAATCATTGATTTGTGCTTGCTCTAATTAGCCTCAGGAGATTCATCATTCTTGCTCATCTTGCAACTAGTAACCATTGGAGTACATACCAGTTTAGAGTCTTCCATTCCAAACTTCTTCAACATTTCCTTGACATATTTTGATTGTGAAATGAATATACCTTTCTGTCTGATTGATTTATCGTCCAAGGAAGAAACTCATTTCCCCAAACATTGAAATTTAAAATTCATTCTACATTTGTTTTGAAAATCTCTTGCACATAAACTTCATTTCCTCCAAAATTTGATCTTTTTCAACCTTAAAATAAAGATTACTATATGTAGTACCTTATTGAATCCTTGCTACAAAAAGCATCTATCCAATATTTCATACCAAGCTATGGGAGCTTGTTTGATTCCATACAATACTTTCTTCAATCTACATGCCATACTAAGGTTATCTAATAATTGAATCCTTCTGGTTGTTCAATATAAACTTCTTCCAACTTACCATTCAAATGAAAACTTCACATCCATCTGATATACTTTGAAATCCTTGTGTGTTGTAAAAGCCAAAAACATCCTAATAGCTTCCATTCTTGCCACTAGAGAAAATGTATCCTCAATTTCTATTCCTTCCACTTGTGAGTAACCTTTACACACAATCATTTCCTTATTCCTAAAAAAATCTCCATTCTCATTCAACTTATTCTAGAACATCCACTTAGTTCCAATCACATTCTTTCTTGCTGGTCTTGGGACAAATTCTAAAGTTTGGTTCTTCTCAATCTGCACTAGTTCTTCTTTCATATTCTTGATCCAATACTCATCTTTACATGCTTCACCTACTATTTTAGGTTCAACTTTGGAAAGTAAACATAAGTTCACTTGTTCTTCTGTCATAACATCCTTTCTTCTTATCAATACACCTCTATTTTTGTCTCCAATGATTTAATATTCAAAATGATTCTTTTGCACATACTTAGGGATTAGGGATCCTTTCTAGAGTTTATTCCTCTTCAACCTATTCTTTAATTTCCTTACCTTTATATTTTTGTTCTTCTCTGCAAGAGGACTCATATGATTCACATCCATTATCATCAATGAACTTTTATGTAGATCTTCATCCACCTTGACATTTGCACTCTCAAAAAAAAAAATTAGCCTCTTGTTGTAGCACCGGTAATCTTTTTTTTTTGTAGAATATCCAAGGAAGATTCCTTCATCAGATCTTTCATCAAACTTCCCTAAGTTTTTTTCATCTCTCCTGATATGGAATTTTCTTCCAAACACTCTAAAATATTTGACAGTAGGAGTCCTTCCATACGATAACTCATAGGGAGTCTTTGAACTATTTATTCTTGCTTGTGCTCTATTAAGTGTGTTTATTACAGTATGAATTTCTTCTTTCTAGTAGACTTTCAGTAGGTTTTCTTCTTTCATCATTGTTCTCATTGCTTCTTGAATAGTCCTATCATTCCTTTCAACTACTCCATTTCATTGAGGAGTTCTAGGGGCTGGCAAATGCCTCTTTACTCTTTGAACTTCACAAAAATTGTTAAACTCATTGGAGGTGAATTCTCCACCTATGTTAGATCTCAAACATTTGATCTTCATATCCATTTCATTCTCAACCATATCTTTGAATGCCTTAAACTTATCTAGAGCTTCTAATTTGTCTTTGAGAAAAGTAACCCAGGTCATTCTAGAACAATAATTAATTAATAGCATGAAGTACTTGCCACCTTGAAAAATTCTTATTCTGGTAGGTCCACAAAGGTTTGTATGCACCAAATCTAAAGGAATGGTAGTATATTGTTCTTTGAATTTGAATATCTTTCTAGCTTTCTTCCCAATCTAAAATTCCTTACAAACAACATTTATAGGCTTTGTAATCTTTGGAAAATCCCTCACAGCCTGAATTGAACTAATCCTTACTAGGTTATCAAACTTGATAGGACACATTCTTCTATGCCATGACCAAATTTCATTAATTTGAGTCATAAATAACATACCGTTAGCACTCTTGAGCTAATAAAAATCTCCATCTATTCCTCTTCCTGCAACAACTAGAGTTCTGAAGCCTTTTCTGATCTCACAACCATCATCCTAAAGCACAAGGTTATATCCTTTTATATACATTTTTCCTACACTCAAAAGGTCATGCTAGAGACCCTTAACATAAAGAACATCATCTATATTATGCTTGCCATCAAAACTGATTGAACCTCTTCCACATATCTTAGAAGATGTATCATCACCAAACTTAACAAGAATTCCTTCAAATTTCTCAAGTTGAATAAACTCTCTTATCACCAGTCATGTGATTTGAGCATCCACCATCAAGGACCTAGTTATTCTTCTCTTCTCTAATATGAAAAGCAGTTGTTATGCCTTGCATAACCACCCCACTTTGATTTGGATCAAAATGGGTCCCCCCTTTTTTTCTTTTGGTTTCTTTGCTTCTGGTTACTTGCTTTCCTCTTTGGAATTCTTGTGTTTTCCTCCTAATTTTGACTTTTGGTCTATCTGATTCAATTCTGGTCCTATCTTAGCTTGAGTTGGTTTTTTTTTCGCTAGGGATTCACTAAAATAATCACAAGCAATGGTGTATTTTATCATGATATATATTTTATGTTCTCCTGAGGGCTAATGGGGATTTTGTTTTGTAGGACTGAATCATTCATCCGAGGATATCTCTCAGGAAGCCAACCAAGGGCATGCCTCAAATTACATTCAGTATGAAATTCCTCAAAGATGGAGTCGACAAGACTTTCCTCATGTCTCACTGAATGGTGGCTTGGCTCTGTCCGTTTGAAATCCAAGGGAGGTGTTAGAACTACATGTTTCTGATGATTCTACATGTTGCTCATATTCACAATTTTGTCAGACAAATCCCACCATGGGCATATTCTTCCCATTTCTGGCCTTGTTGTAGTAAAGATTCCATCAAGTCCAGATGTTCCACATTACAGTTCAGGTCGCCATGAGCTCATCAAAGTCTCCCCGACTTATAATACATTTTGCTAACTATGCGTCTCTGTTGTCGTCAGCAAGACCCCGGGCATGTCACAACGATCGGGATTCACATGCAGTTGCCTATCGGCAACACATCAACCATCGTCCTGGCTACATGGAGTTTCCTATCGGTATGAGGGGTTTCCTTCGGAGAAAGGTCTTGGCAAGATCTTCGGGTCTCACCGACCGGCGACAGGGGGATTCGTATATTGGTGAAAGGTTTTTCCTTCGCCAAGAAGTCTTGGCGAGTTCATGAAGTCTCACCAACTACCACATAATGAGCAAACACTTCGGCAGGAGTCATCTTCTTTAGCATTTGGTCTTGGCGAAAGCCTCATGTCTCACCGACTAGTGAATAACTCAGCAAAGGAGAAGACCTCGGTGTGAGGTCTTGGCGAGGAGAGGAAGTCTCACTGACATGGAAGAGCTCACCGAAACAAGGGAGGGCTCGGTAAGAAGAAAGAGGATTCGGGGTAAGGTCTCCCCAAAACCATGAGGTCTCCACGACAGAAAACAAAGCTCGCCCAAGGAGTTTGGCATTTCCGTAACTCTTGCTGATGTAGAACGAGCTCGATGACAGAAAACAAAAGCTCGGTATGACGTCCTGCTGACCCGATAGGGTCTTCCCGATGCAAAGTGGGCTTGGCAAGAATGAAAAGGAGTTTGTGAAACTCTTGCCGACATGAAATAACAGGCATCAGCAGAGGGGGATTCCATCACCATAGGGTCTTGGCAAGATCTTTATGTCTCACCGATAGGACGTGCCCCCGGGGAGAATGAACGCGTTCGCTGAGAGTCAAAAGAGCCCGCAGAGATTTCTTGGTGAAGGGACTTGGTCACATCGAAACAAAAGGGCGTGAGCTCAGTGAGAACAGGAGGAAATTGGGGAGGCTCCATACGAGTGAGGAGACTTCGCTATGAGGTCATAGCGACGAGTGATAGTCTCCCCGACATGAAATGAGATCGCCATGGGATCTTGAGGTTCACTGAGATGTCTTGCCGAGAGCATGCATTCTTGCCGATAGGTTTTGTGAGCTCGATGTGACTTCTGTAGCTCGCCAAAACATTTCACCGAATGACCCATACTATGCAGATAACTGTTATAGGATGAAATCGCATCGGGGAGACACCGAAGGTGTCTCACCGACATGCGATTTAAGGTGGCCTGCTCTTGACTACTCGGGAATCTAGTGTGGCATGTGATCGTCCAATTAGAGAGAACCAAGAAGGGCCATTGACCAATTGACCACCCTTGTGGAGAAACTAATAGAATGCAAGCAAGATGGTTTCCTTCTAAGATCACTAAGGGATGAATCTATTCGGACAATGGTGTTCAGATCTACAAGAGGGCCTGATGGTGTTTCCAGAGGATGGTCAAACGTATAGAGAAGTCCAGAACAGAAAGGGAGTCGAAGGAAAGAAGAAAATGTGACTCAGAGGGACAGCTGTGGTGACTACTAGCAAGGAGGTAGATCAATATTAATGAAGATATTCTGAGCATTCAAGGTGACTCCAACAGAGTTCGAAGGCGGACATAGAGATAGAAGAGTAGATGCTGTAGTTACAAAAGATCTAAGGTCATCCCTGGGACAACCTTTCAGCAATATGGACAGTAGGGCTTCGCTTTGAATGCAGTTTTGACTTTCCTCAGTAAGATCTGAGGGCCGACTCTCCTATAGTCTGCTGATATTTTGTAAACCCTAGTGCACGGGAAAACACATTCCTGTTGGTACATTCTATATGTAATGGCATTCTTGCCTCTTTGTAAAGGTTAGAAAAATTTAGAGTTAGAATTTTAGAGCACTTCCAGATTAGAACTTCGAGGGTTAGAGAACTTTTAGACTAAGAACTATTTAGAATTAGAATTGGTAGGAGTTAGTCAATTAACAGAAGGAGATAGAGTTGCATCTTGATTCTCAGTAATGAGAGCTTCTCTTGTCATCTTGTTTAGCAGTTAGATTTCAGTATAGACTATAATGTATTTTCCAAGTTCGCTTAGTGTAGTTGGAAACAATCTGGAGAAACAAATTCTCTGTACACTGGTGATTGTGCCAGCTTTGTAAATATTGCTTATCTGTTTTATTGACACTAGGAGCAATCAGAGTTTAATATACTTCATGTTTTGTTCCTGATTGATATTTGTCTTAATTGATCATTTGATTTGTGAAGTCTTCAAGGAATGAAATTTTATTTGTGTTTTATTTAAATGGTAGCCAAAAATATGTTATTCGAATTAGCACTGAGAATGAAAGAGGTTGTGTGTCAATCACAAGCTTATCTTGTTATGCAGTTTTAGTTTATAATTCCTTGAAGTTAACAAGTCTGGTTAAGATTGGATGAACTATTGTTCTTTTTTGTTAAAAAAAAACATGATCTATCTTTTGTTGTTTCTTTAAAAACCTCGGTTAAATTAGGTTTTATTTCATGCTTGATCTTAGAACAATCTAGAAGCTCACACCAATAGGCCCCTTGAATATTACTGTTGCATTGACCACTGAGTAACATCAGCACAGTTGAGACCCAACTACAAAGACCTTGGGAGCTAAGGCATCCATGTGTTTCCTTTCTCTTTCAAGAGAAGTAGAATAGTAATATTCTGCTTGCATTGTTGTGGTGCCAAAATCATCATCAACAATAGTCACCATTGCTCCTTCAATATTATGACATGTTTCCAGAGTATTTTTGTAATGTCCCTGTTTTGGAGGGAATTCGATTTAATTAATTTAATTAATTAAGTTGTCCAAAATAATGAATATTTTATGAGGATGACTAATTAATTATTTTAATTAAATAAATAAGTGGTATTAAGTTAATTATTTATAAAGTTATCAAATAAATAAATATTAAAAGATAACTTTATATTTAATTAATTTAATAAAGTGACTTGAATTATAAAATATTTTATAAAGTCACTTAATAAATAAAATAAAATAATGTTCTAGAAGTTTCTGGAGGAAGTGGAGAAAAAGAATAAATAGACGTCTTGGGCTTCATTCTCAGGCAGGCAGATTTGATGTTGATGATTGATGATTTCTTCTTGAGTATTTGTGGAGCCAAGTGGTCTGCAGATAATCAAATTGATCTTTGGGAATGAAAACTCCCATTGATTGCATAACTGAGGGAGTGAAATATCTCTTGAAGGGTTGCATTATTGGAGGAAGGTATCTCAGCCTTTCTATCTGTGCTAGATTGGAAAAGAAATACAAAGAATACAAGGGTTTGATGCATATCCATTTGCAGATTTTCAGGGATTTTAGTTGAAGATTTTTGATATATTTTGAAGAGGATTTTTTGGTTGATTTTATGATTTTATTTAGCAAGCTACAGTGATGCTGCTACAGTGACGCCGCTACAGTGTCGCGCTACAGTGACGAGCTACAGTATTAGGGTTTCTTTATTGGCTTCTGCTGGGATTTCAGGTTACAATTTTCAGACTTTGGATTGAAGGTTGTTTGGACCGATTTATGGGTACATATATTCTGATCAGCAATTACTAAGGCCTAAGATAATATCAGATTTATATCTGCATAACTAGAGAATCATATTTTTGTCTTAGAGGCTGAAGATAGCAACGAAGTCTTCACTGTTTGGAGGGAGTTTTTCATCTGTGCATACTTAGATCCGTTATCAGTCTATTTCCAGAATTTTCATTGCTTTATCATTGGTGCACAAGGGCAACTCCAAATCAGGTTCCTTTTTGTTTATTCCATGCTTATTGTATGCCATTTATTTGCAAGATAAGGGGTACGGCTGTAGGTGACAGTCAGTTTCAGACTTTAGCATAATTTCAAATGTATAAGCCAAGACTCTTGGCTGATGGTCATTAGATTTGTATTGAAGTTTTTCATAAATAATGGAGTTATAAGTAGTTTCTTTCCCATAGATACTTTGCAAATAGACTTGTAACTGAAATGATGCATGGAAAATGATTGTTGTAGTTAGTCTCTGCATACCTAGTTTCATATATTTGCATGAGAAAATCCAAAAAAGAATTGTATTTGCATTCATGTTCAGATTATTGGCATTATAGAAGAGTTAAATCTACATTAGCATCCCTTTCAATCAAAGCATCATAAACTGAAACCCTACAATAGCAAGTCACAAGGTTGCACTAGAACTGTTTGACAAAATTACAATCAGCCAATTAGGGCAAATTCTGGATAGTTTTGAGCTAGGCTCATTACAATTTTCCTCCATACATCTCTTAGAGTTAGCAAAATCCATTCCATCATTTAGATCCATGAACAAGCATTCATTATCCTCATCATTAGGGTAATCAAATTCATCATTAGATATATTGGAATCTTCTTTGACATAATAACTTCTCTTAACTAATTTACCTTTGGTCTCATTATATTTATCTTTTGAACCTTTTATAGGAAATTTTGAAGCACAATGACCAATCTTTCCACAATTGAAACATTTGAAAGGTAACTTACCTCTGTATTTTCAAATTCCCTTTTACAATCTCATCACAAAGTTTGCTTCTACATCATCAACATCATCCATATTTGATTCTTCATTCTTTTCAACTTTTCCAAATTTAAAAGAAATCTCATTCTTTGAATCACTTGGACCAAACTCTCTCAATCCAAAAGAAGTTAAAGCACCAAACAATTGATCTCTAGAATACAAATTCAAATTTTGAACTTCTTCAATAGCAGAAACTTTATGACTATAAGACTTAGGTAGAGTTCTTAGTACCTTCTTTACCACCTCATCCTCTTCAAGTTTTCCACCAAGACCTCTAATGGAATTAACAACTTCATCCACTTTATGCATGTAGCTTGTAATATCTTCATCCTCTGACATCCGCAGGGTGTCAAACTTGATCTTAAGGTTATGCATCTTAGCTTGCTTGACTTTATCATCTCCTTCATAGATACTTTCTAGCTTCTTCTAGATCTCACTAGTAGATTTAAGATTAATAATTTTCACAAGTTTAAAATTAGAAAGACCACTAAAAATAATACCTTGCTTTCCCATTGTTCTTATATACCTTGATCTCATCATCAATCCTTGGACCATTTGTATGCAAAATATATCCAGATTCAATAGACTTCCAAACTCCAAATCCCAATGAAACAAGGAAACCTTCCATCTTGGTTTTCCAAAATGTATAATATGATCCATAAAATAGATGATCCTCCTTCTTGTGTGCCATCCTAGATCTACCTCAAGTGGTTAAGCTTTCTTCCAAGGAACCTTGCTTTTATACCAATTGTTGAATGCACAAGACAGTTGAGAGGGGGGGTGAATCAGTTGTATATTAATACATCAAAACCCTCAAAAGATTCAAATCTGCATTAGTCCTTAAAATATTATCAATCACTAAACCCTTATCATGCATTAGCAGAATATAAACATGAGAAAAAATAATGCAAACACATTCATACACATGAGAACATGAGATTTATGTGGACAACCCAAGAAGGGAAAAACCATGGTGAGGATTAGCTCACAATATAAAGTAACTGTAACACTGAATACAATAGGCTCACTGCTAGAGGGATCACTGACCAAAAGAAAAGAAGGGCTCACTACCAATGGTTCACTGCCAAAATAGAAAGAAGAAGAAAGAAGATTGTTACAATGAGAAATCCATCTCATACAGTAGAAAATTGCCACTACTACACCACTAGTACATTCACAGTCACTTTGAATAATGTAGATACCTTCTTCTCATTGCTTCCAGAAGTCTTAGTCATTAAGGTTCACAATACTGCACTTCACACTTTCGCACTTCACATCACACACACTTAACCATGCAATCCTTGATCAATTCAACACACATATATACCATCCTCAACCTTGAAAACAATCTACAAGGTTGGCTATGCACCTCAACCATTCAAATTCAAATTAGTTCGACACTAAGCATTCCTAGGGTGGAGAGGAATGAAAGTGAACCACATCACACCTTAATTCATACCTAAATCTATACATATATGCCATTGAACACTTCCACAAACACCAATGCAATTTTTCAATTAGTGTAAACACCTAAGATTAACTGAACTTGTGTAAATACCATTAAAATTTTAAGTACTTGCTTCACAAAATCCAAAGATGAATCATGGACCACATACAATACTTAACACAATCTGGAATATTCCACAAACACCTTGAAATCAAACAAATTCCTTCAAAACAAATTTCACCTGAAGAACACACTTATCCTGTACACCTAGTTAACCTTCCACATACTGTAACACAAGAATCCAACCTTGCAGAGCACCAAACTTTGAATAACTCAGACTTAAGATAGATATGAGCACTATAAGCACACCTGGTGAACACAACTTTCTCTACACAACGATCTAGAACAAGAAACTTTAGATATAACACCTTTGAACACCTTTGATCAACATATATAAACTGTATAAGTAGATATTTAGTAGAAAATAAATGTGGAGCAAAAAACATAACACTACTCTACTACATTGAACATTCTTTACCACACTGTCTCTTTTTTTAATTCAAAATTTCTCAAAATCACTTGGAAATAAAGCACCACAAACATCATCTCATCATCTACAACACTCCCTTATCACAACCAAACCAACTATAATACACCAACTCAACCACACACATTCTTATCAAGGCAACTCTAGAGGTTGAAACTAGTGAGATGTCTCGTGTCTACCTACCTTTTCAGTATGCATTAAGGGGTATAGTCAAAGCCCGATATGATGATTTTTTCCTAAGTATGAACTCAGTGTCTTGTTGTAACTTAAAAATGTCCTAGATGATATTACACACTATAATATGATATACTAACATCATTTCATACTAAAATTCATCCTCTTTTCACTTATTTGATTAAATTAGCTTAGCTATTTAATTAAATACATCATTTTCATCTATTAATCTGATTAAGCTAATTAGGTTAATTCCTTCCCCTTTCATGCTAGTCTTTCATCCTATTAAATTGGATAAATCAAAATATTTAATTTTAATACCCTAAGTTCTCTCATTTAATTAAAATAATCTTAATTATTTAATTAAATGTCATTTTGATCCCCTTTTCATTAAATAAGTTAATTATTTAATGGATATCCTAAATTCCTCTAATATGCATAATTGAAACTTTGTTTTAATTATCAAATTGTTAATAAATTCTAACTCTCCCACTTGCAAGGGAATATTCTCAAAGAATATTCCTCCTTTGCACATTCTTCCAAAAGGGAATATTCTCATGGAATATTCTTTTCCTTTTCACTCATTCAAAAAAGGGAATATTCTTCTCTATAACAAACTTTTAGCAAACTTCTTGAGAAAGCTTTGAAAGTGTGCTTCTTTGCATGATTGGAAGCCTTTGATTAAATATCAACTTAAATTCTCAACCCTTGATGGGAATCCATGATCCATGCCTCCGTATTCTTTCCATCCTAACCATTGATTGATTCTTTCAATCTGGACCATCAGTTTCTTTTTTCCCATTCTATAAATAATCTTTGCATCTATTGAATAGGGATCCATATTTTGATAGAAAACTTATGCTATTGAAACTCACACCCATTTGCACTCACGTTTTACATTTGATAAGAATTTTTAGGTTATTTTTCATGCATTGTTATCTTAGCATCCATTAATGGCTTCCATTGTGACTTAGTTTGCATACATTTAGTATATTTTGGAATCTAGGGCTTGCATCTTTGAATCTTGTTCACATTTAGAATAGGTTTGCATACACTTACATCAAACATCTTAGCTTCTATCATGTTAATCTAGCTTTTGTCATGTTTTCATTCATCTTTTTCATCAGTTTCCATCAATTGTAATCAATAAAATTGAATGGAAAGGCTCATATTATCCAAGGGATTGGGAAAGGGTCGTCATTCCACATCAATGTGACACCACTCCCCAATAGGATAAGATTCAATGGCTTAGAATAGATGTTTGTCAAGCTTTCATGTTTTAGCATGTTAGTTTTAATAGCTTCTTCATTTTTATTGATGTTGAATATCTTATTGGGATTGATGCTTAGTGGATTAAATATGCCTTGAATCCATATGGATCAGGTGTAGTAAACCTATACTATGTCATTGGTCACATTTTGGCACTAGAAGGAGGGAAGGATTGATCGAATTTGACATTTTTTTCTTTAGATTACCATCTTTTTTTAATATTGTAGGTACAACAACGCTTTTTGAGGATACAATGATTCCCTTGTCAAGCGATGCCATATAGCAATGCCATTTCAAGAATTATAATGATGACCATTTAAATCTAGTGACGCCTATTAAAAATAACGACGCTAATAATTTTGAAATTATCATAGATTTGAAAATAGCCAAACCTCAAATATAGCGACACCTTTTTCGTCTCTATTTTACTGTAGAGCAACACTTTCTCTCACTAGAGCGACACTTTTTCTCACCAGAGCAATGCTTTTTGGAATTATGGCGACACCTTCGTAAACAACAACGCTTTTTAGTAGTAAACAAAACAAAGATGAAAATTTGACATGTGCTTTAAATTTTTGATTTCATATGATTTCTAACATGTCACTGACTTCTGGTTTTTTATTTTTTGAGGCTAACTAGTTTTGTAGATTTGGAAAATAAAATTTGAAGTGCAGGAGCATATCATCATTTAATTATATATTGTAACAAGTGTTTTTACACTTATGGGGCAATTATAATCCATTTTATGATGCTTTACTTCACGTTTTAGGACCAACTAAATTTCCTTTTGGGTTTAAAATTAACGTTCAAAAGTTGGTTAAAATCAGTGTAGGATCATGGGGGTCCAAAAATTGGTGTTGTGACAAAAAAGTGGCTAACGAATTTTTTTATCCAAATTTGTTGAAACGAAAAGGGTTTATTGAAAAAATTATCAACTTTCCAAAAATATAAGATATTCCTTATTTGGAATTAAATAGATAATTATTGATTTTATACATACATTCTGACTAAAAATCTGATTGATAAGCTGATTGAAAAACATCTATAATTCTTAAACGATTTCACATTTTTTGAATATGAAAGATGCATCACATTCTATGCTTCCCATGCTATATAAAAAAAATGAAAATTAATTTCATAAATTTTTGACCAAGCTATGGTGGTCAAACA
This sequence comes from Sequoia sempervirens, assembly GCA_007258455.2. Taxonomy (NCBI): domain Eukaryota; kingdom Viridiplantae; phylum Streptophyta; class Pinopsida; order Cupressales; family Cupressaceae; genus Sequoia; species Sequoia sempervirens. Next base: position 316,106,715 of record VDFB02373365.1, on the reverse strand, counting down.
AAAAAGTTTTACTATTTTTAAAAAGTTTTAATTAAAAAATCGTAATTAATTATTTACTTGCAAAAAAATTACAAAACAATGCGGCACATTCAGGCATGTGTATTCTGCTTATATTCAAATCTTAAGATAAATATATTATTTTTTCTTGTACTTAGTTTGGTTAGACATACACCTCCTTTTTTATTTTTTCCTGAAAATTTAGTACTACTGCATTGAAATTTCAAAGTTTCACCAAATAGATTTAATTTTTTCCAAAAAAGTAATAGTATGATAAAAACTAAATTCAATTTTCTAATTTTTTTTTTCTTACATATTTTTCAAATTATGTTAATAACTTATTCAACTTTTTATGTCAAGTTTTCTAACTCTATTTTTTTGAATTTTCATTGCCACTTAAGGGCTTAGTTTGGACTCCCATGATCCTGCACTGACCCATATCCTCATTTTGCAATATCAGGTTTAAAATTGAACAAAATAATCCCAACACTTCAATTTGGTGCTTAAGAAAAACTCATTATACTTTTCAAGGCTAGAAAATGAATGCGTGTTTGATTTGCTTGTGTGTACTTGCTATGTGTGTGTGAACCAAGATTCCCAACCTGCACAAACACAAGAAACAAGCAACCTATTAGATCAAATGCAAGTTAGTATCATGATTCCCCAAGAAATCCATTTAAATTGCAATGAAAGGAGATAAAATGAAGAACATAAACAAATATAAGCAATAGATACTAAATCCTATTCAAATGCAATGAAAACTCTTGATCTCTTGGGGGAGTTGGTGCCAATTTGATGTGGAAATTGGCCCTTTCCCAACTCCTATGTAAGCTTTGTTGATTGGTGATGAAGAGTGATCCATTTTGTTGATGATTGATCAATGCTCTAAAGTAAAATCTGCATAACCTAGTTATAAACTCAATGAGAGGAATGAAAATGGCTATGAATTTGAGTATAGTAAGTTTACTCAAGTTGTGGATGATAGAATGAGGAATGAAACCTCTTATTTATAGAATATCAAGTTGGAAGAATGCCCAAAAGAGAGAAATGTGGGACTAAGAATCAACCAATGGCAAGATGACACTTGTCAACATGTGAATGGATGAAGGATGTGCATGTTTTGAAGAATGTGCCAATAAATGAAATTAGGTGATATTTGAAATTGTTGAAATGACATGTAAGGGGGAAAGAAAATGCATTGAATGCAACTTGGCTCAAGGCAAAAGGACTTATTAGGTGGAGTAAATTCCTTGTTGGAAGGACAAAGTCCACTTGGATTTTGAATTCAAATTGAGGGAATATTCTCTATTTATGCCATGTTGAGAGAAAATAGAAATTTAATAAATGAATTAAATCTATTTTCATGTGCAAGTGGCAAAAGCTCGAGGATGGGACATGAGAAGAGATTAAATTAATCAAGGTTAATTAATTTGATGAGAGATTAACTGATGTGACAAATTTGACTTAAATTTATGGATTGATTTAAATCAAATATGAGAAGAATATGATTTCAAGATTAATTAAATAAATATTTTTAATTTATTTAACTAAGGAGATGAAGTTAGATTAAACTAAATATGGTTTTAATTTATTTAATTTAATAGATAGACTTTAGGGATTTAATCAAATAAAATGAATTATTTAATTAAATAGGAACAATTAGATCAAATTTATTGATTTAATTAATAATAGAGAATGACTTAATTAGATAAGATGATTTATTTAATTAAGAGAGGAAAATTGATGAATTTAATCAAATAAATATATTCGATTAAATGGTTAGACCGAGGGATGATTTAGGATGAAATGGTGTTAGTAGTCGGGATCAAATGTGTAATGTCAATCAATACATTTTACATGTCTACAATGTGTATCATCTCCCCTTGCGCTTCGTGTGATCTTGGGTGAAGAGAAACACACAAGTATACTTTTCTTCATGGAAGCACCTATCCTCTCCCCTTGCGCCTCTTGGAAAATTTTGGGTGACGAAAAATCATTTTAAGCTTCACAATCTATGTTACCTTTAGAGGGCCTGCCTCCCAACTTGTGAGAGGGAATGACCTGAGCAGTGCTTTAATTTTAATCCACTATATAAATAAATTGGTGTGGCTAAATTCATTAACTAGCTGGTGTTGTCTTATACTAATGAATGTCTCCCCTAGTATCTGTTTGATACGTCAAAACCCTTAGATGTTTCTAAGGGTTGGTAGGCCTCTTAATTGAGTGAATCACTACATGCATAGGCACTAGTTTATCTAAAAAATCTTGATTAAGAACCTTGTTAGTATTTGCTCACCAATTTGACCTCTGAGGCATATTTTAAGGTAGTGCATTGGAATAGCACTGTTCCAATAAGTTACTTACCTATCTAGTTTTTGGTTGACACAATAAAGGAAATAGGGAAGGGACTCTTTTACTCGGTGTGTCAAGATGTTACATTTCCTTCACATAGCCTATTTGTCCATTCCATCTTCATGGATTAATCATCTCTTAGAGGATGATGGTAAGCCTACTAAAAAATATGCACCCACTTGAGCTAGGATTTTAAATGCTTGTGATTTAGTTTGATACTTTCTTGGTTCCAAAACATTTCAAAACAAACATCAACAATATTTCTCAAAATTTTAGACCCTTTGGTTTAAGCATGGATACCCTTTGAAAAGCCTTGATATTGATGATTTTCCTAAGGATTTCTATCCCTAGATATTTCTAAATATCTTGAATTATATCTCAATCCATACTTCCCAAAGATAGCATAGAAAACTATGGCTCTAACTTCATGACTTTCACATAATGGACCTTGTGGAATGAATTGTGTTTTTGACATAGACATTTAGTTTGAAACTAAAGCAAGACAAGTGTTTGTGGTAAGAAAAAAAATCCATTAATCAAGATAAAATTACAAATTGAACCCCACATATGTGCTTGATCTCTCACCTTATGACTATTTGGTGTCTGATTGCTCCACTTCAACAACCAAACCTTACACCATCTATCATACAACCAAAATTTGAGCTAATTGAAGGAGAACAAACAAGCATAATTAGTAGTTTGAGGACCTTCACATTTGAGACAAAGGAAACACCAAACCAATGGAGAAATGCAGCAAACATCTTAGACAAACAAGAGAAAAAAGTCGATATTGCGGCTAGAAGGCCCGTATTACCACCTCTTGCATGGCAATAGATAACCTCTTTTTCACAAAAAAAAATTCCAAAAAAAAATGAATAATTAAACCCCATATGTGTTGGTCCTCATGATCTCCCACAAAATCAAAATCCCTCGATGAAGATCCACATTCTGCCATTTCAAATGTAGACATCATAGTTCAAAGTTTATAAAAAAATGAGCCTTAAAAATTTACCACAACCGGGATATCTTGCTAAGAAATTTTTATTCTCACCCTTTGTTGAACAAAAAGGGTTGAAAAACTAGATTTGTATGTCCAAATTTTCCCCCTCATTTAAGTTAACATTGCTCTTTTGGGTTGAGTTACTCGTAGGGTAAAGCATTTTCTCACTACCTTGGTTTGGAAACACAAAGGTTCACTCTAGGTTAACATTATTGAGTCAAAACATTTCATCCATCCTTCATCAAATTTAACACTTCACTTCATCAAAATTTGTAAACTTTTGGACACACCAAACACTTTGGAATTAGACATCATCAAACCAATCCCCTAACTTAGTTATTTTGTGTGTAAAATGGATCCTTTTCCATGGACCTAGTTAAGTTAGTTATCACATTTGTGGACTAGTTTATCTTGAAGGTCACAAGTCTACCTTAAAGATTTACAAGTTCATTATCATCTTTATCAAACCAATCAAATCCCCTTGTCTAAAAGTGTTGTCCCAGAAGTTCACAAAGCTCACTCCCATAAAACTCACCCTTTTTCATCATCCACTTCACATCATTACTCCAAAATGACTTAGATTGGCCCTCTTACCAAAATTTGAGTCAACTAGAGAGTTTAAACATTACAAATCCCAAAATAAATCTCCCATACTTGACCCACAATTTATGGTAACAACAAGATCACAACATAAGAGAATCATGGAGAAAACCAAAGTCACATCCACCACTAGTGATACCAACCCTCAAGATTTTGATCCAAGAAGTCACTCTACCCCCTTGCAACAACCCCAAGATCTAGTGGGACCATATGAGGTAGAAGGCATTACAAACAATCCAATTGAGCTTACCAATGAAGAAATCCTCAAGTATAAACAAGAATGTCAAGCCTTAGAAAAAATGACTTCAATTACCCCATATTTTTCCACACAAAACTCAACACAAGGAATTACTTCATCTACACTTCAATCAACTCCATTGCTAGGGCCAAATCAAATGAAAACTCCTAGACTTGCAACTAGCCTTGATAAGGGCTTTGGTCACACTCTTCCATTGGAAAGAAACACACTTGTGGGTACTCTCACCACCAATTCACCCCAAAACATCACTTGGAAACCTACATTTGGTGCTCCTATCATTCCCAAACACCCCATACATCCACATAAACCACTTACACTCCATCACTCCACAACAACCTTGACCTATCAATTGCAACCATCCTCATCCATCCCCACAAATACCACAAGTGTGCCCAACGTCATGCAAGGTAGTGTGGACCAAGTGTCTCAAATAGACCAACAAGGGTATGCCAACACCCTTATGCAAAATCAACCCTCAATGCAATAAGGGACATCTTTATCCAACCACCCTATTAGTACACCCGTCCTATTGGTTTCACAAAACACATCCATCCCATCCATCATCAATCCAAATCAAAACAAAACCTTGGTTACGAATCCCATCAACCAAGGTAATACCTTGGTTCCACCTCAAATGAAACAAGGGAACCCCCTACCCATCACTCAAGGGAACCCTTTCAATCAATTGCAAGGTCTGAATGTTCCATTTCCATCACAATACCAAATGGTGCCATCATCATCGTTACCATTGATTCCCCTCATCATGCAATATAAAATGGGACCTCAATCTTACATTCCTCCACCCCAATCCACCATCCTACAAGGAATGTTAAACCAAGGGAACCACCAACCTCTCATCAACAACCTCCAACCCACCTAAACCATGAACAACCAAAAATCATCATAGATATCCCGACAACCAACTGATCCTACATTGTAAGCACATGCTCTAGCCTTGCAACAAGCACAATAGGATTATCAACAATTTGTATGACAACAAGCCCAACAAGTATCCCTAGTAACACAAAAAAAAAACAAGCATCCCTCACAACACAAAAACAATAGTAAAGAACCCTAGTAGCACAACAACAAGAAGCCCAACAAGTAGCCCTAGCAGTACAACAATAGCAACAAGAAGCCTAGCAAGTAGCCTTAGCAGCACAACAACAAGCCCTAGTGGTGCAACAACAAAAATAGGCCCAACAACAAGCCCTCATGGCCCAACAACAACACCAAGTAGCCTTAGCAACACAAGCACAACAACAAGCACAACAACAAGCCCAACAGTATTCCCAACAACAAGTGATCGCACAACAACAACAACAACAACAGGGTTTATACTATAACTCTCAATAAAACATCACCAATACAAACACATGTTGGACTCAAGGAACACTGAGAGGGGGGGTGAATCAGTGTTCAGTAAGTTTGAATTTCAATTCATATCTTAAATCATTTTCAACATAAAAATAGAAATAAATATGCAAGCACATAAACAAGATGATCAAGACACCATAACACCAATATTTTTACGTGGAAACCTTGTTAGGGGAAAAACCACGGTGGAGATTAATCCAAAATTTATACTCTGTTAAAAGTATGAACAAAAAAGAATGCACTTGCATTCAAGAACACTGCCTAGAGCTCACTGCCTTACAAAATGTTTGTGATTACAAAAAAAATGAACTAAGAATATAACATCTACAAAATTCCTGGATTCAGTTCCGATGAAGCACATAAAAAAGATTATGAATCTTCTATCCAATTCACACTTTTGATCTGCTCTGCTTTGCTCTGTTCTCCTACACAAAAACCCTTCTATTCACAAGAAAAACTTCACTCAACAAATCTTTTGATGTTCACTCATGCAACTGCTCTGAATTTTTTCACACACACACACACCTTCTTACCATTCCACACACATAAAAAATGAATTACCGATCTCATATATATATCCGCTAGCAAATATTTTAATCACTTAAGTTAGCTTCAACAAAACATGAAATATTCTCCAATAGTCGGCTCAAATCACAAGTTATATTTAATGCTTACCCATAAAGGTTGGCTAATACATAGCTGGGACCCAAATTTTTTTTCTCAAACTTGGAAACAATTAAAAAACTACTCCTTATACATCTGTGACACGCTATATTCATTGAGTCGACCATAATGAGAAAAATAAACAAGAGAATCATTCTATTGAATCTCCTAACTCGTACATCGATTACTGCAATACCACAAAACTTACCAATAAGGTAACATACATGCTTAACAACCTTTCTTGGAGATCCAAAATACAAAATGATGATCCGATGAAGTATACAGATCGACTAACTAATTGGATACCCTATTCTTCATGCTTTCTATTGGTAACACACTGTCTTCTACATTTTCTGTTGGTATAAGTAGATTCTGATTTGCGGACTGAGATAATGACTTCAATTGCCATCAATGACAACACTAGAATCCATAAAAAATCTACCCAAGCCATATGCCAACAACACATTAGGAACATAAATTCCTCCACCACCATCACCTTCACAATATCCTACACCACCATACACACAATACAACTCCTCATCATATCAAAATCCCACATACAATCCATCTACCATCCCAAAATATGCAACATATGTTCCTCCACCAACCCCGCAAGAAGAAGTAGCATCATAAATCAAGGTCTTAACACAAAAAATGCAGGTTATGCAAATGGGAAAAATGAAGAATCCCCATACACTTTAAAACCTATGTCCATATCCATTCAATTGAAACATCGCAATGGTACCTTTCCCTCTTGGTTTTGAGGTCCCCAAATTTGATAAATTCAAAGGGAGAGTAAATCCTGTGGATCATGTCAAATAATTTAACGTCATGTGTATGGAGGTGGCCTATAATGATTCCTATTTGATGTGCCTCTTTCCACAAAGCTTGATGGGCCTAGCCATTGACTGGTTTTCTCAGCTGCCTCCAAGTATCAAAAAATTCCAAGAAATTACTGATAAGTTCATAGATCACTTCTCCTTTAATCTTGACATGGATGTGAGCTTAGAAGAATTTTATACTCTCAAACAAAACAAAGGAGAATCCTTTTCCAGTTTCTTACAATGATGGAGGCAAATAGCCAGTAAAAGTAAGTGGCCCATTCTTGATAAACAATAAGTGGGGAGTATCATATCGAATGTTGATCCAAATCCATCCTTCCACTTGAAGATGCAGTGTATTACCACCTATGAAAAAATTGTCCCTAGATCCCTCAACATCGAGCGCACACTAATCTCACAAGGAAATAACCAAGCATACAAGGACAACTACCCATCAACCAATTCAAGCGACAAGCCTCAGGTCTAGGATAAGAACAACAACGTGACGAATGATGGTGTGGTAGATGATAAGGTGGTCCTAAGTGCTCCTAGGCCAAACACCAATTAAAAAAATAATGCTCAATCAACCATACAACAAGCCACACCATCACAAAATAATCAAATCAACAACACTGAAACACAACAAGGATGAACCCCCAACATAAACAATTATCCAAAACACAAATACACATAGTTGGCAGAACTTATTGAAACTATCATGAAGAAATTGGTAGATTCAAAATTGATAACACTTCCCAATTTCAAAAACTACCAAGAACCATAGAATAAACCACCCTGGTACAATGAAAAGGATCTTTGTGACTTTCACAAAATCAAAGGACACAAAAAATCAAACTGCATGAAACTAAAAAATTTCATCCAAGATCTTATCGAGAATGGGGATATATCTGTTGAAGTACCAGTCGGAAACCAGGACCTTAAGATATAAAAAAACCCTATGCCAGATCACAACAAAGGGAATGATAATGGAAAAGGGAAGACTTACAATAATGTGCAACATGTCTATTCCAATGTAGTCGCCTCCTATGACAATGTTGTCACCATCATCACCATCAAAGGTCCTAGTAAAAATTGTGGAGTCACCACGAGACATGGAAAGGTCACCATCCAAGGGGCTTTATCTCTACCTGGGGCACCACCAGCTTTGCCAACATCAACCCCTAGCAAATAAAGTCTCCTAGATAAGCTTAAGAAGACTCCTGCATAGATCTCAATATTGGAACTATTGAGGCTATTTGCCGCACATCAAGAAATCCTAGAGAAAGCTTTATCTGTATCATCTGTCCTTGGGGATATGGATACAGGGAATTTTCAAGCTATGGTATGACATATCACCATCCCTCATCTTCTCACCTTCTCAGAACATGGCCTACCATCCCAACCATCTCATAACTGTGATTTACACCTTGAGGTAATTGTTCATAAGAACAAGGTTAAAAGAGTCTTAGTAGATGGAGGTGCTGGTCCAAATATTTGCACCCTTCAATTGGTCAAAAACTTGGGTTATTCAGAGGATGATATTGAGAAAGCAAAGAGTACAACCATTAGAGCATATGATGATCAAGAGTGGGTGTCACAAGGAATCATCATGTTACCCATCCAAGTGGGACCCGTCATTGCTAAGACCACATGCCAAGTGTTGGACCTTGATATCCCCTACAACATATTGCTTGGTCGACCATGGATTCATGCCCTAAAAGCTATAGCTTTGACCTATCACCAATATGTAAAGTTTCCTTTTGAGGACAAAGAAGTTACCATCCACGACAATCCTGAGCCCTTTTACTACTACAAGAACCTTGAGGCCAAGTTTTACAAAATACCCAAAATCCCTAAAAATGATGAAGGGCCTTACACCATCCTCCTCATGTGTTGTCCCATCATCCCTTGCATCTACCTCAGAAAGAAAAAACACCCATTGTGCATAGCATTCCTGACATTAAAGCAGTGATCCAGGATGATGGTTGTGGAGATTATAAACCAAAAAAGGACACTTTTGTATTGGGAGAGCTATTTCTTTCTCCAAAATCTCATGGAAAACCCGCACCTATCAACAAAGTAGCTGAAACATTAAAAATTCCATCTACCACCTTTACCAAGTGGGGGGATTTGAACAAAGAAAATTTCAATGAGGAGGATGCCTCTAAACTACTCTATCAAGATGACTGACCCATGCTCATTCTTCCCATGGAAGATGACAATAAAGGCTTGCAACTAATGAAGGGATGGGGGTATAACAAGAATGAAAATTTGGGTCAAAATGACAACAGTTTGCAAGAACCCATCATTCTTGAGATACATCCAAAGACTATTGGCCTAGAATGTACTACTACCAAGGTTAACCTTATTGGTAAAGGTACTTTTGCTAAATAGGTTGAGGCTTCCTCTTGGTTACCAACATCTCGTGATACTACCCTAGACGACTTCCCCCTCGACATTGTTGACCTATTTGAGAATAACTCTCTCTTCATGACATCCACAACATCTTTCACCCTAAATGACCAAACCATTGAAATAAGCCTAGTATACCCCAATTCATTGACTAGGACCACCAAGGACCATTGATTCTAGATTTATTCAAAAACAATGAAGCAATCTCAGAATTCATGGGACTCTGTAGTGACTTACCATGGGGAGATCACAAAGTTGGTTTTGATATAGAGCTAGACACACAGGTGTATTACGGGGAGACGATTGAACCCTTTAGTCACAAAATTGAACACATGAAAATAACATGCAGATCTTTGAGTGAAAACCACACTATAGCAATTTCTGATCCTAAAATAGTAAACAAAAAGGATAAATTTGAGGTTGAAAACCTCTTTGAGGCACCTAAGGATGAGGGATTCAATATCCGCCTTACTGCAATGCATCCAGAAAAGTTAGGAATGTTAGCAGAGAAGCTTCTCCAGTAAATGTAGGCACAAAAGAAGCACCCAAGATAACTTTTTTTGCAAAATCCTTGTTTGATGAAGAACATAAAAACCTAGCAGTGTTCCTAAAAGAGAAAAAAACAAAATTTTCATGGTCATACATAGATATGCCAAGAATTGATCTAGAAGTGGTTGTGCATCATTTAACAGTCTATCGTGAAGCCAAACCAGTCAAGAAAAAATTGAGAAAAATACACCCTCAAATAGTACTCTTGGTAAAAATTGAGTTACAAAAGCTTCTTGACGTCAGATTTATCTGACTGATTGAATATCCTGAGTGGGTTTCCAACCTTGTATTGATCTCCAAACCCACTAGGGGCATCAAAATATGCATGGATTTTAGAGACTTGAACAAAGCATGTCTGAAGGATGATTTCCCTCTTCCTAACATCTACATCATCATGGATTTAATAGCTAGACATGAAATTCTGTCACTCATGGACAATTTTTCAGGCTATAATCAAATCATGATTGCCAAGGAGGATCAACACAAAATTGCATTCAATTTTCCATGGGGAACATATTGTTGGAACATGATGCCATTTGGGTTGAAGAATGCAAGAGAAACCTATCAAAGAGAAATGACCCTCATATTTCATGATATGAGCCATAAAAAAATTAACAACTATGTGGATGATAGGCTTGAAGAGTATAAGGTACGTCTAAACTTGAAAAAGTGTGTCTTTGAGGTTACATCAGGGGAGCTTATTGGCTACATTGTGTCACAAAGAGGGATAGAGATAGATCCAACAAAAGTAAAAGCCATCCTAGACATGGAACCATCATAAAAACTGAAGCAGATGAGAGGGCTAGAAGGAAGGTTGTAGTCCATTAAAAGGTTCATAGCACAATTATTAGATAAAATCCACCCTTTCTCGCATATTCTCCATAAACTTGAATAACTTATAAGTGGGATGAGAAGTGTGATAAATCCTTCCAACAGATCAAGGACTACCTATTGACACTTGCAGTTCTCATCAACACTAGTTGTTCTTCTAGCACAACATGATGGAAATGAAAAAGAAAGATCCATCTATTACATTAGTAGGACCTTAGTAGGCTATGAAATGAATTAGTCATCCATTGAGAAAGCATGCTTAGCGGTGGTTTTTGCTTCACAAAATTTCAAACTTTACATGTTGTCGCATCAAATCAAGCTTATTGCAAAGATCGATCCATTGAAATACCTGTTGTCTAAAGGAACTCTCATTACTAGGTGAATGACAAAATGGGTAATGACTTGACTGAATTTGACATAGAGTATGTGGAGGACAAGGTAATCAAAGGACAAGTGATCGTAGACCAACTAGCAGAATCACCTATCTATGCAGAGATCCCTTTGATATCTAAATTTCTTGATGAACTAGTGTTCCTTGTCAATATAATAGATCAATGGAAAATTTACTTTGATGGATCATTTACCCAACATGGATTAGGGGCGGGTATTCTTTTTATCACCCCTCAAGGTGATTGCATTCCAAAGTCATACCGGCTATCCTTTCTTTGTACTAACAATATTGTAGAGTATGAAGCCTTGATAACAGGTCTAAGGATAACAGTTCAATGGAAGATATAAGAGTTAATTAAGTCTATGGAGACTCATAGTTGATTGTCAATCAAGTCAATGATGAGTACCAAACAAAGGATGATAAGCTCACCCCTTACAAAAAGATGGTAGAAATTCTTAAGGAATTTTTCATTGATATAAATTTTAAAAAAGTTCCTCACATGAACAATTGGGCAGCAGATGCTATGTCAACAATTGGATCATTATTAGACACGCCACACAACATCCTTCAATATGAATTCTTGGTAGAACAACTTCTCGTGCAAGCTTTCAAAATCCCAGAATTTGAATTTGCGTGTGTAATTGTTGGTCTTGGTTCCCCATGGTATTATGATATATTCACCTACCTTAGTAGAGGAACCCTCCCATCTAATATCACATCGAATATTAAGAAGACCTTTGTTAAAAAGATATCTTGATTCGTGATCCTAGGTGATACCCTTTACCACAGAAGCATCGAGGGTACATTACTACGATGTCTCAACCAGGAGGAAGCCTTGACTGCCTTAATGTAAGTACTTGATGACATATGTGGTTCCCATTCTAATGGTATGACTTTAGCTAAGAAACTGTTGAGGACAGGGTATTATTGGCCAACCATGGAAGGAGAAGCTCATTAGTACGTGCAGAAGTGTGTCTAGTGTCAACAACATGGAGATCTTATTCATGCTCCAACTCAGGAGTTACAACCAATGGTCACACCTTGGCGTTTCTCGTAGTGGGGGCTTGGACTCATAGGAAAGATTACTCCAACCTCATCTAATGGTCATAAGTTCATCATAACAACCACTAAGTACTTTACCAAGTGGGTAGAACCTATTCCTATGACCTACATTATGGGGAAGAAAATTGCCAAATTTTTCCTGAACTACCTTATCTTTCGTTATGGTGTTCCACAAGTTATTATTTCTGATAACAAAAAACCCTTCAAGAATCAGAATGTGAGAGATATATTCCAACAATTTAACATCCAACATTGATTATCTACCCCGTATTACCCATAGGGAAATGGTCACGCTGAGGCTACAAACAAGACCTTTCTAAAAACCCTAAAGAAAACAATCAATGAAGTTGATCGTGACTGGAATCTACATTTAAATGCCACCCTCTGGCCCTATCAAACTAGTATCTCAAAACCTATATGTGCAACCCCTTTCTTCTTGGTCTACGAACCAAAATCCATCCTACCTATTGAGGTCGAGCTTCCCTCACTGCAAGTGTCACTGCAGAATCTGATCACTGATGAAGAGTATAGGGTATCTAGTATAAATGAGGTAGAATTCCTGGATGAGAATTTTCTTGATGCCCTTAATCATTTGCAAGAATACAAAAACTAACTAAAACAAGGCTATAACAAGAAGATCAAGAGTTGGTCTTTCCAGGTAGGGGATCTTGTCTTAAAGCAGAACCATAGAAGTTTTCTAGATCAGGATAGTAAAGGAAAGTTTGAACCTAACTAGTTAGGTCCATTTACCGTCACAACAAGCTTTGGATCAGGAGCATACCAATTATCAATACCTGAAGGTGAACCTTTTAGGAGAAAATCAATAGTTTGCATCTTAAAAAATTTTATTCCTCGACTTGAAGGGTGTAAATCTAAAAAAATACAAAAAAATAGCAAAAATCCAAAAAAAATAAAAATACAAAAATACAAAAAAATAAGAAAAAGGGTTGAAAACAGTAAAAAAAAAATCATCCTTTAGTGAAAACCACTTCGATGGTGCTTTGGGCAAGTACCTTGGTGAACACCTAGCAAACAGGCACCTTGTGTAAATAAAACACTTCCATCTATCTTTGGCTCTTTAGCTTATCATGTTTCACATCACATTCATCCATCGCGTCATTCATCCTATTTATTCCCTCACCCATCTAAATCTATATAAGAGCTTGATATTTTAAAGCATCATATTCCCCTTAGTAATACTTGGGCATATTCCTAAGGTTAGATTGTCCTGCCTATATCGAGGTAGTCTATTGCATCACACTGGGAGCAATTCATTCTAGATCAAATTGGGTTCTTGTATATCTTATGGTTATTTGAAATCTCCTCGAAAATCCCAAAAATATTCATAAAACATTCATCAAAATCCAAAAACACTTGCAAAATAAAAAAATCCAAAAATATCAAAATCTTGTATAGCTAAAATCCAAAAACATTCAAAAATTGTAGAGTCAAAATCCAAAACATCCAAAACACATCAAAATCCCTAAAAAGGTCAAAACATCGAAAATCCAAAAAAAATAGAACCATGTCAAACTACGAGTCTCTAAGCTTAAACGTAGGCAAGGCCATCATTGATGTGCCCCCGAGACACCCTAGGTCAGTCCTTTAGGAGTCTGACATAATAAACTAATAATCCATTAACTATTCATATCTTGTCAATAATAAGTCAAGTTAGTCGAACTATGTGGTCTTTGCATGTATAACGTAGGCAAGGCTCATCTTTAATAAGCCCCTGAGGCCCCTAGGATAGTCTTTTAGGTTAAGTTCTTGGTAAAATCTTAGAAAACCCCAAAAAAAATTGAAAACTTGGATAAACACAAAAACATTTGAAAAATTAGAAAAATCCAAAAACTTTACAAAACTTAGAAAATCCAAAAACATTTGCAAAACTTAAAAATAAAAAAAATTCCATAAATCTTAGAAAACTCCAAAAAAATTCAAAAACAAAAAACCCCTAAACATTTGGAAACTCAGAAAACCCTAAACAACCTCAAATAATCAAAAACCAAAACATCTACATAAACATCCAAAAAGACAAAAAAAACCCTCAAAAACAATTCAAAAAAATACCATAAACATTGAAATATTATGAAAAATTAAAAACCATCCATCCCTTTTCATTTTTACCCGCAATAAACTTCCTTCATAATAAATCAATTATCATCTTTAAAATTTAGTAAAACAAGTTGAAAGTAAGTATCACAAGTGATAAAGTGAGAACCTAAGTGTCAAAATCTAAAGTCTAAATCATAGGTAAATGAGTTAGTGGAGTTTGTATCAACAACTTATCAAACACCTAGTCTTAGTCAAAACACCTGATAAACATGTTGTAGGATACATCTTTCTGACAATGGACATCAACATCAAAAATCAACTTAGCTATGTTAAATTGGAAAGAGATATAGATAACACTGACTGTTTGTTTTTGATCTTTTCTTATGATTTATTTGAATGAACCATCTTGAGGACCTCTTGAGGATGTCTAAACAATTTAGCAAGAAAGGGATGGGGCATCAATCATTATCTTTCGTTTGTTGTGCTTATGTGTATTCTTGTAAAATAATCTTGGCACATACTTGCTTAGTGGTGTGTAGCTATGTTAAATTGGAATGAGATATAGATAACACTGACTATTTGTTTTTGATCTTTTCTTATGATTTATCTCAATGAACCATCCCATGGACCTCTTGAGGATGTCTAAACAATTTAGAGAGAAAGGGATGGGGCATCAATCATTATCTTTCGTTTGTTGTGCTTATGGGTATTCTTGTAAAATAATCTTGGTGCATACTTGCTTAGTGGTGTGTAGGGAGGTTGTTTGGAGTAGATTGTTTACTATTGCATATGCTTTGGTCTGATATATTCTAAAATACTAAACTACATTCCGACGAGGTTTCCGTATGTCAAGGTGTGAACAAGAACTATCCTATTTGTTTGCAGAGTGAAAGTCCATTACACCAAATACAATGCCATCCTAGTTATCAATACCATGATGCATCGTGTCTATGTGTTATATCAAAAATAAGGAATGACAAAAAGTCCCAATTCCAAGATATGAGCAAATCACCCATCTCATCACTATTATCTAACAAATTCTTGAGGGATCATAGACTTCTACTTTTGAATCAATCTCAAAATCGATGGTCAATTCATTCACTTTATTCTTCTATCTTCTTTTCGCACTAACCTATTATCATGATAGTCAACAAAAAGAACATCATCATGCAACCATCCTGCATCCACAAATCGTCAGCATGCATACATCTTGCATCATCACAACATATCATAATAATGGGGAACATAATCCATTGCATCATCATTATGATTAATTTTTGTGGAGTAATATAGATTTGTTATTCTAAGCATCCTAATCCATTGCATAATCATTCATAACATCCATATCATAAGCATGAACATGTGCATCATCCATATATACATCCATATACATACATACATCATCATGACATCATAAATCACATGGGAAAAACACACAAAAAGAAATGCATTCATCCATACATCTTGCATAAACATATCATATCATCTTCATATCATAAACATCCATCTCATAGCATGTCATAAAAAGATACTGAAAAAGAAGATAACACATCCATTACATTGCATCCATAGGCATATCATTGCATATCATATAAGTTCCATCATAGATCATCTCATATCACATTAACACATAAATAAATATCACATCACATCACATAACATATCAACACATCACATCATGAATTCATATAAGGCCATGTCATATATATCAAAAATGAATGTCATGATACAAATATCAGAGTCATTGTGTGTAATTGTCATCAACATTACATATACAAGAGGATCTCAAAAACTAAGACAATGAATGTATACACGTATCTAATTAGGAGGTATATCAAAAAAGTATCTACAAAAATCAAGGAGGGGTTTATCCCATATTGCCTCTATCACCATCTCTTGGTTTCCTAGGATATCTATCAAAAAATGAGGTACTTGGTTGCACCTGGCTTCGATGCTCAAAATTGGGTTGTCAACGGTGTGGAGGGACATCTCTATAGTACAATGTCTGCCAATACACAACCTCCTCCCTTGACTGCTCGTACAACTACACTAAAACTGTTTGAACCACTAACCCCTGTGCCTATTAGGCCTGCTATTGGGAGACAACCTCTAGTTGTTGTTATTAGCTAACCTCCTGGCCCAACCACACATTAGATTTCTATCTAAGCTGGCGCGCGTGATCTCTCTCGACTGTAACTTCCATAGCTTGCTATCGAGCCTAATCCCACTTGGTTGTCACTGCCTGCAGTTGTTGTCTCAACTATTGTATATATGCATCTTAGGGATCTAGCCTTGGTGGTGGCTATTGTACAAGTGGATGCTAATGTGGTGGAGGTGGTGGTGGTGCACCAAGGACCTATCCATCCTACTGCTGGTCATATTTTCCTCTACCCTACCCTCTACCCTATCCTCTGCCCTTCCCATCCTACTGTTGGCCTCGGTCTCAGCCTACTACCCTCCCTCTCGACCTCCCTCGAGGAGGTACACCCACTAGATCTATAAGTCTAGGAGGGGGCACAAACTGAGCATCATACATAGGCGTAGTTTGGGCATCAACTTGCCCCTGATCGTAAGCCCATGGTTTAGCAACCGACTATCTAAAACCCTTGACGACCTCATGGAGTTGTATTTGAGGCCCCCAGGTCATCTCTTGGGATGATCTAGCAAATATGGCTATGTAGGAATCATCTGGCATGTCCTGTGTCTTGCCAAACTGATGAGCTACCCTGTCTAGCAGGTATCACTTGATCATCGTATGCTCGCAACCTTGCATATATTGGGTCTGATGAGCAAAGAAGAGTTGTTGGACATTATCATACCAAGGTGGCATCTATAGCCACAATCATCATCTCATCAATGACTCTGTGCCAGTATGGGATCCCTAGCTAGCATGTATGCTATAGTGTGATGCTCCCCCTGTACCTGTAGCCCACTGGCTCATTGGGATCCACATCGGCCATGTGCACGATCGATCAGAGCACGATAATGTGCTCCCATGCCCATATATGTAAAAGTGGCACACCTACACCAATTTCCATGCCATCACAATACACGAATTGGTGCATATCATGATAAAGCAAGGCTAGCATCATTGGCCCTCATGCATACAAAGTCATCCAATAGATCATGCCATTCCATGCCAGCCCCATCCAAGACTAAATCCCCTACTCCACTGGTCTAGGGAAATGATCCCCGAAATCACTACACCAACTATCAATCTAAAAATCATCGAGCCTCCTCTATACATCTTGAGGTTGATCTATGAGTTTTCTAGGACAATAATGTCCTAAAAAAGAACCTTGTGGCAGGCATCATAACCTGCATTAGTATCATAAATCACACAGTCTCCATGTACCGACAACTGAAGTATCCACCATACATCCTCTAATGTGACCATCACCTCGCTAGTGGGTAAGTGAAAGAGCAAAGTCTCGCTATGCCATCATTCACATAACACTGTCATCATCACTAGATGGGTCCTCAAAAAAGGCATATATGCAACATACCATAGGCTAATCTCACCAAGGTGCTCCTATTGAAGCTCATCAAAATAATCTAATGCAATAAGTAAAGTGGGTCAATGCTTGTGTGACATCAAGGGCTGGATGACCTCCTCCATCCACGAAGCGCACAATGTCAACATTTGACTAAGATCGATTAAGTTTGAAATTTTTTACCCCCAAAATGATAAAGGCATCACCCTTTACAAAGGTTTCACCATAATTCAAATTCCAAACAACAGCGCTTGGTGCATCCAAATTCTAAATCGCGACTAGCGTCACTATATACATTGGTGTTGCAATTTGAGATCTAAAACCCTATTTCTAAAATTCAAATCAAACGAAGTGTCACTCATTGCATCTACATCACTAAAAAAAATGAAAACCCTAATTTCAAATTGTGAGAAGCATTAATATTTACAATGGCATCACTAAAAGTAACAAAAGCATCACCGAAACTTTAAATGGTGTCACAATACAGCAACTTCAATCTTGACCAATTTTCAAACCCTAATAAATGCATTGCGACCTACCGTGGGTCCTAGGCCTGGTGGCCTATGGTACTCTTGTACTCAATCAAAAATGTGTCATGGGATCACATGACACACCATTTGATTAGGAGGTTAGAATTCAAAATGCAACAAATTGCTATGTTGTGAATGCACAAATGAATTGAAAGTGACCCTCTAGCTCATATTTAGGCTTTTAAATTAAGGGTTTTTTTCCCTAATTTAAGTGTGCATCTAGGGTTTCTCACCTGTTTCACCAATTCCTACCTAATGAAGCCTATTTTTCAATAATTTTGCATATTTATGCATCCCCAAGCCTTTTTGGACCCCGGAGGCAGTATTTACCTTTATCAAGAGATCAACCCAAAATTAAAAAAAATCGCCTGATTTCTTGAGGGGGAAAGGTACCGGCTTATTACTTCCACTTGGGAAATAGTGGGGCATCCAAATATTTTTAATTTTTTATCTAAGCATTAGTTTAATCCGAAAAGCATCAGTCTTTGAACCAACGTAACAGGTACCTCGCTTCAAAGAGGGGAAAATGTAGACACTTAAAAATGTCCTAGATGATATTACACATTGGCATTTGATATACTAACATCATTTCATCCTAAAATCCATCCTCTTTTCGTTTATTTCATTAAATTATCCTAGCTATTTAATTAAATACATCATTTTCATCTATTAATCTAATTAAGCTAATTAGGAATATTCCTCACCCTTTCATGCTAATCTTTCATCCTGTTAAATTGGATAAATAAAAAATATTTAATTTTAACACCATAAGTCCTCTCATTTAATTTAAATAATCTTAATTATTTAATTAAATGTCATTTTGGTCCCTTTTTCACTAAATAAATTAATTATTTAATGGATATCCTTAATTCCTCTAATTTGTATAATTAAAACTTTGTTTTAATTATCAAATTGTTAATTAATTCTAACTCTCCCACTTGCAAGGGAATATTCCTCCTTTGCACATTCCTCCAAAAGGGAATATTCTCATGGAATATTCTTTCCCTTTGCACTCATTCAAAAAATGGAATTTTCTTCTTTATAACAAATGTTCAACAAACTTCTTGAGCAAGCTTTGAAAGTGTGCTTCTTTGCATGATTGTGAGCCTTTGATTAAATATCAACTTGCATTCTCAACCCTTGATGGGAATCCATGATCTATTCCTCCATCTTCTTTCCATCCCGACCATTGATTGATTCTCAGTTTCTTTTTTCCTATTCTATAAATATACTTTGCATCTATTGAATAGGGATCCATCTTTTGATAGCAAACTTATGCTGTTGAAACTCACAACCATTTGCACTCATGTTTTGCATTTGATATGCAATTTTAGGTTAATTTTCATGCATTGTTAGCTTAGCATCCATTAATGGCTTTCATGGTAACTTAGTTTGCATACATTTAGTATATTTTGGAATCTAGGGTTTTCATCTTTGAATCTTTCTCACATTTATAATAGGTTTGAATACATTTATGTCAAAAATCTTAGCTTTTATCATGTTTGCATTCATCTTTTTCATCAATTTCCATCAATTTTAATTAATAAAATCGATTGGAAATGCTCATATTATCCAAGGGATTGGGAAAGGGTTGCCATTTTGCATCAATGTGACACCACTCCACCAAGAGGATAAGATCCAATGGCTTAGAATAGATGTTTGTCAAGATTTCATGTTTTAGCATGTTAGTTTTAATGACTTCTTCATTTTTATTGATGTTGAATATCTTATTGGGATTGAAACTTAGTGGATTAAATATGCCTCAAATTTGTATGGATCAAGTGTAGTTAAGCTATACTATGTCATTGGTCACAGGTCTTTTACACTATTCAATATGGGATATTGGAGAACGTCAAAGCCCAATAGATGAGTATGTTAGAATTTTGGCTAAGTGTTGATCTTAAGCATATTTTTATGCAAACTTTCTCGTTCTCTCTAGTTAACTCTAATTGTGATGTTTATGTAAATTTTACATAGTGATTCAAGGAGAGAAAGAAAAGATGAAGTATGAATTCAAGGGGTATCTGAACCAAAGATAAAAATGGGAAAATGGGATGGAAAATTCCCACTCCTATTTTGCCTTGGCCACTCAATTATGTCCTAGGAGTCCTAATTGGATTGACTATCCACCTCACAAGGTGAGTTAATTCTCAACAAGGAATACCTAGGAAGGGGTCCTTTAAGCTTTTAAAGGTTCACCACCAAGCAAATGCTTGGAAACAAAAAATAAGAATTAAACCTATAAAACCTAGTAATGCAAGCTAAATGAAGGATATACATGATGAAATAATGCAACAGGAAGTTAGGGTATGTGTACCTGGGAAGTCTAGAATGTGATGAAGATTTAAAAAATGTAAATTAGTTGTCAAAATGAGCTATGGAGGACAAAGATGCCCTTACTGTTGTCTTAGTCCCGCTATTGTTTTTTGGGGTAGATGCAAAATCTTCATATGTTAGAACCGGATCTAGAATATCTTTTGAAAAATACCCTCAAGAGGAGTAAGATGCCCTAGGTGGCGACTTAGTCCCATCTGGAATTTTGGGAATCTTTGGATGTGGTCCCGAGGCTTGATGTCTACACTTTGTTCTTCTCTGATCTCAGGTTCTAAAATTTCTAGATTTGACCTATAAGTGAGTTTCCGTGAAGATGACAACTTTGCAATGCAACTTTACAACTGTGCACTTCAAAGGATCTTCAAGTCTTCAACCTAAATCTGCAATCACAAACATGCAAAAGGAGAAAAAATTGTTGATTTTTAGTGAATAAGGGTTTTCCTTGGTCAAACCCCTTGTTGGTAATTAAACCTTGAAATGAAATAAAATATGAATGGAGAATGATGAATGAACAAATGACAATGTTTCAACTCACCAAAACCTAGCAATAAGGTGTTGCAAACTTTTGTGAAATGGCTATCTTGAATGTAGATCTTGAAATGCTTGAACACTTGATAGATCTTGACTTGAATTGCTTGCTTGAATCAAAACCCTACATCACAAATGTTAGCACAAAAACACACATGATGCAAGAAGATCTTTGATATGATGCTTGAATCTTGATGATGGCTCCAAAATGCTTGATGAAATGCTCTTGAATGCTCGAATGCTTGAATGCTTGGATGCTTGTTAGATTGATAGGTATATGAGAATGAGAGGAGGAACCTTGCATTTATACTTATCTATACTTAATATCTCAAAATTACACCACACAAAGTTGACATATGAATTCATTATTTAAAGGAGGCTAAATCCCACTAGAATTTGAAATTAAATCCTAAAAATACCTCAAGGGGGACTAAGACACCCTAGGTGGAATCTTAGTTCTGAGGCATGAAACTTAGGGCACAAACTCCAAAAAGGGACCTATTTAGGTGCTTTCAAAATTAGGGTCCCAAGACCTTTGGGGGACAAAGATGCCCTAGGTGGTGTCTTAGTCCCGACCCAAAAAATAGGGAGACTCAGACAAAATCATTAAATTATCATTTACCCTTTTGAAGTAGGTCAGGATTATCCATAAAAAGATATAGTTCATTGGGCTTGTAGATGAAAAATAGGACCAATTAAGACATAAATAGGAATAAATAAAGCAAGGCAGGCCCAAACAAGTGTGAAAATGGAAGGGTATGCATTTTGCTACACTACATTTAGCCCCCACTTTAGTGAGAGGATGAACTTGCTTCAAAATCACACTAAGGTAGCCAACCACGCAATCAAGAGGGGTTTAAATGTACACATATTGGTAAGGTAGGATGACAATAACCAAGAGGGTGGCCAAGCACCTAGGATCAAGATCCTATGAAAAACCAACATAAGCACAAAGGAACACGCTTGCGGATGATATATGAAGCCATAACCAGATCGCAAACATACACCATCAAAGATAGAAAAAGAAAAAGGCAAAAGAAAATGAAAAATGCAATGGATCAAGCTTTGACTAGTCGTCCAACGTGTTGTGGATTGGGTGTAGGTTGTTTGTCCAAAAAGAGGTTTACAAGTGGAACATGTTGTCCACTATGCAAACAAAGCGCATGCTCACAAGGGCTAGTGAAGCTAGTTGTTCACTAAGCGAGCCCCAAGAGGTCCATATCAAAGCCATACCCCCATGAATTTAAGAAGGACAAAAGAAAAAAATGCACGCTTATGAGGGATAGTGAAGCTAGTTGTTCACTAGGTGAGCCTAGGGGACCATATCAAAGCCATACCTCCATGAATTTAATAAGGCACAAAAGAAAAAAATGCAACAAGAAAGAAGGATGTTCAAAGGGATTTTGCTTAGTTCATGTGAGGTCTTAATCTTAGGGGACATTGTTCTAAATGTCTCCAAGAGAGGATAAATACAAGGTCTCATCCTAGGGAACATTGTACCTAATGTTTCCAAGAGAGGACAAGGAAATATCACACTCTCAGAGGAAATCAAACTCGATGACACCACCAAGAAAAGGACACATCACAACAAGGAAGAAAATCGCACAAGGAACATGCAAAAAAATGCAAGTGAAATCATGCTAAAAATAATGCCAATGTATGCCTTCACTTTAAAGGAATTGCTAACACCATCTTGTGAGCAATTAATTTAAAGTAGCCAAAACATAAAAAGGGAAAACGAAAAGAGGGTTTCCCCCCAGAAACACATAAGGGATCTATGTATTTGAGGTTAGTATCTATCTTTGCTGCAATGATATTAAAGATCTTAGAACTGTCATCATTCCTCAAATACACATAGAACTGGAAGAATGATAGAAAGAGAGTGAAAACAAAATAAAAACATTTTGGGTCAACATGGAAGATACATAGGGTGTCTCAACACCTTGCGTCATCCCCAAAAAGGAAAAAAAAAGACAAAAATGAAAAGAAAACAAAGATAATGAAAAATATTTTGGGTCAACATGGAAGAACATAGGGTGTCTTGAAACCTTGTGTAATCCCCAAAAGGAAAACACAAGACAAAAATGAAAAGAAAGCAAAGATAATGAAAAGGAAAAAGCTTACTACATATAGAAGAATGAAGGTACAAATAGAGGAATGGACATAGAGAGAGGAAACATAAAATAGAACATCATGGGGGATCACATTACACACATGCAATAAAAAGAAAAAAGAAAGAAAAAGACAAAGAAAAGATAAAATACTAGTAAAGCATATGTGAGTCAACCATCCAGCAGGTCATCCGCATCCCAGTCTTGTTCAATATATGTGGAATTCAGATCACTAGCAAGAGGGACAACATCAAGTGCTATAATAGGAGAATCACCAAATTCAACACATGGTGCATCACTCAATTTAGGAGGATCATCATGATTATTATCGTTTAAGCTCATGGAAGAGGAAAATAACAAATTTTGCTCATTATGCACTTCCTCGTCAGTTTTAGTAGTTTCTTCATTGTCATCCAAGTTAACCACAATAGGAGGATGAATGATAATATCCATAGAGGGTGTTGGCCCTTGTTGTGTTGGAGACATGAATTCTGTTTGTTTTGGTAAGAAAGGAGGGTCATCATTTATTGCTTCTTTCAACTTTTGATTTTGATTTTCAATTTTGTTCTCTTCATTCATATTTTGAGAAATAGCACGACATCTACGTCTACGCTCTCTAGCATTTCGGTTCCTTTTATTATGGTTTCAACTTGTGTTTGTGTAGGAGCGGGTTTGTCAACCATAGGTTTCTTTTCTTTGTGTGAGGGAAGAATGGAAGAAACCATGGAAGGTTGTTCAATCACTTTCTCTTTGGCTTTATAAATTTGCTTAGGAGGCAGACTAAGACTTTTTTGGTTTTCTCTAGGACTTTTATAGGAAATAGGCAAGGGATTTTTGATGGATGGGTCTTGGTTTGTTGGAAGGGCTTTAAGCTCACTATTGTTTCTTCAAGGCGCAGAGGTTTGAGAATAGATGGAGGAAAATTATCAAGGGATAATTTGGCTATGCATTTTTCTTTGAAATTTTGGTAGGATAGGAAAAGGAAGTCTTCACGAGGTCTTATAGGTTCCATGGGCTCAGGCCAAAAATAATCTAAGGAAAAATTTTCATGGGAAGATGGAGGTCTAAAGCCACTAGCGTTCACGGTGAATATTTCATTACTAAATGGAAAATTTAAGTACTTATGGACAACATATGGGACCACATTCATGGAGCTAAGCCATTTGTAGCCTAACTTCACATGAAATTGGTATGAATTAGATATGATAGAGAATGATACATTTAATTTCTTCAGTCATACTTGTAAAGGGAGTGTGATCGAGCCCATTGTAGCGCAAGCAAAACCATCATGTGTTTTAATCCATGCTTCCGGTTTATCATATCTATCTTGAGTAAGTTCATGCACATATAAGAGTTCTTCTGTGATCGTATTCTATCCAGAAATGGAATCAATTAAAATCCCAGGAGATTATTTATTCTGTTGGCTATGTAAAGAGGATCATTAGGTGCATGTGTGATTGTTTCTTCTGAAGAGAAAGTAATGTCAATGGGCATTATGGTTTGTTGTTTATTGGACTCGATATCAATCACTCCTATCATTGTATTAATAGGACTTTGGTCATTAACATCCTTAGGATTTTTTTCATCATCATCCATAGGATTTTGTTTGTTATTATGCATGTTTTCATCATCTATGTCAACATTCATCACATAGGGTTTAGTTTCACAAGCCTTAACGAATGAAATATTATGGTTGGGCATGGGATTGGTAAAGATTTGCAAGTTTTGGTTGGGAAGAGCTATAGAATTGTTACCTTTATCATTCACACCTCCAATTTGGATATGATTAGCATCAATGAGGTCTTGCACAAGATGTTTAAGATGCTTGCAATGTTTTGTATCATTTCTTTTTTGTTGGTGATAAGCACAATAGGAATTGTGTTTGAAGCTCGAAGGTAACAACTTGCTAGGGTTAAGAGGACAAATGGGAGGTAAGGTAAGAATGTTTTTGTTTAATAGTTGAGTCATGATGTTGTGAAGTGTGTCGAGTAAGGGTGTAAATTGTCTTTGCAGATCCCCAAAGATATAAGGATTACTCTTCTTCATAGTAGCTACTTGGGTATCAACTTGCTGGGTAATTTGGGAGGTGGAATTTAGTTGAAGGAAACTTTTTTTTTTCTTCTAAAAGGTTGGTAGGTGTTTTGGTTTGAAGGTTCAGACTTTTTAGGATGGGTAAAAGTGGTTTTTGGTTCACTACTACCTATGAAATTCTGATAATCTCAAAGGGCAGTCCATAAATGCATGAAGGAAGAGAATTTCTTTATGGTAAGCTTGTCTCTTATCTTTGTAAATTTTCTATGAACATCTTTTGAAGGCGGGAATTGGGTATCTTCACACCGATTTGGGGATAAAGCGATTGGTAACGTGAAATAAAGTCAGTGAATTTTTCACCCTCATTTTCCTTGCAACTCATCAAACTAGCTAATGTCATTTTAGGAACCATGTACACTTGGAAATGGTTAATAAAGGCCTCAACGAGTTCATTGAATGAACTAATTGAGTTATTCGATAATGCAAAAACCAGTCCAAGGAAAGTTCTTTCAAGGATCAGGGAATAAGATTAGCCAAAAGTTTGTCCTCAAGGATAAAGTCACTACAAAAAGCAGTAAAGGCATTGAAATTATTAGCATGATCTCCCTTTCATCCATATTTCTCAAATCTAGGGATCTCTATACCTCATGGTATCAAAGTTCTCAATATCTCCAAAGATAGTGGGCTGCTTTTGACATAGTATGAAGGTGGACCATTTTCATTTTGATTTATCTGGAAACTTGATGTTGAATGGATGAAAGGATTTGTAAAAGGTGGTTAATGATAGGGTCATTGGTCATGTTTTGAGATGGAGGTGAATATGGTGGTGGTGTGTATGTGTTGAAAGGACTAGTGAATGGATTGCTTATGAGAGGAGATATAAGATTAGATGCCACATAAGTATAGTGGTGGAAGGAAGATTTTTTCCAAAGATGTGAGCTATGTTACACACAACTTCTAGTCCTTCATCAATTTCCATCATGTAGTGAATACTATCTATGGTAGGTTAATAGTGTTGGAAATATTTTTAGTACTCACACTATCGTGTAAATGATCTAGGTCTTCATGTATTTTCATTATGTTTTCTTGAGGGATATGATCAACCATTGTTTGAACACTAAAAATAACACTTGTGGGTAAGGTAGGCATAGAAAAAGAGGTATGAAAAGTATGGTCCATACCTAGTGAACTAATACCAACACCAGAAGGAAGAGAGCTTGATAGCCCAAGATCTACAATGAGTGTTTTATCGCGGGATGCCATGAGTCTTGCACTTTGTCTAACCATAGTATTAGTAGTAGGACACCAAGCACTACAACTCATACAAGGGATAAACCAAAGAAAGTGCAATGAACACAATATCATATGTGTGAAATTACACTTGAAATGAAAGAAATTGGAATAACAAAAATTCTGCAAACTGTAACAAAAATTTGAAAGTAGCAAACAAAATCACAAAAAAAGAAATTTTAGATCTTGAAAACTGGAAAGTCAAAGTCAATAGGGACTAAGACACCAGTAAAGGGCGTCTTGGTCCTATTGGTGAAATTCTGAAGTTCTAGGGAATGAAACAGATAACAAACAACAAAGAGAGGATTCTTAGGTAGAAACCCTGAGAGGGACTAAGATTCCAAGAAGGGTGTTTTAGTCCTAGTAGAGGTTTTTCTCAGAAAAAACAACAAATTCTGGATTGTTTACAGTGTTCATAGGTTTCCTATTTAGGATGTTGATTTTTAGAAACACAAAAATATGCAAATCAATACAAGGAGAAGTAACTAGTGAAAAGCAATTGAATGCAAAGTTGAATGCATTTTTTTTAATTTTTGATGCAATAAGAATGTTTCTAAATGAAATTAGGATGATGAACAATGCACTTTTTATTTTTTCAATGAAATGAAATGACACAAGAAAGCAAAAATGCAACCTATATGCACTTTCACTAATGCAATTATGAGAAACCCTAGATGCAATTTCATTAAATATGAGAACCTCTAGATGCACTTTCACTAATGCAAGATGCAATGTAAGAATGAATGCAACCTAGATCTAGAACTTTAAGCAACTCCAAATCAGAAAGTGAATGCTCAAAAAGGTCCAGTTCACCAAAATGAATTGAAGATAAAAAAAATAGAAAATGGGATGGAAAATGCCCACTCCTATTTTACCTTGGCCACTCAATTATGTCCTAGGAGTCCTAATTGGATTGATTATCAACCTCACAAGGTGAGTAAATTATCAACAAGGAAGACCTAGGAAGGGGTTCTTTAAGCATTTAGGGGTTCACCACCAAGCAAATGATCAAAAAAGACAAATAAGCATTTAACCTACAAAACCTAGTAATACAAGCTAAATGAAGGATGCAAATGATGAAATAATGCAACAGGAAGTTATGGTATGTGTACCTAGGAAATTTATAATGTGATGAGGATTTTGGAAATGTAAAGAAGCTATCAAAATGAGCTATGGATGACAAAGACGTCCTTACTATTGTCTTAGTCCCACTATTTTTTTTCAAGGCAGATGCAAAATCTTCGGATGCTGGAACCAGATCTAGAAGAATTTTTGAAAAATACCCTTAGGAGGACTAAGATGCCCTAGGTGGTGACTTAGTCCCATCTAGAATTTTGAGAATCTCCATATGTGGTTCTGAGGCTTGATGTTTGCACTTTGTTCTTCTCTGATCTTAGGTTCTAAAACTTTCGTATTTGGCTTGTAAGTGAGTTTCTATGAAAATGACAACTTTGCACTTCGAAGGATCTTCAAGTCTTGAACCTAAATCTGCAATTAGAAACATGCAAGAGGATAAAAACTTGTTTATTGTTAGTGAATAGAGGTTTTCCTTGGTCAAACCCCTTGTTGGTAATTTTTTTTTTAGGGGTAAACACTTTTGACTGGAGCTATGAATTGGTTACAAGAAACCACAAGAAAAAACCAAACCTGTGAGCACAATGACCTAGCGAAGGCACAAGGCCTATGAGAACTTTGGCCCAATGAGGGCTTGAACCCTGGTGGTCGTCACTACAACCAAGTGACTTGACCATCAAACCACTCCCTTATTGGAAAACCTCTTGTTGGTAATTAAACCTTGAAATGAAATCAAATATGAATGGAGAATGATGAATGAACAAATGAAAATGTTGCAACTCAGCAAACACTAGCAATAAGGTGTTGCAAACTTGCATGAAATGGCTATCTTGAATGTAGATATTGAAATTCTTGAACACTTGATAGATCTTGATTTGAATTGCTTGCTTGAATCAAAACCCTACATCACAAATGTTAGCACAAAAACACACATGATGCAAGAAGATCTTTGATATGACGCTTGAATCTTGATGATGGCTCCAAAATGCTTGATGAAATGCTCTTGAATGCTTGAATACTTGAATGCTTCGATGCTTGTTAGATTGCTAGGTATATGAGAATGAGAGGAGGAACCTTGTATTTATACTTATCTATGTTAATATCCCAAAATTACACCACACCAAGCCAACATATGAATTCATTAATTAAAGGAGGATAAATCCCTCCAAAATTTCAAATTAAATCCCAAAAATACATCAAGGGGGACTAAGATGCCCTAGGTGACATCTTAGTTCTAAGGAATGAAACTCAAGGCACATACTCCAAAAAGGGACCTATTTAGGTGCTTTCAAAATTAGGGTCCCAAGACCTTTGGGGGAAAAAGATGCCTTAGGTGAAATCTTGGTCTCGACCCAAAAATCAGGGACACTCAAACAGTATCATTAAGTTATCATTTACCCTTTTGAAGTATGTCGGGATTAGCCATAAAAAGATATAGTTCATTGGGCTTGTGGATGCAAAATAGGACCAATTGAGACATAAATAGGGATAAATAAAGCAAGGTGGGCCCAAATAAGTGTGAAAATGGAAGGGTATGCATTTTTCTACACTATAGTATGATCCCCCTTCTAAGATGTTCTCTCCCTATAATGAGATTGGTGATACATACCTTGGACATGTAGATGTTGCAAATTTCTTACAAAGGGTGCATAGGGAAGCAGGCATGGCCAACTTAACACAATACTTTGAAACTTCAAATTAGTAGAAGTAGATGGCTTCCAGTGATAGCACAATATCCAAAGTAAATGTTAACTTGTGCTCAATATTACAATCAAAGATAAAAAAAAAATTGGCCCATCAAGAGAATTTATATTAGAAATTTCTATGAAAAACATAACAATAAGTCTACATATTTTATCAAAAACTACCTTCTTCTTGCTCCTAGGAAAGCTTCACAAAAGATGGAAAAAGTTCAACATGGGAGTGAATTCAAAGATGATGTAAAAGACCTCATAAAAACCTTATTAGGTGTGAAGTAGAAAAAGTGATCCTAAATATAACTAGTAGATTAACTAGGATTAACTCATTTTCTTGAACACAAACCAACTAGAGTTTGATGATTGGATAACTTTTAGAAGGGAGAGCCAAACTACTAAGATTTGGGTTTTTTTTACAAAGAGGAGAAATTTGATGTCTTTTTTAGTTAGCCTATTTGACATAAACCCTAGATTTAGACATATAATTTATCGCACAAACAAAAATGAAAACTAACAAAATAGATGTAGATCTAAGAAAGGGATATAGAGAGGAAACTGGACGTGAAATTTGAACTTGAATTTAAGGTTTAGGGGAATGGGTACGCTAGACCAAAAAGGATGCTTTTTAGAATCCCTAAAACTCAGATGATGTGTTTCAATTTTCTTTGTATTTCCTATGACTTGTTGCTAACGAAACTTTTTTATCTGACCTACATATGACCTACACATGAAAAGAGGGGGGAAGGTTGTGTTGTATAGGAGTTTTCCTTAGTCAAACCATCTTTTTGTTTTTCTACCTCCAAAAATAGAAAATTATGATTGATCAAGAGGTCTTAGCCTAGGTCAAATAGAGGCCAAATAACAATAATTAGTTGAAATGATAAATGAAAATGGATAATATTACCTTAGTTATGAAACCATTGTCAAAATGATGTTCACACCATAAGAACTACCACCAAAGTTTGTTTGATGGATGCTTGAATTTCTTGAAGGGCTATAAGAGGTTAGTCCATAAAACCTAATGGATTGTTGTAGCTATCATGTAGAGGATAAGTCAATACATCTTCATAATTGATCATAATAGCTTCTTGTTTATAATTCTTCCTAATGTTCAAATGAGAATAAAACTTGTTTATATATACATCATGATTGATATTTTTTACTGTAGGCTGAATTGGGATCCTTTTTAATTCTCCAAGGATTGACACCAAAGCATTAAATTTGAAATAGGCCACCTTTAAGGTCAAGGGAGCCCTCACCCTTGATTGGATGCTTTAGGATCAAATTTATCGAGATATCAAGGATTTTAATTTATTTTCTCAATTTAGCCTTGAAATGAATAAATTATTAATAAAATACCCAACTACAGTTCATGTGGTGGGACAACTAGCTAACATCATGCTTAGAAAAGTGACTATCCCCAATTACAATGATCCAGGTAGTCCTATGGTAGCAGTTGTTATAAACGTGATCCAAATAAAGAATGCTTTGATTGATTTGGGAGCAACAATAAATGTGATGACTAAGGACATCCTGTAACAACTAAACATTGTAAGCATGAGATCTACTCCTATCCTGTAGCTTGTTGATAATTCTACTATGACACATGATGGTATAGTAGAGGACCTTATGGTGATTCTAGACTCTTGGGAGTACACAACAGACTTCACGATTCTTTCTCCTAAAGCTACACTAGGCAGATATCCTATCATTCTTGGAAGACCATGGTTAGCAACAATAGATGCTTATATTGGATGTCGGTTAGGTGACATGACTATTTTTGATGGTAGGAACACCAAAAATCTTGTTCTTTATCCTCCTGCTCAGCCATCCCATGATGAGGATAATCCTGTATGGCCACATGTTGGTGAAGAGGCCGAGGAAGTTAACTTTGTGGCACAACTTATGATGTTAGGCAGAAGTCCTCTCCTACAACTTCAAGATGAAGATGAAGTGTTGTCCAACATAATTCAAAACCATTGTGAAGTTGAAGAAGCATCATCCTCTCATGCATCTGGTTCTGCTAATCTTGTGAAGACACTTCTTCCTGCTCTACTTGCTCTTCCTACAACCACTTTTCCTGCAAACAAACTTCCTGCAGCCACTCTGCTTGCAGATAAACTTCCTGCAGCAACAGGCATGTTCCACACAATGTTGCCATATGAACTCAAGGTACCATGTGTTAATGAAGCATCTATGATAGAGTTAACTACATAATTAAAGGTGTCAGAAGGAAAATACCTTAATATTAACAGTAAGTTGAGTGAAGAACAACAGTTGACATTGTCACACTTACCGAGGTCTCATCAACATGCATTTGCATGGGAATATCATGATATGAAAGGACTAGATACTAAGCTTTGCACTCATAGGATCAACATCAGAGATTATTTTCAACCATTAAGGCAGCCAAAAGAAAGAATCAACCCTACATTGAGAGAAATTGTCAAAGAAGAACTGCAAAAATTGTTAGATACAGGATTTATCTACCCCATTTAAGATAGCTAGTGGGTGTCTCCATTGGTGATTGTGCCCAAGAAGAGAGGAAAATAATGAGTTTTTGTTGACTATAGAGAACTCAATGCTTCCACCAAAAAGGACCATTTTCCCTTGCCTTTCGTAGATCAAGTCTTGGACTCACTTGCAGGAAAGCAATACTTTTCTTTTCTAGATGGATTTAGTGGCTACAACTAGATTCAAATTGCACCTGAGGACTAGGAGAAGACAACCTTCACCTATCCATGGGGAACATATGCCTATTCAATACTTCCTTTTGGCTTATGCAATGCACCTGCAACTTTCTAGAGAGCAGTCATTAGCATATTTTCAAACATCTCCCTTGACTGCATGGAGATCTATATGGATGAATTTACTACCTATGGTGCTGATTTTAAAGAAGCGTTGGAAAATATCAGAAAGGTCCTACAAAGATGTGAAGACCAAAACCTATCTTTAAACAGTAAGAAGTGCTTCATGATGATGCAAGAAGGTGTAGTTCTTGACCACTACATCTCTCACAAAGGAATTCAAGTAGACCCTGCAAAAAATTGAGGTAATTACTAATTTGCCTACACCTGCAAAACAAAAGGATGTTAGGAGTTTCTTGGGACATGTAGGATATTATAGGAATTTCATCAAAGACTTCAACAAAATGGCAACACCATTGTACACTCTCCTAACCAAAGATGCTGAATTCCAATGGATAGAAGATTGTGACAAAGTATTTTCTGACTTGAAGGTAGCCTTGACTCATGCTCCTGTATTAAAAGGACCTAATTGGGAGATCCCTTTTCACATTCATACAGATGCATCAGACTATGCTATAGGAGCAGTCTTAGGAAAAAAGGAGCCATTGAAAATGCCATTTATTTTGTCAACAAAAATCTATAGGGAGTTCAATTCAACTATACTGTGACAGAAAAAGAAATGTTGACAGTGATTTATGCCCTGAACAAATTCAAGCACTACATAACAGACTATCAGATCTTTGTGCACACTGATCATGCAGCCATTAGATACCTTATGAATAAACCCATGATCTTAGGTGGACTAGCAAGATGGTTGTTGTTGATGTAGGAGTTTGATATAACCATTGTGGATAAACCAGGGAAGGCCAATGTTGTTGCAGATTTTATTTCAAGGTTGACTACATCAGAGGACAATCAAGCCATAGATGACTCCTTTCCTAATGAGCACTATTTTCCATCAATGTTCAAACACCCTGGTATGTTGACATAGCTAATTATCTCTTAACAGAGAGAGTTCTTCCTCACTTCTCCCCAAAAGAGAAAAGAGTGATCATTGAAAACTCTTTTCCTTTTTCATGGATTGTTGGATGCTTGTTTTATACTTGACCATATCATGTCATGAGAAGATGTGTGAGGGAAGATGAGACATATGACATCCTGCATGCATGTCATGATGAACCCTACGGAGGGAATTTTGCATCCAAGAGGACAACAATGAATATTTTGAACACAGGCTACTATTGGCCCACACTCCAAAAGGATGTAGGAAGATATACAAGAAAATGTGATAGGTGTCAAAGGATGGGCCAACCAACCAAATCTGATGAGATGCCGCTTTATCCCCAAGTAGTAATCACTCCCTTTGACAAATGGGAATTGGTTTTTGTGGGACCCATTGACCCTCCATCAAATGGTAAGTCTTATATCTTGGTATGCACTGATTATGTAACTAAGTGTGTAGAGGTTAAGACCATGAAGCATGCAAGAGATAATAAGGTTGCAAAATTTCTTTATGAAGAAATCTTCACATGGTATGGAGTTCCAAGAGAGATAGTAACTGATCAAGGAGCTCAATTAACTTCAAATTTTGTTACAACCTTGGTTAATGAGTACAACATCAGGCATAGGAAGTCTACCCCTTATCACTCTTAGGCTAATGGTCAAGTTGAGGTGAGCAACAAAGAAATTGAAGCCATTCTGACCAAAACTATAGCCATCCACAAAAATGATTGGGTAAGAAGATTACCAAAAGTTGTCTAGGCCTACAAAACCACTTGGAAAACAACTACATGCTTCAATCCATTTGAGCTATTGTATGGGAAGACAACTATGATGCCTACTGAATTTAAACACAAGACTCTTAGGACTACAATAGACTTGGGGATGGATATATCTAAAGCACAAAAAGATAAATTCATGTAGCTAAATGATTTGAATGAGATGAGGAGAGTAGCCTTGCACCACATAGAGGTAGTACAAAATCAAAGAATAAAATGGCATGACAAATTCATCAAGGAGAAGAAATTTCAGCCAGGTGATTGGGCACTACTATATGACTCAAGGTATCAGGACAATGCAAGAAAATTACAGACAAGGTGGCTAGGACCATATGAAGTTGTTGAGGAATTTCCTAATGGAGATGTTCAACTCACTACCATTGACCTTGTCAGATTCAAGATACTTGTCAATGGTCATCGCCTTAGATTATATCACAAGCCAACTTCCAAGGAAGAGTTCCTGCAGCAATTCACCCAATGTTCAAACCCCAAGCTTCCTACACCTGAAGGAAGTGGACCTAGTGTCCCTCCTCTTGGATAAATTAAGGTACGTACTTATCATAATAAAGATTTCCACTTTTGTGGAAGTCCATTTCATTACCCATCCACCCATTCACCCATCCATCACCACCTTTCTCTCTCTTCCATCACTTCATTCCACCTCACCTCACTCCACTTCATTTTCATTAATTGCTCAATTATTTCCTAAAAAGGCAAACGGTACTTTCTCCATGATCTTTGCAAAACAATCCTCCACTCATTCAGGTATGTGCGCATTAATTTCCATTTTTTAATTATCTTTTAAGTGTGTTCATTTAATCACTGTACGTTAGTATAGACGTTCACATAACATGTCATTATTCCCTGCCAAATCAGCACTCCCTTCTCGCATGTGCGGACACATGTCCAAATTTAGGTTTGGGGGGGGGAAGAAAAAGATGAAAGTATATTGCCCATGTGTGAATTCATGTTAGGCTATATCAGAAAATTTAAACTGAGCTAATTTGAAATTTGAGTGAGAGGACGACTTGCATGTAAGAAGTGATACTAACTACAACCACCATTTCTTCCCATCATAACTTTCTTTTATCAATTATTTTCTTGCCATAATTGACCTTGTCATAATCTTGACTTACAAGCAGCAAGAGGTAAAACAAAAAGGAAAATTCAGTCAATATTGGTAATGGAAATTTAGCAGGTATTGCAGGAAGGTGTTGGCTTTCAGACAAGAATTGTAGAAAATAAAATTTGTAGAGTGATAGTTGATTGTAGACAATGGGAGGAGGGCTAATTCGAAATGAGCCCTCAGTTCATGATCTTTTATTGCAGGATACACAATGCCTAGCCAAATTTAGAAATTGTGGATGGTCAAACTACT
The DNA here is from genome assembly GCA_007258455.2 of Sequoia sempervirens. NCBI lineage: Eukaryota > Viridiplantae > Streptophyta > Pinopsida > Cupressales > Cupressaceae > Sequoia > Sequoia sempervirens. The sequence goes on along the minus strand of VDFB02373365.1, from coordinate 316,071,354 downwards.
TCATGAAGCTGAATGGATTTGATGAAGGAATTGCACTTGAATTTTCCCAAACATTTTTTGAAGGCAAAGCCATAGTAAAAGGGTTAGAAGTTGTTGCAAATGAGGAAATAATTGCATAAGTTACAGGGTTACCTGCTGATGGCAAGCATTACCCTGCCTCCAGAGATGCCAAATTAACTAGGGCCAAATTTACAGTACATAGTGGCCCTCCAATCAGCGTGGATAAACAGGGTGCAAAAAGAAAATCTCTACCCAAACCATGGAAGCAGGAAACTGTCTACATTATAAGGTATATCACCTGTGAAGGTTGTCTATCGAACCTGCATTTAGTTCATTTCAAACTCTTGAGTCACATGAGGCATGGGAGGAGGATGAATGTGCCTAATGTGATATACAACCTTCTCTCTATCATGACGGCCAAAACTAAAAAAGGTAGGGACAATTCTATTTCCCACCATTGCTTGATTAAATTGTTGGTTGAAAAATCTCTACATGATGTGTTTGGGATCACCTGGGAAGAGTTTATAAATGTTGATCAATTTAGACATGAGCAATTGCAACCTAGGGTTTTACCTCAACCCTGTAGGTCTAGCAGGAGATTAAGCATGGCTGAAGCCACTCCTGGTGCTTCAACCTATGGTGCCAGCTCTAGTGTGAACCCTCCTACAGCAGGAGAAGAAACCATAGACATTAGTTCCTTTGAAACAAAGCATTCAAAAAAAGCAATTTCTTCATCTGATTCTGATGATGATGTCTCCCTTGAAACCCTAATGAGAACTAGGGCACAAAAGGAGACAAAAACAAGAAAAGGAAAAGCTAAAACACGGCCCGTAGAAAGAGAGGTGTCAAGTAATAGGAAGAGAAAGGCTGATGCTATTCATCCTACAGCCAAAGGAAAATGTAAGAGACCTCCTAGAAATTCAAGACCAGCTGGGCCAACTTCTGGTATGCCTCCATAGGAAATCCCTAAGCATGGAGAAACATCACATGGGGACATAGAAGCTCCAATGAGGCAGGAAAATGTTGAAGAAGAAGAGGACATATTTGAGAGAGTGGAAAATGTAGCACTGGCTGACCTTGCTAACATTGCAAAAGAGTTTGAGTAAAATCAAGAGTTCCTGTAGCCATAGCAAGATCCACAACAAGAGAAAGAGAAAAACCAAGAACATGAACAAGAGGCCCTGCAACAAGAAGTGGGAGAAGAAATAGTACCCCTGCAACCAGAGACAACTGGACAACCTGCGTCCATGCAGATAGTACTATATGGGGAGAAACCATTGAGAAAAATGCTAGTAGGAATTCATAACCCTCCTGGTTTTATAGTTCATGCAACAATTTTGAATTTATGGGAATAAATACAAAGGAGGGATGAGGAATGGAAAAAGGAGAAGTAGAGATTGAAAAAGGAAATTCAAAAGAGGGATGAGGTCATTGAAGAAAAGAATGAGGAAATTGCTACTCTAAAGAAGAAAGTAGATAACATTGTGACCTTGGTACAATAGATTCTGGAATGCAGAACCCCTCCAAGGGTTTATGCTCTGCACCTGAAAGAGAAATATCTCTCTTTTAAGTTGTCAAATATTGTTTCATATTTGAACCCCTCTATTGAGAATCCTACTAAATTTTTCAATGCTTATAGGATTGCTTCCCCTGAAATGAAGAATTTTTTATGTGAATTTTATTTGCACAATTATGTTGTGACACAAGACCATGATTGGAACCCACTGTTGTATGTTGGAGATATCCAATTGAGAGCATTCATGTCTTGGGTGCAAAATGAGATTAGTTGGGGACAATAGTATAATGCTTATAGGAAGATGGAATCCAATATCCCCTTGGCCATTAGAGTTGAATAAAGCAACCCAAGTGATATTTATAGGGAATGTCTCAAAATGCTTCTCAAACCTAGCTATGGCAACATGATTATGCCTTGGATTGAAGCAATTTACACTGAGTATGAGGTAAAGGCAGCTGCAAAAGAGGAACTTATGAGAGGATGCCTATCCCAAAGATGGAATAGCCTAACTGATGAACTAAAGTAGGTTGAATGTCATTCCATCCAGAACTATGTTGCAACATTAAAACAGATTGAAAAGTATACAAATTGGGAGAACAAAGGGGTGATTTTGGCTTCCCTTGACTTTCCAGCCACCCATTCTCTTGTGGCCTGTGCCAAACTTGAGGTTCTACCAATATGACATTGCTATAGAAAAACAGAGATAGGGCAGATTTGATAGATTGGGAGGATTCTATTGGGACCTTGATTCACGCTCAACAGAGATTGATGTTGGACAACTATCAGTTGCCAATTTCAGAGAATTGACCAAGCAAAAGAACAATCCTTCCACTACTGGAGGACTAGCAAAATGTTAGGTTGGGGGGAGTGATGAGCCTAGTTTTTGGTCTAATTTTGGGTAGAATCTATAGTTTATCTGCTGGTAGTTTTCATGAAATTTGATGATTAAGTGTTGGTATTTTCATAATGTTCCCCTCAAACCATTTACATTGGGTTTAATCCTATCTCTACAAGTTTTAATGACATTGACATATTATGTGGATTATCTATATTGATTTTGCATGTGGTTGATGAATGTTATTAAGGTGATTATAGATGTGCAATTATTATGTGTACTGACATTTCCATGCAGATATAATTTGTGGATGTTAAGTTGAGAAAGGCAGCCGCCAGCTGGTCATGCAGAGGAATTGTTCAAAGGGTCAATAGGAGGATGATGACATCAGATTCTGAATAACAGTCGAATGTAACCTCCTTGCATTGATGGCATTGAGCAATTGCAGGCATTACTGTAGTGTTGAATCTGCATTTGGACATGCATGTATGACCAGATTCCTTGCAGGTGTAACCACCCTTCCATTCTTTTCCCTATTTTCCCTAAATAGCATCCTCTCAGTTAGTGGGAGTTGACCGCCTTGCTTAGCTAATAGTATAAATAAGGATCGGATCCTTCTTCTTTGAGGGTTGATGATATTATTGTTATCACATGATCTGATGATGTACTAGCATTTTCATTTTCAATACAGTCATGCTACTATTTTGTATTCACATTTCCCAATGAATAAAATGACATTCTAAGTTCGAGCATTTGAGTTTATCATAACAAGCTGGTCCTAATTCTTCACTTACAACACAACTCTTTTGTGATAGTTGGAGGTCATTAGATTCTACCCCTCCTTCCCATAATACTTCCAAAATATCACCTTCATGGTCTAAAGAGTCATATATAAACAATTCCTTTTCAGACACCAGTTCTCATAGTGATTGGAGTTTCACACCTACCTTTAAGGGAGGGTGTGCAATATCCCAATGTCAACCCAAAAAACCTTGTGTTCCATTCACTCAACTTAGTTCTACCAACTCACCCCATGATGGTGATGGGGGAAATATAACTCCCATCCCTCATGACACAACGACACATAACATTCAAAAGGATTTGTGTTCTTGTAAAGAAACCAATCCTTCTCATCAACATACACCCCCTTCATCTCACTTGGAAGATTGTTATGGTTAAAATCGTCCTCCTACACATGGATGCAATAAACATACAAATAAATCTGACATATCATACTTATCTCCACTTTCATTAAATATTTTTAGCAACAATAACATTCAACCTCTCAAGGAGTGTGGTGATCTTCCTTGTGTTGGAGCACCTACTTAACAATAACTTTCCTCCATTCTAGGCTCACCTTTGTCCTACACTTAGTGGGGGGCAAGGGGTTTGATAGCCTTGTCCTCGTATGTCACTTGTCACTGTCTCTTTTGACCTAGTCATTAACCTTTCATGAACGAATAAGAGCAAGCTTGAGATTTGGATGACATGTCTTAAGATTTACTTGCATGTGACATACTCCCCTTTCTTCATTACATAGCTTATAGGAAACATATGGCTTGGCATAGGGATTTTTGAGTAAGCTCTCATGTCCTCTTCTCTCTACTTCTACTTTAAAGCAATTGCTCATAGTACGGGTGTTCACAACTGCTTTAAAGTGGGGGGCATACATTACCATAATTCATTTACATTCTTGGTTCTTAGTGTAGCCTTTTCATTTATATGACGCATTTGTCACTTTTTGGATGACATTGGGTGTGATGTCCTTCATAAATGTGATCTATCTTAGCATATTACATTCCTCTTGGTGGCTTGATGTGGCACACCACATCCCCAAAGTTATGGATATACTATTCTTTGATTGGTCCTCTCTTGGAGACATTAAACACAATGTTCCCTAAGTGACTAGCCTTACATAAACTGAACAAGACTCCTTTGGACATCTTTCATTTTTACATTTTTTTGCATTTTACATTTCTGCATTTTTTATAGCCACCTTGCATAACACAACTTGCATGCCTATGGTGCCATCTTGTTTGCATACAAATCTTTTCTTGTCTTTTTCCTTGTGGCACCTTGATAAAGTTATCAGGAGGTATAAATTTGACATGGTTGAGCGGGAAGCCCACCTAGCAACATGACTTTTCCCCATAGCCACCTTTTTGTTTGTGAGTGCATACCAACTACCATATGTATTTCACCTTTTTTGGGCTTTCTCACCCCGTGGATGATCAGAAGTTCCATGGCCCCCAAGTGAGTATGTTGTGCCCTTCTCACCCCACAGATGACCTGAAGTTCTATGGCCCTAGAGTGAGTACATATTTTCCACCTCGTTTCTCTTAGATCTTTCCTTTGCATGATTTTGTATCTTGGGGGATTGACCTACATGTGGATCTCTCTTGAATGTCTACTTTAGTGTGAGTTTGAGGCAAGTTCATCCTCTCACTAAAGTGGGGGCTAAATTTTTCATAGGAAAAAGTACCCTTTTCTTGACATGAGATTAATTGGACTTAATGAGGCCTTGATTCAAGTGTTGTAAGGCATTTCATGCATCCACTCTAGGTCTTGGACCCTTCTACATTGAATAAAATGTGTTTATTGGTGTCTTGTAAAGGTGTTGTAGAGTCTTGTACAGGAATTTCATGCTTTTCTAGATTTAATGAACCCATCTCTTCCTAATTCAACATTATAAAATATATTTAATAACATTATTACATCTAGAAGGTTCTTAAATTAAACTTAATGATAAACTAGTGTTATAATGTGTCTTACACATTCACATTAGTTCTTGTGCATTCCTAGGCTATGTGGACCTCATTTTAGTGTTGTAAAGTGTATTTAATTACACTTTCACATTGAATTATGTTTCACAATCCCTATTTGACATTTACATCATCACTAATAGTTCCATATTAACCCATATTGTGCATCCCAAGGCTTAAATTGATCAAATACTTGACAAAGTTACAATTTAAACCTTATTTCCTTATCCCCTAGCTTCTTAGCTATTAGAATGGCCCTTTTTTGACCCATTCACCATGCATGGAGAATAAATCCCATTTAGGTGGGACCCATTCGCCATGTGTGGTGAATGAGTCCTATCTGGCCCCATTTTGACCTTTGAGTAGGAAAAAGTGAAATTTAAAGTTTAAATTCACTACATGTCGGCTTGTGATAAGGTATTATTGGGATACTAAGGAAAAAATTCCTATAAATAAGTGTTTTTTATCCTCATTTTACATCCAACAACTCATTTTTACATCTCTCATCATTAATTCATCAACCATTTTCTCATCCAAGTCAAGCAAGCTAGGGTTTCTTCATCAAAATTAATTCCTAGGACATTCAAGGGCCGAATCTTCATGTTTTGCTGTAGAAATACAAGATCAATCATCATGGAAAGGTAATCAATTCCATTTTGCATGTTTCATTCTATTCTTTCATCATTTTGGTTTAATTACCTAAAGAGGGTTTGACTAAGGCAAACCCCCATGCCCTAATATTCAACATTTCCTCTTCTCTTCTTGTTTGTTTGAAAATTTAGGACTCTTGGAAGATGGAAATCATTGAAGATCAAGTTGAAAATTCATTCAAGTCATCTCTTCATCATTCAATTCAAAATATCAACAAAAAGTCACTTTCAGGCCCGAACACAATAGTTTCAAAAGCAAACACCTGTAGGAAGCAAAGTGTAGATCGAAAGCTCTAGAATCCACCTTTGAAAATACAAAAATTCAAAAGTGGACCCATTCACCATGGGTGGTGAATGAGTCCTATTTCTAGGTCATTTTTGTATTTTCTACAGTTTTTGACACCCTTTTGACAAAAACAGGTTTCAACTCAGTTTACCAGAACTGGGACTGATTCACTCAGAATGGTGAATGAGTCCCTCCAGGCCTAAAAATCAGTATCAATAGTGTTTAAGAAGCAATTTTCAGTCTCCTTCTCGCCTTCAGGTGCACACTTTAAGTTTCATTCATTTTTGTTTAGCTTTGCATTTGTTTTTAGTCCATTATTGCATTACACAATGTGTTTTCAAACATTTCATACTTCATTAGTTTTGCATGTTTAATCAATCAATTTCATCACTTTTCTACATTTAGATTAATGTATTTAGTCATAATTTCATAATACACACATTAGAGTGAGTGAACCACCTAGTTTTTTGAGGTTTATCTCTCTCCTTTTAGGTGAAAAACCCTAAGAGTGCAAGAGAAGTACATAGACCCAAAAATCTATAGTTCATTAACATGTAATAAATTTATAATTGTTTACTAGTTACATACCTTAATGGTAGATGCAATGGATAAATAAGAGGGTGCAGGGCCAGTGTATCCAGTATCAACACTATGACCCTGAAATTTTATTAAAATCATAAAACTAAATTAGTTAATCTTGCATTTCAAAATTGAAATTTAATAAATTAAATTCAATGAACATGCTAACATTTAATTGAGTATCGATGCCATAGTCCTCATTCAACATTTCAGCTTCCCTCACCATCTCCATAGTTGTAGACGTATCCTATGTAGCAACCTCTTGAGTGTTGGTGGGATCATATGAACAAGTCGCCCTGCAAGCCTGACACAAATGGGATTAAAGCCCACCACTGAAAGAATCCCCTAGATGGTGTTGTAGTATAGGCCTAGCATGTTGGATGCCACTCTGGGTCAAAGAGTTGATGGCCTGCAAAGTCTCTACCTTAGCACTCTCCTTTGTGATGGAAGGGATAACGATGTTCTCATGAGGCGATCTAGAAAGAGGTCATCTCGCTTGCCACATAGGATCCTGATGTGCACTGGGTCTATCTTGAGCTGACCCCCCACCTCTCCACTGGAAGTCCCTATACCAAAATAATTCAGGATTTGTTCATGATGAACTCATAGTATATTTTTCTTAGGAAATATTGTGGGAATTCACAATTATTGCATGGTGGGTAATTAAAGACCATGTACCACCTATCCCAAAAAAAGGTCTTAATCTATTGGTGGTGGCACCAATGGATAGGAAACCTCTTCGCATTGAGGGTAACATTTGCATTTGTGTGTGGGTCAGTGAATAATGAGCACAAATCAAATTTTGTAATTTTTAGATCTTTTAGATCTTTATATGATAATTTATCCCAGTAATAAGCCCTAGCCACCTGCCTCCTATCTTTCCAACTAGTTAATTTTTTGCTAATTGAATCTACATGTTTTAACATTTCTTTGAGTGAAGTTTCCAGCGTCATTCTTTGCATGGTTGAACCGTTTAGATCGTTCAACCTCCTGATTAACACCTCAATTTTTTTTTTATTGTTTTCAATTTCACTCATTAAGTTTTGCTGAGTGCTAGGAGGATGTTGAGGGATTGGTGGAGGAGATTGTTGTTGTGGTTGTTCAACTTGAGGATTTTGTTGTTGTTGTTGTTGTTGTTCCTATGCTTGTTGAGGATTTTGTTCCTCTTGTTGTTTTTCTTGTTGAGGATTTTGAGGAGGGTTTGTAGGTTCATTAACATCCCCTACAAATTCAAAAAATAAATATAAAAAACAACCTAAAACCAAAAAATTCACAACAAAAAATAAACAATCCTTACCTCTTAGACCTCCTCATCGACATGGCGGCATCCTAGCGACAAAACAACAAAAAATTGATGAAAAAACTTGCAAGATGGCTCCTCCCAGAAGGAAAGCGTGGAAATGAAGGGTTTTGGTTGTAGGTGGAAAAAAACATAGTCATAATGAAAATGATTTCGAATTCCTTTTTTTATTTTATTTTAATACCTCATAACGTAAGTGCATTATAACACGCTCGTGTTATGGCTTGGTGTTTCGATCCTAATAACGTGCCCACATTATGGGATCATTGTGGTTGAGCCTTAGGCTCAGCACACCAATCCATAACACGAGCATGTTATAATGCACTCGCATTATGAGCTTTCAAACTCTTTTTAAAATTTGGCCACAAATTGGCCACCCATCTTTTTCCACCTACCCAGGTTGCTATATTCAAAATCTAGGTTTCTGGATCATTGTACAATGTGAGATATTTTCACAAGTGTGTGAACCAATTTTTTAGTAATGTTTTTTGTGGCTCGAGAGAAATGTATTTGCTCCACATTTCTCCACTGTTTGGCTTTAGGTGTGTGTATTTCATAAGTTGCTTATAATTTTTGTATCTTTTAGTATTCAAGGTTTTACTTGATTTGGTAAAGTATAGAGTGAGTTTCATTTGTCAGTGTGTGAATAAGGTTTATCATTTGTTCTAAGTTGAAGTATTTATATGATGCGAGTTTGGATGAAGTGTCTGATGAATCTAAAATAGTTTATGGATTACTCTAGATTGTGTTCAAGTGAATTTTTTTGTCTCGAAGTTTCAAATTGATTTAAGGAAGCATGTACTTAATGTTTATGGTGTATAACACATGTATTACCCAACCTTGTGTTAACACTACATGTGAAGTTTATGGAAGTGTGTTTAGGTGTGTTGGGATCTATTTGGGTCCTAATCAAGGATTTGTTTGGGTTGCCTTCATTCCTATCCACCGTGGGATTGTTTAGGCGCCGACCTATTTTGAATTTGTAAGTATAGCAGATAGTTGTTGATATTGGAGAAGCTTTTCAAAGTTGATGTTGATATAAATAAGAGTGGTATTGTTGTGAGATGTAATATAGAAGAAATATAGATGTGAGATCAATGTGAGTGACGTGTGATGTGAATTTGAGCAGAGCAGTGTGAATTTCAAGTGTTTGGATTCTTGAAGGCAGTGAGTTGAATATATTTAAAAAAATTCATGCAAGACTGTGAGATTGTTGGAGCATTGTGGTGGATTCCTTGTTGCATTGAGAAAGTTTTCTATGTGTAGCATTTCTCTTATATCTTCTTGTTTTTCTTTCTGTTGTAGTGAGCCTTGGTTGTGATCCTTTTTGGATAGTGTTTCCTATTCTAGAAGTGATCCCTTGTACCAGTTTTGCAATTACTTATATTGTGAGCTAATCCTCACCGTGGTTTTTCCCTTATAAGGTTTTCCATGTAAATCTAGTGTTCTCTTGTGTATGGTGTTGTTATTTCAGTTTCTATTATCTACATTTTATGTTTAATCACTTTAACAAAATAAGGGTTTAATGAATGCATGTGGACCTGATTATTGTTGATTGTTTTGAAGTTTTAATTTGCTACAATTGATTCACTCCCCCTCTTAGTTGTCTTTTTCATTCAAAAAATTATGGTGGATCCCTTTTCCCATTCATTCTATCTTTTCACATTGTAGGAACACTTTGTTATGTAATTATCTTTTGTGGACAAAAATCCATGGAGGATTAAACCTTGTGGATGGAACCACATGATTTGTAAGTTTCATAGCATGAAACACCTATGATTCATGTGGGAATTCTCACTCTAAGAATGTCATGCACCAAATTTTTACACAACCACCAATTTTTTAAAAACACATACATATAATCACTACTAATTGTTCAACCACACATGATCATAGCAACATACTAAAGATAAGGCAAACATTCAATACCCCTAGCAATGATTTTATAACGCTTATATTAGTATCATAATTACCATTATCCTACCATTCATTTTTAATATTTATATTCACTAAAATTATTAATATTGACACTATTATTTTCTTACGATTATAATAATATTATCTTAATACTCAATATTAATATTTTGTTTCATAATACCACCTTGATTAATAATCCAATTTAATGATTATGTCACTCACAATATTTATATTAAATATTACCCTCACTTCTAGTACTAAAAATATTATTACCAAGAGAACATATAGAAAACCCATTTACCTAAATAAAACCCCTTAAAAGAATGTACATTCCTAAATTATTTACATGATGCCTATAAGACTTATTGAGTGCACATAATATCAAATATTATTACAAAAGAATAGTTAGTCGTGTACTTGATTTTTTGACTTATAATAAATTAACATGAGTTCAACTTTAATTACTATCTTAACTAAGATACTCATAGTTAATCATTGCTATTCCAACTTATTAGATCAGAATCCAAATAATTAGTTTAACACCCCCCCCCAAAAAAAAAGTTAAATAGAACACTTAGAAAACTAATCTTGCTTAATTTAAGGATTTTTTTTTTAATTACTAAAACCAAAAATATCATTTATTAAAAATTTGCACTCACTACCATAAACTAAGCAATCACATTTTCTTTTTTCTTCTAAATTATTTTCATTTAAGTTCTCTTAAAATCTTAATTAAATTTTTATTCTTCTAAATCACCAAAAAAAGAAATGTGAATCCATAAACTTTTAAAAATATCATGTTTTAAGGTTACCTAGAATAAAGGAAGAAAATTACTTCTTAAAACTAATTTTTTAAATTCTTTATTCCTCAACTTTCTAATTTTTTTTTAGAAATAAAATTATTTTTCTAATTAAATGTAGTTTTTTCTTTCTTTTCTTTTTCATTCATTAGATACTCTAATCCAAAAATTAATTTTAATTAGAAACTAAATCCTTAATTAAAAATTAAGTTGCTCTTAATATCTCTTCCTCTATTAACTTCAATTCACTAATTGAATATCAAAATTTAATTTACTTCTCCAAATTATCTAATTAATGCCTATTTGTTAAAATGAAATCTATATTTAAACAATACTTATAAATTCACAAGTATAAACAAACTATTAAATAGAGTGCTAAACTATCCAATCTTAATAAGAGCATACTGGTGACACTATGCAATAGACATAAACAAATATGCACAATCAAATCATGGTTATTGAATTACATCATTATTTGATAATTATTATTATTTTTATCCGAATTTATTTAATGAGTACTGAGGTAGTGTATAAAGAGATTTCATAAGATAAAAGGCAATTAGTTTGACTCATGAAACATGGGTCAATGAGTTTGACTCGTAAAACTACACAGTTGAATCCTGATAGCAATATCATAAAGAAATTTCATTATTTATTTATTTGATTTCTTCAAAATGATTGCTCTTTGAATTTTGTAGATTTTACTTGCCTGAAAAGTTTGTTTTTATTATTTGCTTAAAAGATCTTATTGCAAGTTGACAGGGAAATAAATTCAATCTCCCATTGCTTATCGATTTGCATTTAGGTTCATCAAATATAACTCCAATTTCTTCTGAATGGCGATCCAAAAAAAAAAAGATTTTGGATTCAAATTCATATATTTATGCAAGCAATTATGTGCACGAAAAAAAAATTGTTGCCAAACCATACTGCAATCTATATTTGATTGAATTAATAAATTTTTCTCCTATTGTTCTAGATGCATTCCCAATACTATGAAATGACATATATTTTTGTTTTTAAGTTTGTTGTTTCATATTTTTTCCTACCAGAGGAGGCGGTTGTATTATAAGTTTTTTTAATTTGATTATATATATACTCTACATTTAATTCTGAATGCAAATGGCAACAAGCATTGGAAGAAAATTCATTCCCATGTATACCCCAATTTCCTATCGGTTGCAGGTCCAAAATAGAAAATAGGGCAAGGTGTAAAATAAATGGTAATTGGGTTATATTATAGAGGGAAAACGTTACCCCATGGGTGCCCGAAGAGCCGCCCATTGGCAGCCTATACAAGGAGACCATGAGTTGTCCTTGAGGTCAACCCTTGTTCACTTCCCCTAAATATATTTTTCTTTTTCTTATTACAATATACTCGACATTTGGGGTGATTATAGCTCAGGAAGTTATTCATTCTATAATGAAAACAAGGAAGCAATCTATGTTATTGAAGCTTGACATAAAGAAGTCTTATGATAAGGTCAATTGGAGATTTTTATTCAAAGTACTTGAGGCATTTGGCTTCAATACTCTATGGCTTGATTGGATCTTCAACTGGATAACATGCCCAAAATTTTCAATATTGGTAAATCGTATTCCTGAAGGTTTCTTTAGAGCCTCTAGAGCCCTTGGGAAAAGGGATCCACTCTCTCCGTTCCTATTTATCATCGTGGTGGAGGTGTTAGGTAGATCAATCTCTTGAGCTACCAAGCTTGGTAAGCTCAAAGGAATTCAAATTACAAGTGGGTTGGCTACAACAGTGCATCAACAATTCACTGATGATACCATGCTATTTGGTCATACCGGGATTGGGGAAGCAAGGCTCTTCAAAAAAATCCTTTCAGACTACTCTGCAGCCTCTAGTCAAGAGGTAAGACTAGATAAAAATCTGAAGCTTTTTTCTTCTTTACTAATCCCATATATGAAAAGCAAATTTTTCAAATACTCAAGTTTAAGAAGAGAAAATTATTGTGCAAATATTTGGGTTTTCCATTAGCAATAGGAATTCAACCGGGAAAGATTTGGGATCCACTAATTTCAAAAGTGGAAAAAGAACTCGCCACCTAGAAAGGGAGGTGGCTCTCTTGGGTCGGGAGATGAACAATGATAAAAGTAGTCATTGCAGCCTTGCATATATACATGCTTTCTTTCCTACCTCTGTCATGTGGCGTTGGTGACAAAATCAACAAGAAGGTTAAAAAAATTGGCAAGGAAACTCTTAGCAAAGGAAACTTTTGCTAATTAGCTGGGAAAGGATATGCAAATCATAGGAGGTGGCTGGTGGGTATGTGTAGAATTATCATGGAAAAATCAGGCCCTTAAGTGGTGAAAAATTCAGAAAAATCAGAGTTAGGCAACTTGACATAAAAATTTGAATAAGTTATCTATATTATTCCAAAAGTATGTAAGAATAGAATCTGTAGCAAATTGAATTAGTTTCTAAACTACTAGGTTTATTTTAAAAAAATCTATTTGGTGAAAATTTGAAATTTCAATGCAGTAGTACTTAAATTTCATGAAAAAATAAGAAGTAGGTGTCTATCTGACCACTCTAACCACAATAAAATGATAATACTTTTTAAAAAGATTTTAGATATAAGTAGAGGAATCATGTCCCAATATGATGCATATTTTTTTGTAATTTTTTTCCAAGTAAATAATTAGTTATGAATTTTTTATTACAAATTTTAAAAATATAAAAACTCATATGTCTGACCACCTTAACTTGGTCAAAACTTCATAAAATTCATTTTTTTTAATCCTATAGTATGTGAAGCATAGAATGTGACGCATGTTTCAGATTCAAAAAAAGTGATACCATTTGAAAGCTATAGATGTTTTTCCATTAGCCTATCAATCAGGACTTTAGTCGTAATTCAAATAGAAAATGAATAATAATTATTTATTAAATTCAAAGTAAAGCATAATTTATATTGGTGGGAAGTTGAGAATCTCCTTTAAAAACCCTTTTCATTTCATCAATTTTGGGTAAAAAAAAAGTCGTTAGCCACATGGGCCATCATATCACTTGCATATCGCCACTTTTTGGCCCATCATGATCTTGCACATGCCCTGGTACTAGGCTAAATAATTTGTCCTTGCAAAACAAGACACTGGGTGCCAAAATGGTGTGGCATATTTATGCGAATTAGTATCTTTGTTTCAAGGTGTGACCCTTGGTCTCCTCTTCATGTGGTAGGCGTAGTACAGTGTGACACTTGGGCTTCATGACATGGTTTAACCACCTCCTCTGGATCTTGATCTTGTATAAATCTAGTAGCTGTATCGGGAATTGATAGGTTGATCTTTTGGTGCAACGACATCCGTCTTTGCAACAATTGGTATCAGAGCTGAGGTCACAGGTTCGAATCCCTCACTTGCACTAGGGGAAAATTGTTGCAAGGTGTGACCCTTGGTCTCCTCTTCTTGTGGTAGGTGTAGTCCAGTGTGGTGCTTGGGATTCGTGACATGGTTTAACCACCTCTTATGGAACTTGATATTATATAAATCCAACAGCTGTATGGGGCATTGACAGGTCGATCTTTTGGTGCAACGACAACCATCTTTGCAACAATCTCAAGTGGGTGAAAATCATGAAATCTAGGCATTTGGAAGTAGGGGAAACAAGCATATTCACATCTCACTCCCTTCTGAAAGGGTCACGGGTTTGGAACTTCATATGTAGTTGTAGGGACTTAGTTTCTAATTTACTCACATGGCACATAAGAGATGGGCATTCAACACTTTTTCGGGAGGATTCGTGGGGTGTATACTACAAGATGGCAGACAATATGCTTTTAAGGAAAGCTTTGACAATAAAAAAAAATTATGGGGGTGTCAAGTCAGTGATTATATGTTTTTCTCCATTATGGATGGTTGATTGGAATGGCATTGGAAGGATGTTAAGGAATTGGGCCTTAGCACTGAGGTTGCCTTGACTTACAATGAAGCCCTTAGTGCACATCTAATTTACATAAGGGAAGGTCAGGATGTTTTAAGATGGAATGGTGCAACCTCAGGCACCTACAACGCCCAAGATGGCTACAAAATTCTAGTGAAACAACAAGAAGTAGAGTCATATCTACCCAATATGTTGTGTTGTAACAACAGTTGTCTTCTAAAAGTGGGTATTTTTGAGTGGGTTGCAATTCAAGGTAGGGTGTTGACTACAAACAGGTTTAAGAAAATGGGCTATTGTGGTCCTTCTAGATGTATGCTTTGCAAATCTGAGGAAGAGTCTAGGGATCACTTATTCCTCAATTGCCCCTTCACTGCCAAGTGTTGGAAATAGCTTTGCACAAAATTGTAGTTAAACAATGTCTTTCCAGGTTGAGATATCTTGAGTATGTTTAAAAGTTGGCCTATTCTTTGTAGGAACTCTTTGTATGCGAGTATCTAGTGGTTGTAACCTTCACTCCTTTTATGGGAAAATTGGAAAGAAAGGAATTGCATGTGTTCCAAGATATTGAATTACCCTTCCCTTCCTTTTTGAACAAGGTGGAAGCAAGCATAGTAGAGTTCAAAAACTTAAGAATCGAAGGGGTAAGCAAGTCAAATGCAAACTTCTCAAGCTAGGATGTAATTATGAGGTGGAATTAGAATGGTTTGAAGGTTCCTCTGTGTGTTGGGACAGGGGTAATCAAATCACAAGAGGCTCACAAAAACGTCAAATGGAAACCTCCTGATTTTGGCTAGTACAAGGTTATTTTTGACGGGGCGTCTAGGGGGAATCCTAGTTTCTTTGGAGCTAACTACATTGTGAGGAACTGGGAAGGCTCAATGGTTGGAAAGATGAAAAAAGCACTGGATTTTGGCACCAACAATGCTACAGAGTTGCAACTTGCTCATCTTGGCATAAATTTTTGTGTAGAATTAAAGTTACCAAACATTGTAGTTGAGGGACATTTGATCGTTATTGTTAACACCTTACACTCTAGAAAGTTGCAGAATTGGCATTTGGGCTCACTGTTAGAAGAAACTATAGATTTACTTAGAAGCTTTCAACATTATAATATTAACCATATTATTCATAAAGGTAACATAGATGTGGATACCCTATCGAATTTAGGGGCTAATGAGTGTTCTATTAAGGAAATTGCCAGTGTCAAGGGTGGTGAGTGATGTGTCAATCTGTGGGTGGCAAGGTGGGTGCCACTCCATAATTACTTATGTGGAGTGACTGATGCGTCGTGGGGTGTGTGGCACAAGTTGGGCAGGTATGTGGATGTTCATGTGGCTCGAATACGATCATTTGCATTCATGATTTAATGCAGTTACAATTAAGCCATATTTTTACCTGAGCTTTCGCTTGTTGCTGAGCCTAATGGCTCTCGATGGTGACAAGCTCATCCTTCCAAGTACTCATTGTGTGTGGTGTTGATCATTGCTCAATTTAATCAAGGTTTGTGTGAGCTAGATATTGCCTATTTTTAGCTACAACTCAAAACAAGTAGAGCTAAATTGCATTCATCATTTAAAGGTACACAAGTAATTTCAAAGTTTTCTACTAAGTATTCATTGTTGTACAAATCTGATTACTTTTGAATTTCCAGTATTATTATGCAAATATTTGTAACAGAAAAAAACTCATAATTTTGTGTAAGAAATGTTGTTTTATTCATATTGTAAAAAACAAAGTCCCACACAAGCCATGGGAGTAGCTTAATTATATTACTTGATCAAATACTAAATATAGAAAGGAAATTCACATCACACAACTGAAGATAATGTAAGAATAAGGAGAGAAGGTGATTCGTCATTGCCTGGAATAACGAATCATTGTTACAGTTGTGTTGATCTTGGTTCAATTCCAGGTCCACGGTTTACCTACAAAATTGTTGAAAGGTAGTGTTAGAGCAATGAAAAATCACATTCTACCTTATCCCTATATTACCAATAGAAATGTAATTTGCATCCTATTAGGCATTCACCAGATGATTAAGTCATCAAAAAGGTAGATGTTCGGGGAGAACAAAGTTCAATGGAAGCTTTCAGCTTCATTTATTTTGCTAACATGTTTGTTTAAATGTGCAGGAACATGTTCATTACATTCATTATGAATTTCATCATATATGTGGAGCAAAATGGGCTCCCATAAGGGTTGAGCCAAGTATATCACGAGGACACTCTCTTATTTACACATGAGAGTTATGAATTTTCATAATAGTCATTAAGATAAGTTGTTGTAACCAGAAGAGATTCATAAAACAGCCTTATTTCAGCATTGTGAAAATAGTTTGAGCAAGCATCTTATTTCTCATCATGCTAAAAGAATAATCAAAACATGTAAAGAGATCATCAATTTCATTGATATCCTGTTTCAGCTCTGCTTTGCATTTACATTGCATTTAAATAAAGTATAGAGCCTCTTTACACTAAAGGGAAATAAAGTACTCAAGGATTAGAATACAGTCTTTCCTAACTTTAAAAGCATATACATAGTCTATAGAAGGCTCAAGAGGAACAATGATGCATAAATAAGTACAGTTGCTTATTAGTTATAATAGCCAATAATCATATAATGATAAAGTAACAACCATGGTTGACATAAATGGGCAGACACAATTATATTACAGCCATGTTAAGTTCAGAAAAGATCTATGCTCCATTCCATTTATCAAAGGAATTCAAATCTAGAGAAATTTGTAGAAAGACTCAGAGGATTGTAAAGACATTCACAGATGTCAATACTAATAATATTGGACTCCATAAGTGGAAGGTAGTAATTTAAAATAGCAGCTACAATATCTTTTAGAGTGCAGCCATAGCATGGGAGAACTTGTGATCAAATGGTGAAGTGCATTAAATGAAAATTATAAAACAAGGCTCTCAAACCCCATGGTCAAGTGCAAAGATAACTAAAGTATTATTAAATTTTTTCAGTGTCTTTACTCACAGTTGAGGAAACAATGCATATCAAATAGTGGCAGTCATTCAAAGCATATTAATGATAGTATTGTTAGTACTTAACAATTTGAAAGGAAAGTTTAATTATCCATCCATTATCTTATATTTTCATTTGTTGTCCATACCAAGGAGATTTTCAGATATGCTTCTACAAAAATTTGTAAAGCATGTAATGTAATAGTCATAGATAATACAAGTGATAGTACAGTTCAAAGGCATTAATCATGCAAACACTAAGGAAGCAGTATTAAGGGAGATAATGTGGAAGGCAATATGAATGTATTCAACATATTTTCATTATGAGCTACAATAGAAATCGAATTGTACCAAGGTTGACATCAAGGTTCAAGACTACTTGTGGAACCACATAGCTAAATGAAATAAAAGGAACTCTGAGATTTTAGTCACAATACAAAGGAAATGAATTAAGGTAAAAGATAAAGTGGCCAAGCATAGCACAAAACCCTCAAAAATCATTCATAATAAAAGTAAGAGCAACAAAGATAAAGTTGTGAGCTCAAATACATGATTCATTGATAGAACACTTACCCACAAGTTTGTTGTGTAAAATACATTCAAACACAAGAGTCTTCCAACAAACAAGAGATCGAGCCAGTGTCATTCATGGCAACATCAAATACAAAAGGTGTGAAAAAGAGAAAATATAATGAAATCATTAGAAATTATGTACAACCGTGACCTTGAGGCCCAAAAAATCCATTAAAATGCTTGAGAAGACTTAGATTTGTGACATAATAACATTCATCTTACCTTTCCTATTTAGAATCTCCCAAAGAATCATCAAAATCGATAGGAAAGAGTGCATATCAAGTTGAAACTCTACCCAGGCATGGCGGCGTAGTAGCTTGCTCTTTTTTCTCCAAAACTAAAAATGCAAAATGATTAAAGACTTTTAGGGTTGAGTGTTTTGAGAAGATGCCCTAATCATGTTTATTGATTTTTTCCTTGTGTTTCAAAGTTAGATCATTTCGAATCATTGATGTGGTATTGACTATTAAGTCAATAAACTTAATCATGCTTAGGGAGGCCTATGAGTTTGTGATAAAGTTCATCATTGATAACTTGACTTGTTTATTTTGCATGACTAAAAGGAAAAAAACAATATTGTAATTAAATATTAATGGTAATAATCAATAAACATTACCTTGATATTTAATATGTAATTTTCAAAGAGTAAAAAGGAAAGAACTTTTATATACTAAATATTAAAATAATCATATTGATTATGTTTAATATTTAATCAAATAAATCCTTTTTTCAAAAAAATAATGCAAAATATCAAGTGAAGAATTGAAGATAGTAGGTGTCATTTGGGGTTCTATTTGTGACTTTGAGTCAAACTGAGATCTTTTTGGGGGCCTTTTGTTCACACATGACTTAAGGAGGAGTTTGAGACAGTGGGAATACAATTTTCTTCAGTTATGAGCCTTTTTTCTAAGGATTTTCATCTTTACTTGTGAGAGGCATGTAGGAGGATATTTTTACCTTCAGTTCACTTCCAATGCCACCTCCATGCATTCTGAAGCCTTTACGAGTTACAATTCAGTTACATATATTGTGACATGGAGTTTTGAGTTGTTTACTCAATTTACAGCATTAGAGAGTCTGATTTTCAACCAGTTTTTCTTTTGCTTGTGGACAACTTTGAGATTCAGATATTTTGACTTGAGTTATATTTTTTGGCTTTTTGAAGCCCTTTATTGTATATATTGGAAAAAGTTTACCTTTTTCCTTAGTTCTTGTTTTTTACCTTTGCATTCTGCAAAGAAGACTATCTTGTAACTCAACATTTTAGATTTAATACAGTTTTACAACTTTACAGGTTACATACATTATCATTTCTGCAGATTTTTTCCTCATGATATTAATTGAAATAGAGTTCACCTTTCCAATTTTAGGTGTTTCGTATTGTTTAAATAATTTGATGCAATTTTGATGAGTTTCATTTTTGAAACCTTCAAATTTCTGTCTTGTTAATGCATGCATATACACAATTGCAGTTCATCACAGGTCATTAATTGTGCTCAAAAGTTGTTTTCTTTTTCCTCCAATTTGTGAAAACTTAATTTTCCTTAGTAGGAAAATAATAGATACAAAATTTTAATGAATTATTCATGTGTTCAAAGTGCTCAAATTAGACTGCGTTAAATTTTTTTCCTAAAGATATAAGTTGTGAATCGTTCTGCAAGTTTACCATTATTTAGGTGCATCACTAAAGTTTTAATATTAGTTCATGCATTAAGTTCAATCCTTCTTACCATTTTCTCAAAATGAACCATTCAAGTACCTAATTGATCATCATATAGGAACCAACTTAGAATCTAGAGGTTTAGTTTCATCATGTAGGGTACCCACAACCTGGAACTATTCCAATGTTTCACCAGATTGCAGAACTTTAAAAGGTTTTGTAGTATAGGTGCAATCTTGGTGACAATAGTTTTTGGCAAGCCCGGTGGGACTCTGAAGATCACTACAGAGAAATAATTCAAGAGTTTCAAGCTACTGTCCTACTATATACAACAACATATATTTTGATTTTCAGAGGTTATAATCTATACCTAGTGACTTTGAACACATCTACTGGTTTCAACAAGTTTAGTGCTAGTATGTTTCAAATAGAAGCTTAATACTCTGATTTCCAACATTTATATGAGTAGAAATGACAGATTTTCATGGATATCATGTACACCCACCCCCTTACTATGAAAATACTGTCAACCAATCACCTTATCAACCATATCAAGCCAATCATGTTGGTTTTTTCCCAAACAACCATGCAACAATAGCTTATCAGCATGCTCAACATGCTTACCTCCCACCCACCCCTGCTCAACCTTCATATCAACATTTATATGTCCAAAATCAGCTCCAAGAGGTTGATGATATAAAGAATAACATGAATGACACCAAGGACATATTGTTAGACATCAAAAATCAAATCAAAGAGTTCATGAGGCAACAAGAACTTGATTTGTAGCAATAGGAGTTAGACTATCTTGCTCACCTTCATGAACAAGAGTTGGAGACTCAAATGATACAGTTTGAAGAAAAACTCGAGAGAGATTTAGCTGCAACAGAGGAGCAGATGAGGCTTTTTCTCGCTCAGACACAGAGGCATGAGGTCCAAGTAGCTCCTTACATTCCAGATCAGCCTGTTCAGGAGGAGGTTCATAATTTTATGTTTCTAAGTTTCAAGCAAAGTGAGTCTATTAACCCTTTAAAAATCAAGATACCAAGTTGTAGAGATGCTTTAACGATGCAAGAGCCTATGTTGGTACAATCTGAATTTATTAATCCTCAAGACCAACCACTTGAAGAGCTTATTTTCCTCTACGAATTTTAAGAGATTCCTCAAGTTCCCTCTACTTCAATAGATTAGTCCCTACAGGAGCCCATGAACCCTCAATTTTAGCCATATCCAGAGCCAAAACCAAGTCATCAAATTACTGAACAGTTATGGAAACCTTCTTAGACCAAGCATCATGACTTCAAAATTCCAAATCTAGTTCAAGAGGCTCCCATTCCAAGTTTCAGAGATCCTCTTCTATTGCAAAATCAAATGCATGCAACACAAGATATGAAGGTTCATGAGCAGCCATCTCAAGCACAGTTTTCTTCTTCAAGAGAGCCAACATGCGTATGCATGTCTTGATACCATTTCCTTACTCAAAGGAGAATCAATTGTTTGTCAAAATAATTGGTTCGGTGAACATGATCAGTTGAGGATAAATGATGCAGAAAAGGAAGAGGTGTTTGATGAGAAGTAGGAAAAAGTGTTTGATATGGATATGCTTACACTGGATAGACACGATGGCAAAGTAGACTTGCATTAGGAGGTGAACAAACATGATCAATCAGGACAATAGGTTGAGAAGCCTGAAAAAGGTATCAAAAGCAATATTTTCGTGTTTTGATGAACTTCCTTCTTTTATTGAGCTGGATGAGTAGGAAAAGATCAAACAATCTAATGAGTTGTTGATAGAAGACAATCAATATAATAATCAAGTCTTCGAGTAGCTGAAAGATGAAAATGAACATGAGGAAAGGACAGTTCATAAGGTAAAAAGCATTTCTTTTTTATCAAAATACCAAGAAAGATCTAATGAGGATTCATTTTGGAATGATCTTGAGTCCTTTTTGTCAAACTTAGATGGAAAACAAGATCAAGTTGAACATGTTTTGGAGAAAGAAATAGAGGTTGAATCACAAGATTTAGCTATTTTGTTTGATGAATTACCTGAATTTGTAGACGAGGATAAATATAGTACATGCATACTAACATCAGTGCCTACTTTTGAGCAGCAGAATGACAAAGCTCATCTAGATTTAATCCAAAATTATGAGTTAGATAAGAACATGTTTTCATGCATCATAGAGGTTTTTTGCTCTAACATAAATGATAATCTAGTGTTATATGAGCCAACAACATGCGATCAGCCTGTTCATATCAAAGAGGAAAACATTCCTTCATTTCATTCATGTGAACCAACTCTTTCAGATTAGATTGATTTTGAGATAGAAGGTGAAACAACAAGAAGGAAGGAAGAAAATATTACACTACAAATGGAGCAGTCTAATCAGCAAAACAGAAAGACAACAGTAAATAAGCATGAAGGAAGCAATGAGAGGCCAAGTTTTATCCTCTCAAAAGGGTGTCTAATAAGATATTTATCCAAAGAAGAGTCTACAGAATTACAAGTCATGATTCTACCAAAGCATGTGATTGCAAATACGGAGCAACAGGTTAATCTCTTCTATATGCCTCAAAATAACGTCTTTGGTGGTCAATCAAATGAGGGAGGTGTGATTTTTATTGTAGTGCCTCCCGTGTTACTGTACTCCTATGATACTTTTTGTGTGTGATAGATGTCGTTCAAATACTGTTATGTTGAATGCATACACATGATTACGTTGGTGATTGTTTCACCTGTTTGACAAGTATGTGTTTTGCTTGGATGCATATGATACTATTTTACGATGTTAATGATGTAATGATGCATGGTGTTCATCTTTACTTGATTATGCTATATTGTGTGGTTACATAAATTGTTTTATACTCGCTTCATGATATTTGTGATAATGTGCTATTGTTTGAGGTTTGGGTGAGGGGGACGGTGTTGGATCGCTCATCTGTGAGCGCCCTGCCACACTGCAATTCTCTCTCACGATGTGTTTGGTATTGAGTATACATGTTTCAACACTTGGTTTTATGCAGGGCTGTAGGTACTGGGCACTGACTCCACCCACACCGTCGGGTCAGAGTGTTCCCAGCATACCCAATGGATATGATATGGTTTAGGGATTTGACAAGAAAGTATCCTCATCCGTGTACGTTGTCTCGTTGTCGGTGGACGATGCCGTCTGTTAGTTCTCATTCTGTTTGGTATCGTCTTGTCTTACGTCGTTCATTTTAAGTGGCATTTTTAATGTGTTAATTGTTTGATTTAGATGTGTATCGTTTTGTTAATTAGTTAAATTAATACAATGATGGTTAGTATTATGGTTGAAATTAAACATTAAATTCAATTATTAATGTGTGTTGTGAAAATTTAATTAAATATTAGATTAGTTTGGAAGTTTTAAATTGTGTTTGTAAAATTAAAAGAATATTATTTTAATTGTCCGTATTTAATTTTATTAATTATAAATAGAATAATATTTTAATTTGTAAATTGCCAATTAGCAATTAAATAGCATTGTTAGTTAATTAAATAATATTATTTATTTAATTAAATAATATTATCTATTTAATTATTGTTAAGGATTAATTCAAAAATAAATATTTTGTTAATTATTTCATTCGGTAAATTTTAAAATATATATATATTTAAAAGACTCCTCGGGAATCCAAAAGGGTGATTTAATTTAATAAGGTGATGTATTGACTACCCGATAAAATATTAAACAAATATGATATTTTTATCGGTTAAAATATTAAATTAAGGATGAAATTGTTGATTTAATTTAATAATTGATAATATGTTAGTGGTGGTAGGTTTATATTTTCTCCAAACGTAAGGATTTCACTAACACGTGGAAACTCTGGTAAAAAGAAATTGTCGGGTGTAAAATTGGAGATTGTGAAAATCGACACCTATCTCCTCCTTTGTTGATTTATTTTGTGAATTGTGGGAAAATTGAGGAGAGGGAAATTACTTTGCTTGAAAGTTTCTAAAGCCTTTTTAATAAATCCATCTTGTACAAGTCCTGCAATCATTTCCCTCCATGAGATGCTGATTCTCCAATGCCACAGCCACAACCATACTGTCTCCACTTTTTAATTCTTTTGGAATAAATTAACTGTTAGCCAAGCATATCTGATATAATCCTATTAGCTTGGAAAACAATGTAACTAAGTGCTGAAATTAAATTTAGATTAATCACTAGCCATTCGTTAAAAAAAAGGGTTTGCATGTATTTTATTAGGTTTTCCTTATTGTTCTTAAATGTTGTTACATGCTCTCTTTCCAAAGTTTATCATGTGAGGCAATTTGTTTTAAAATATTTACATCGGGGAGGAATCTAATTAAATATTGACTTGGATATTAAGATATTATAATGGTGGATGTTAACAAGGATATATATATATATATATATATATATATAGGTCAATAAATATTTTTATTTTACATCGTTTAAGATGGTTGTCTGATTTTGTGTCTTTTTATAATCATTACAAGCTTCTATATACTTGTTTATGATCAAAATTTATAAACTTGGTATAACCATGTTTGTTGATGGAAAAACATGGGTATAAGAATTATATACAATTAATAATTGTATTAGGAGTTTATACACGTATATTCTACCATGAGATAAACATATAAGAAAGGATAAAAGTCTCCACATTTACTCCTTTAATGAAGTCCTTTCCTAAATACAGTTTCATTAGTAATCTTTTTATCTTAAAAATAAAATAAAATAAAGGAAACTACTTTATGTTGGGTGGGGAATGTAATTAATTTAAAATAGAATAAAATAGATATTTAGGGACTTTACTTTTTTAAAGGGAAGGCATCTCTTTTTGTTTATTTCAAATGGGTTCTTAATCCTTTTATTATGTGAAAATAAATGGAAGTAAATATATTTATTCATATTAATATTTTATATATATATAAAAGGAATAATTATATAAATAAAAATATTATGTATTTGTTGAATTTAATGAAAGAAATAAAAGTAATAAAATAATAATAATAAAAAAAATTAAAAGAAATATTGTCTTTTTTGCTACAACAATAATACAACAATAATAAAGGTATTGCGAGCTACAACAAGTTGTCAAGTAATTGTATTTATGCGTGGCTTTGCTCGATGTGACTCTAGGGTATGGCAAAGAACAACCTTCTTTATTGTATTTAAACAATGGAAGGAATCATTGAATTTGGAAGTTAAGATAAATATGGAGTTTAATATTTTTCCTTATTACAATTTTGAATCACGATTAGTAATAGAAATTTTATGAGTGATGTTAAGAGTAAAGTTATTTACCTTTAAAGTTTATTTATTACTTAATTTATAGTTAGTAAAATTAATAGAATAATAGTAAATAAATATTATCCCATGAATAATGATGGTAAAGTTTTAAAAGTAAATTTAGAATTGGTAATATCTTTAAATAAATTTAGTAATATTTCATTTATTAATTCATGCTTTGATTCACGTGTTGGTGACCCCCTTTTGTTCGAGTCACCTCAAGAGATTCATCTTGAAGGTTGTCCAAGGGATATTATGATAATACATTTTATTTTATTTTTGCATTCCCTTTTTAGCTAGTGGGAATGTTGAATAGAGTGTATAACATTAGATCATAAGCATAACTTTTGGTTGGAAATTTTATGGTACACATAGAAGGTGTTAATGCCGGGAGAGCTACCTCTATAACTCTTTTCTACCACTTCACTAAATAGTGAGAATACTCATGTAGATTAACCATTATTATCTATTCAATGTATGCACTAAAGTATCTTGAAATCATTGGTGAGTTAAACCTAAATAGTATATGAGTATTAAATGAGGTAGAGACTTCATTAGAAATTGAGTGGTTTTACCCCTTTGGTCAGCCAACCTAGTGTGTGATGGTTGAAGTCCATTTGTCAAACTATAGTTCCTCAGCGAAGTATATACGTAGGCAAGGCCGTCTGAGATGAGCCTCTGATGAATTAGGTCTGGCCCCTAGGGTTTGCTTGATTATTTATTTATTTACTTTGAGTTAATATTGATATAATGTGTTTGCTTAGCTTATGACTTGATTGTGCCTTCAATCTATGAATATTTTGGCTAGACTATTTAAGTATGTTTTGATGATTTAATTTCCATGTCCCTATTTGAAAACCCTCTTAAGATTGCCTAAGTAATCTAGTTGTCTAACCAATATATATTAATCTATAGCTGGTCAAATGTTGTATGCCTCCTTGTAGTGCCTTCTTTGGTAGCACCTTTGTGAGTTTTGCAAGCGTTCTTGAGCGAAATTTGATAGTTGTGTTTTGTCCTTAACTGTATTTGGAGTGTTAAATTTAGGGCATTACATGGGGTATGGAATATGCTTTTAAGTTCGCTACATGGAATGGTGTTGAGAGGTTAAAGTTTGATTTCTTGTGTTCTCCTGATTGATTGAATTCTACATTGATTTATTTTCCGTGTTGAAGAGTTTATAAGCCTAGCCTTGACAAGAGTTTCTTTGGGAATCCAAGTATTTGCATACCCTTCAGTTGGGAGCATTGAATATTGGTGTTATAGTATCCCTTTCCTTTTTCGTTTGTATGCCTCTGGAAGTAGTCACCTTGTAAGTAGTCGTTGAGATTGTTGTATGTTATGTTTTGGTTGACCTTGTGGTTTAGTCTTATGATTGTTTTGTTTTTCTGTCTTGGTCATGTGTCTTTCTTGTCATCTCCTAGCACGGGGGTGGGCCTTTAGGTCCACGTGGTCTGGTGGAATGTGCTATACACCCCATTGGGTTCCTAGGTTATGTTCGTAATGTGGAAGCAGATGCAGAGTATCCAAAGCTTCATGTTGTTGAAGAATTTTCCTCACTTTGTACCTTATTCTCCATTAATGTAATTATTCTTGTACTTGATGTACTCTTCTCATTGTTATAAGGGAAACATTACATAATGTATTAATGTAATTATGATGTGTTGTATCTGTGGAAATATGCTCCACAATTGTATCATTGGAACTATGAATTGAATTGTAATAAAATGATGTATCATTTTCCTCTCTTTAAATCATGGATGGTTGAATGTCATCATTATGTAATCTTGGTTTTATTCGCTTTCATTTTTTATAAAATTTTATGAATCGTAATGACTGTTTCATGTACGCTAGAGGACGTAGATGACTTTGTAAATGTATAATTTCTTTCATGTAATGAATGTACAAACTTATCTTATGCAATATTTCCCTATCAAAAAAAAATTAGTGCGGTATTATGTTGTCCTTTGGGGTTCACATGGTAGGGCATTACATCATCGGTATCAGAGCCTAGGTTCATACACTGGGCACTCTGGTTTCATTTGAGCCCATTATGTTGTCCTAGTGAATTTTTTAAGTGATCACGATGATCACGGCATTTTCATTTAGCATCATGTGATCTATGGAAAAGAGTAGAGTGAAAGAAGAATTGTTAAAGGGTTTTGGAAAGAATGTAATGATAGGAGTCACATCATTGATGGGAATTAGTGTATTTATGGAATTGTGTATGTAATTTTTTTCCCCTATAAATGTGAGAAACTAGTAACTATGCATTGGTTGAGTGTTGTGAATACCCCGTACTTGCTTTGTGGGCCCATAACCCACAGGGCACATGGGATGGTGATATGGTGTACCCATCTATTCAAAATATGTTGTGTTTGGTGTGGGATTAGCCATACCATTATGTGTGTTTGTATGTTTGTTACCTGATTGAGGGCCAACCCACATGTGGCTGAAATTCTATATATATATAAGAGTAGCCAAAAGGTAGTTTCATAGAATATTTTATTTTGGTTCTCTAGCCCCTCAATCCATGAAGGGGTGGTAGCTGCCACAAGTTTCTTGGGCGGAGTGTGCAATGTACGCACATTGTGACGCAGAGCGGTCTTAGCTCAATTGATCCCGAGGAAACCTACTCACTACTTCCCTTTACGATCGATCAGGGTACTTGATCCATATGTGCTAGCCTAAACCCCACAGTTTTGAGTACAACAACATTGGATTGTTAGTTTATGCCTAGTCATCTGTAGGGACATTGAGCTGGCACTAGTGAGTCAACCTCGTCTGTATGAGAGGTGAAGCTCGAGTAGCCCCATATTGATATACTCATATATGTATTGTATACATCGTATCTGCACATATTCCAACATGATGCAATGGATATGATGCCACACCCCACTGATGTTCCGACACAGTGTTGGTGATGATGTCATGTTGTTGATGGTAGCGAGTTGGGCTTGAGGACACAATGTCACATGCATAGACACGTGAAGGTGCACTATGATATTTTTTTATGATAACCTATTCTTGAGATGAGCGTAATGGGGCCTCACACACTTGTAGAGGGATACTCATGTTTTCTTTCAATAGTGTTTGGGTCAGTTAGCATATGGGTATGTCCTAGCCATGTATACCTCTGGAGATGGTGAGTACCTGTATGTTCCTTCTCCATGAGGTATCGCTATGCGGGGTGTGTTATGCACGTGCCTACTTCCACGGAGCTATAGACACACTACCATGCGACATACGTCTAGTGCCTTCCTTCTTCGATTGGCATATGACCATGCCGTGTGACGACGTGAGGCAGGGTGTAGCTAAGGAGTACACTTTGGGTCATGTGGATGGCATGCTCACTCCACACCACATAAGGGCTATTGTTATAGCTTGACGATGTTCCATCCTTCCTTGTTTGGTGGTTAGTATCTAGTCATGCAGTGTTGTATAGTATAATTTCAAAGATTGAGGACTTTCTTTATGGTTATTGATGGTTTTCAATTGACTATGAAGGCCAACATTTTGTTTTATGCTTGATTGTAATGATTTAGCCACACTTTGTGATCTTATTCTCTTGTAACCCTCGTGGTTACATTTTATTTAGAGTTGACATTGTGCACATTTCTTGCTTTATTGTTGAAATTGAATCTTATTTGATGTTTATTTTATGACTTTGGTGGCTAAACTAGTTTATCATTATTGTTTTGAGGTCAGCCATGTGTTGTATTGTGATTCCTCTCCAAGGACATATGAGGCAGACTTGGTGAGTGTATACGAGGAAGCAGACGCAAGGAACCTTGAGGATGGGGGTATGTGAGGCTGTTTTACATCTAGGACCCACTACCCACCTATGTGTGATGAGTATCTCTTGGAGGCTAACCACCTTATACAACAAGAGGTAGGTCCTTGTGGTCTTGCTTGGATGGTCTCACCATGTGTGTGTGGCCTAACACCATCAAGCCACTAAGTGTGAGATATCGATTATGTGAGATGGATATTGGCTCTTGGCTCATAGTTTTGATATCATGGATTAGTATACTGCTTTTCGGTGTCCAGATGGACCCTTGTGTAGCCTTGTGATGTGATTCCCAGTTATGTGATTTCGTGTGTATGTGAAGAATGTATGTTAATCATGGATATAGTACTTAGATTCTTGAAATTTTGTTTACTTTCCTTCTGTTGTTCTCATCTAATATCTGAGACTTGTTCTTCGGTGGTGTTGTGTAGGATGATGCCTAGAGGTTGTGATCTTGATAGGGGTCATGGTAGAGGTCAAGGAAATGATTGTAGGGGTGGTCGCCAGAGTACTCATTTTCTAAATTCCCATGAGGTTGATCATGAGGAACACTTGGGCCCTTAGTTACGTCCCTTGCTTGAGGAAATTCTTAACCGGCTTGGCCCATGATAGGAGAGAAATCAACAGATGGTAAGGGAAAGAGAAAGATTCCCTAGGAGAAGAGGTTTATTTGTAGCGAGACTTATAATGGACCTCTTAAGGGAGAATTCTCCTACCTTACATAGTCATAATGGTAGTTTGGAGGATGAGACTTGGACGATTGGTGTCCAGGTTGGTGGTCATCTTTTGTCTAGGAGAATCTGGAGTTGGTTGCAAGCCCAACTTTATCGACCTGACCAGTCAACTCGAAGCACTCAGACTGTAGCTAGTAGGGGTCGACTTTGGCAGAATAGTGCACCTCCTTGAGGTAGAGGAAATGGAAGAAATGCAGGATGTTTCTCTTGCGGCCAACAAGGCCACGTAGCTAGGCAATGTACTCAGAGGAGCACACCTGAATTTAGTCAGAAACCGATGGTCATAGAGCCATCAAGGGATGATGCGGGCAGGTTCCACAGAGCAATTGTAGTAGTTGATGATGGCCAGGTAGAGCATCAGGGCACAAATGTGGAGACTACAAGTAGTGGATAGGTAGCTAACTCGGGAGCCCATGGGAATTCAGCCGTATAGGAGACCAATGTAGTGCTTCTCATGTTGCTTTTACTGCACTAATACCCATTATGATATATTATGTACCTTGAGATCTTATTGGTGCTTTTTTTACCATTTCAGATTGGTTTGGATGACAGTTTATCTGACTCTGATGATTATGACATTATTGATTGATGGTTATGTTATGATGGATTAGCAGTTGCTTTGGGAGGATGTATCCTGCATTCGAGATACTTTTCTTTTTTTTGTTTTCTGGCTTCTAGGAGTAAGCCTAGTTCTAGGGGGAGGATGTAGTGCCACCCGCGTTACTGCACTCCTATGATACTTTTTGTGCATGATAGATGTCGTTCAAATATTGTTATGTTTGATGCATACTCGTGATTACGTTGGTGATTGTTTCCCCTATTTCACTTATGTGTTTTGCTTGGATGCACATGATACTATTTTATGATGTTAATGATATAATGATGCATGGTGTTCATCTTTACCTGATTATGTTATATTGTGTGGTTATGTAAATTGTTTTATACTCACTTCATGATATTTATGATAATGTGATATTGTTTGAGGTTCAGGTGAGGGGGATGGTGTTGCATCGCTCGTCCATGAGCACCATGCCACACTGTAATTCTCTCTCATGATGTGTTTGGTATTGAGTATACATGTTGTTTCGACACTTGGTTTTATGCAGGGCTGCAAGTACCGGGCACCAACTCCACCCGTACCATCGGGTCAGAGCATGCCCAACATACCCAATGGATATAATGTGGTTTAGGGATTTGACAAGAAAGTATCCTCATCCATGTATGTCATCTTGTCATCGGTTGACGATGTTATCTGTCAATTCCCATTCTAATTGGTATCATCTTATCTTACGACGTTCATTTTAAGTGGCAATTTAATGTGTTAATTGTTTGATTTAGATGCGTATTGTTATTGTTAATTAGTTAAATTAATACGATGATGGTTAGTATTATGGTTGAAATTAATAATGTTGTAAAGAGATCATCAATTTCATTGATATCCTATTTTAGCTTTGCTTTTCATTTACATTGCATTTAAATAAAGTATAGAGCCTCTTTACACTGAAGGGAAACAGAGTACTCAAGCATTGGAATGTCTTTCATAACTTTAAAAGAATATACACAGTCTATAGAAGACTCTGGAGGAACAATGATGCATAAATAAGTATAGTTGCTTATCAATTATAATAGACAATAATCATATAATGATAAAGTAACAGCCATGGATGTCATAAATGGACAGACACAGTATATTACAACCATGTTAAGTTCAAAAAATATCTATGCTCCATTCCATTTATCAAAGGAATTCAAGTCTAGAGAAAGTTGTAGAAAGACTCAAAGGATTGTAAAGAAATTCACAGTTGTCAATACTAATGATATTGTGTGCTCCATAAGTGGAAGTTAGTAATTTAAAATATCAGCTATAGGATCTTTTAGAGTGCAGCCATAGCATGGGAGAACTTGTGATGAAATGGTGAAGTGCATTAAATGACAGTTATAAAACAAGGCTCTCAAAGCCCATGGTCAAGTGCAAAGATAACTAAAGTATTGTTAAATCTATATAGTGTCTTTGCTCACAGTTGAGGAAACAATGCATATCAAATAGTGGCACTAGAGTCATTCAAAGCATATTAATGATAGTGTTGTTAGTACTTAAAATAGTTTGAAAGGAAAGTTTAATTATCCATCCATTATCTTATATTTGCATTGGTTTTCCATACCAAGGAGATTTTCAGATATGCTTCTACAAAAATTTGTAAAGCATGTAATGTAATAGTCATAGATAATACAAGTGATAGTACAGTTCAAAGGCATTAACATGTAAACATTAAGGAAGCAGTCTTAAGGGAGATAATGTGGAAGGAAATATGAATGTATTCAATTTTCCTGAAGATATCTTGTTGTGAATCATTATGCAAGTTTACCATCATTTAGGTGCATCACGTAAGTTTTAATATTAGTTCATGCATTTAGTTCAATCCTTCTTACCCTTTTCTCAAAATGAATCATTCAAGTACCTTATTGATCATCATATAGGAACTAGCCTAGAATCTGGAGGTTTAGTTTCATCATAGGTTACCCACAACCTGAAACTATTCCAATGTTCCACCGGATTGTAGAACTTTAAAAGGTTTTGTAGTACGGGTGAAATCTTGGTGACAACACTAGATTTATGTCAGACTCATTGGTATCCTCAACAGGGGTGTTGTGGTTAAATGTGGCAGTTCCCCTAATTTTGGTATGGGGAGATTTATTCTGCCAATTTCAATGAAGATCTTGGAGACCAGTGGCATGGACACCCTTGTCCAGCTCCTTAGTAGCAAGCACCAAATGGATTTCCTTGGCCTTGTTACTTCACTAAAAATGAACCAAATAATTTTCCACCCTGACTATCTCACATTTGCACCAATCAAGTGCATCACAGGAAAGGGTTTCATGATGGATGTTGAAGGCTACAAGTTGGATTCAAACATATCTTCTAGAGTCTTGGCAGGGCTAATGGATTTAAAATTCCCTAAGGTTGAGGTGAAGGTCATTATGCAAAGGTTGTTTAGGATGTATTTTTTGGTCAGTCTGGATGAGGCTTTGGTTGCTACGTCACTAGGTATTGGTATTCCAATCCCTTGTGATCATGGACTTTTGGAAGACTTGAATGAAATGGTGAAATTCTACCCCTTCTGGACTTACAAGGTTTGGAATTAATTGAGCACCATAGGTTGGCGGCCACAGGGGTGGATTTCCTAAGAAAGAAGTTTTGTTTGATGGCAGTTCAAAATGCTTCCTAAAAGTATGATATTAGGGTGTTTTCTCAAAACAATGTTTGGTGATTAGTTTTTGTGTAACCGTAGTCATGTCTACTTGCTTTGTGGGGGTTTTTGGTCTAGTGTCTGGTTTCTAGTGGTTAATAGTTTGTTGGCGGTGTCTAATATTTGGGATGGCTTCGGCCATAGTTTGATATACTTTTGTTTCATATGTTGGATCGCAATGGCATGGGTATGGTGGTCTTTGGTGTAATTCTTGACCCTGTGTGGTCATTTTTGGGGGTGATAGCAGTTCTGTCAAATAATGGTGATCTTACCCTGCCCCACAGTCATTGGGCATGACATGTAAATCTTTCAAAATATCAATATAAAACTTGACATTTATTTTTTGTGTTTTAAAAGATGTCACTTATAAATGAATATATAGATTTTATATATTATAAATAATTATATATATATATACATATACACATTATTTTAAAATAAATAATGTAAAATTGATAATAAAATATATACACAACATTATAGTATAAATTCATATTATATTTAATTTCTTTTGTATTTATATATAATTATTATTTATTTTCTTTCAATAGTTTAGTTTAACTTATAAAATGTAATCGTTATTTAATTCTCAAATTCTCACTACAATAATAAATGGATTGAATCCCTTATAATATGGGTAAAAAATCATATTAATTATGATATGGAATTAAATCTCCACTCAAGATTCCTTACAACTAGACCAATATTGAAAACAAAATGCATATTCATGAGTCCTTGATTCTTTTCTCTCTTTTAAACCCTTTCTATTACCTACAATTACTAAGTTTGCATTTCAACAATTTAAAACCTCTTTTAAATCAATAACGAATTTTCCTTCTTCTATCTTATTTACCTTAATTTATTTATTTTTCTTTTTAAAATTCAATAGAATGATAGAGAGAGAATTCATTTGAAAGAAAACATGACACTTGGCCAAAATTTAGACCTTACAACTTTCCTTTCTTGTTTACACAATTTCCATACAACCACCTATTTATTTTACACAAAAACATGCTTTACACAAACTCACCCAAGATGACTTTCATTACTTGCTTCAAGGTTCACTCGAGAGCTTTAAATTTGATGAGTCCCCCTATATCCTCCAATATCAACTGATAGTCTTGAAAGAGAGAAATCAACAAGAAGAAAAATAATAGGGCCACTAGCTCTCCTCCCAACCATAGGATTGAATTACAATCCACCCCTGAGCTCTAAGGGTCACATAGCTCTTTCCCAAACCACACATAAAATTATCATTCACATGGACTACCAAAAAATGATAGCATGATCCTTTACACCTTGACCACCATTCAAACTCACAAAGCAAAGAAATTTAAACACATAACTCACAATCAAGAGTACAAATAATTCAACAAGTATTTTCACTAAAAGGATTGAAAACACCACAAACATTCATTTACTCATCAATGAAAGACCTACAAAGGAAAGATCTTACCAAAAGATTACTATCCATTACATGGAAGTATCTCCTCCTCAAGACTCCTTCCTTCCATTCTTCCTCACCCATCCTTTCCTTTTCTCCACCAAGAATCTCTTCCCAAATGAGGAAGCATCCCAAAGACAAGAACAACTAAAAATAAAAAGGAGAGAAGCCAATCCAAAAGAGAGAATCCAAGCCAAAAGAGAGAAGCCAATCTCCTTCCAAAGAGAAGGAATATATAGAAGGAAAAAAGGAAACCAACTCCCCATAACTTCCCAACCACCCAACCAACTCTTTTTTTTCACTTTTCATAAGTGGGTAATTAGAGTGGGTTTTAAACTTTATTCAATGGGTTTTATGGAATAAAAATACCCCTAACCTATAGACCTTCCACCTATGACACTTTTTAAACATTTAAAACCACATAAAGACTTTATTTAAACACAAAATAAGTAATGAC
This sequence comes from Sequoia sempervirens, assembly GCA_007258455.2. Lineage (NCBI taxonomy): Eukaryota > Viridiplantae > Streptophyta > Pinopsida > Cupressales > Cupressaceae > Sequoia > Sequoia sempervirens. Next base: position 316,036,633 of record VDFB02373365.1, on the reverse strand, counting down.
ATTTAAAAAGGTGACTCAAGAGCCTAATAAAACAACCTCTCCCACATGCACAACCCTTACAAAACAAGGTTGAATACATATCCTTGACAATACTAAAAATTCACAAGAATAATATAAGGGAAGTAGTTATGTGACCCCTTCATCAACATTGGCCAATTTTAACTTGTTTACTCAACTAGGAAAAAGGTGTCATTATTTCTCATAATTAATTGTAATTGAAACAAATGGCATATGAAAAATGACCTTCCAAGAATAATAATCGACTAGAGGATTGAACCTACACAAGTATAATCTAACTCTCCCTACTTACATAATACCTTTTAAAGTCAAACAATGATTGATCATGCCATTTAGTATCAAAATATTACGGCTTATCAATAATCTATTCAACCTATAACAAATACTACTATGTAAGAAAATATTGAATATCAATCATTACCTTTATATTCTTACTCACACTCATAATATAAAATCACCTTACATGATGAAATACATTTAATATACATAATGATATTACCAATAATGAAACATCTCGATCATTACATACCTACGTAGATAGGGAATATATCTCATCTAGCTATCACACGAAATCACAACAACCACTAGTTAGTTAGTTAACAATCAAAAATATAAGCAACTTGTTGTATAGGAACAAGAATCACTAGTGTATATTGTCCAACACAAAAAAAACATAAAATATAGGACATAAACCATTGATGACTAATAGGATCAACAAGGCCACAAGGGATGGGGTCTTACAACGAGTGCATTGGAGCTTCAACACATAGTGTAGATCAACGAAAGTTTTAATACTGAATTTTTACAAGTGAAAGCTTTTTAATTTATCAAGTCTATATTTTTTGTAGGTGTGTTTTCTGCTATGTGAGATGGATTTTTTACAGAAATATATATCAGTACATTTTATGTACCTTTCCTCTATAATGCTTGTGCAAAAAATGGGTTATGTATTGTGAGATTTTAATGTGTAAAAATCACTCGATTTGTGTTGAACATTAATATCAGTTTTTTATTTCATTTTGTTTTTTTATGGTGTTTTTGGCTGTTATAAAATCCTAATTACATGTAATAATCATTTTTTTAATATTTTCTAGAAGCTATGAAAGTTTTGGGGTTTTCTAGTGTATTAGTAGTGCAAATCATTGGTGTGTTTTCATTGAATTTTATGAATTTTGTTGAGAAATATTTTCAGATCTGATTTTTCTCTTAAAAATATTAGTTGGTACATTACAATGGTATCAAAGATAATATCCTTCCTTCTTTTAGGTTTGTGTGGTGTTTGATGATCCTGAGTGATAGAGAGCTCAACTACAAGAGAAGAGAGCTAAATAAATTGCATCAAGAAGGGATCATGGATGAGGAAGGGAAGGATTTTAAGGAAAAAAATGGATAGTATGGACCAAGAGAGAACAAAACTTACTGATATATTTGTCCAAATGTTTCATAAGAAAAATAATTAAAATAAATATAATTAAAATAACAATGGAGCTACTATTTCAAGAGAAGCAAACAATGGAAAAGGGAAAGAAAAAGAAGTAGCTACATAAATATTAAGAGTTGGATTTTATAACAGACTCATGAAAACCAAGATCATACAGAGGGTGGAAGATATTCCAAATGTAGAAACCTCACTCCAATATGATATATCAAATTCCTATGGTGACTATAGAGCTCTTGCACCTCAGATTCAAAAGGTCTTATCATTGAAAAAATTTATGACAATGAAGAGAAACAAGGGTGGAGCACATCATTAGCACAAAATCTATCTAAACCCAAATATTTGGATCATTCCTTGGGAAAATGATCTCTCAACACTTTTTATGGGACTAATAAGAAAACGGCTAGAGCTTGGTTAAAACATTAGACACCTATTTAGCTCAAAAACCCATGTCAAAAGAGGAAGCCATTAAATGTGTTACACTTCATCTAGAGGGTGTTGCACATGGTTGGTGGTGTCATGGTTTGATTTCTCAAAATAATAACCAAATCAGATCTTATGATGAGTTTTACAATATATTTATTGGAAGATTTGATAGATGGGATCCTAAAGAGCATTTCAAAGAGTTGGATTGCCTCAAAAAAATGGGGAATGTGGAAGAATATGTTTATGATTTTCAAAAATTATCAATTATGGTAATTGGCATATCTAAAAGAATACTCACTTTTTTATTCATAGAAGTTATTTTTAGAATCTTAAGGGACATGCCTTGGAAAAGGGTAATTACATTACATAGAGGTTACTTATGAAAAATAATTAGATTTAGATGATTATAAATAATTTCATGATACTAAAGATCCTCCCCATGAAGAGGAATAAAAAGAGGAAGATACTAGTGTCAAATTTGTATCACTCTTGGGAGCACATAGATACCATCCATTTAGAGTTCATGGAGACATTGTTGGGAAAGGAGTTATTATGTTAATTGTTATTGTGGATAGCAACAACTTCATAGATGAATACTTTCTAAAATTATAATATTTTGAAGGTGTCAATATCATTGTAATATACCATGCAACATGAGGATTCAAAATTTGAACATAGCCTTTGAAGATCATAAGGTTTGTGATGATTTTTATGTTATTGGTTTGGGTAATCTTGACATGGTTCTAGGTGTGTAGTGGCTACACTCTTTGGGAGAACATTCTAGAAACTATTAATCAATGGAACTCAAGTTCAAATCATATGGGAAGGATTTAGTCTTGATGGTAATTGAAAATGGAGCTCCTAAAGTTGCTACAACAAGTAATGGAAATAATTTTTCATAAGAGCCAAGTTGCATAGGCTACCAGTTGCTTGTTGATTCCAAAAGATCCTTCCAAGGGTAAAAATGGTTCATTTAATATTGACATACAAATTATTTTAGATAAGAATAGTTTTTTTTTTAATGACATGCCACCAACATTATCCCCAAATAGAGGGTTTTAACACATCCTACAATTGGAACCATGGTTCAAGCTTGTTATGGCCATTCCATATTGTCATTCAAGAATGTACAAAGAGGATATTTAGAAGGATATTAAGGAGAAATTAGACATGGGATACATAATATCAAGTTCCAACCATATTGCATCTTTTGTGGTGTTAGTGAAGAAGAAATATGGCACTATGTGTTGGAAGTTTGAGGAGAATGTCGTTGGTATATTTTTTAGTAACATGAGCATGAGCATGAGCATATACAGTATTGTCATTGATGTCAACATTTTGGTTTGATTTGAATATTGATGTATAGTTGGATGGTGAAGCATAAGTGATTGAGGTGATGGAAATCTAATATATAGATGCAAGAGTTTTACTTTGGTACAAAACAAATGTGTTGAATATTCGACTAAGTCTAAATACAAGTTTTTAGTGCACAAAGTATCTTCTTTTAGATCTGCATTACTCTTCCTTGAAGAATTTTGGTTTGTGTTTCTAAGCTAATTTTGGTGTATTTCAGAGGAATTTAAATCCAAAGTTTCATGTCTTTATGTCTTCTAGTATAAAAAATAATGATCACGGTGTATTAGGTTTTCTAGTGACAGCGTTACAAGTACATAGTACATGTTAAGTTTGGTTTGCATTCCACCACATAAGAATTTCTAGTTATGCAAGTTTGAGGGAATGTTTACAAGTATCAGTAGAATCTATGATCCAAGTGACGAGTGTCTTGGAGGGTCGATTGTTAGTTTGTGGATGAAAATTTGGTGTATTTTGGTGTCACTTCACCTGCGGTGCCAGCCTCATATGTTTGGGGTCATGCAGAGTTAAAGGAAGTGATGATCAGTATGATGGAGTTATTATAGGTCCCCTCCAACCTATTTTGATGTGGTACAAGTTTTTAATTAAGGCACAAAGTGTGTGTGTTTGAATCTTGAGCTAAAAAGTTATGTTATGCATGGTACGCTTTTATCATTGAATCCAATTGTGCTTGATTCAAGGGATAACCCCTATAAAAATTATTTGTTTTTGTAGGCCCATGCACTCTAAGCACATCAAATGAGGTGAATCTCAATTTTCCCCTATGCATGGTCGTAAGTCTCAAAATTCCTTTCGAGTGTTAATCTCTGTTATTTCATCAAAATTCATCTTTTTTCCTGAGTTACAAATATCAGTTGTTGGGAGTTGGAATTTTTTTTATACTTGCAAGGTCGGGGATTTTCCCCAACCCTACAAGTCAAGATTGCAAAAGGAACAAGTTACTTGCAAGATTGGGGTATTTCCTCAACCTTGCAAGTTACATAGGTCTTTCTTGTATAATCTTCAAATTTTCATCACTTTACAAGTTATGTCAAAACCAATTTGTAAGCGCCCCAAAAATACTTGCTCCTACAAGTCTGGCTTCACGTGTGCTCATTAATTGTTGTTTTAAATGTATTTTTAAATTGACCTTTTAAATCACTTTTATTTTTTTCCTTCCTCATTTTGTTTATCTTTCCTCCTTTTCTACTCTCTGTGAGTTCGATTGAAAACTTGGACTTCATTTGCATGTGGTTTAAGTAGATTTCGATCAAGTTCTCTAGCTAGGGTTTTCTTCACTTTCATCCTTCCAAGTATGTTCCATCTCTTTTTCCCTTTCCTTTTTCCTTTGATATCATTGTTAATATCTAGGGTTTGTTGTTTTTTATTGTTATTCATTGTATTTGAATGAGTTCATGTTTTCATTTTTTATTTGTTTTGTATATTGTTTTCTCTATGTGTTGGTCTTCTTGTGCATCTCGTCTTATTCGCAAACCTTAGTTCCAGTCCATGGGTTTCTTCTCTTAAATCTCATGTTTGAGTCATTGGATTTTCACTGGATTTCACTGATAAACACAAAAATGTTTTTCTTGTGACATGTTATCGACTTTTTAATTCCGATTGAACCTTGAATTTGACATTGACCAATGTGCATAATTAGTTTTTCTCATCATTCAAAACATTTTAACAACATTGTATGTTGTGACCCATATGAATGTTGCATTGAGTATTTTCCCTGATTGTGCAAGAGTAGTAAAGCCATTTCCTCATAAACTCCCATCAAGATTGTTCAAACCTATGAGGTTTGTACCATCGATAATTTTTGTCGATGGTACAAATAACATTTACATTTCTTACCTTGCATATTGTAAGGTTGGGGAATTTCCCTGACCCTATAATTATTCCTTTGGGTCATTTGTAAATATGTGAAAAATCCTCGCATATACAAAGTACCAAACTCCCATTTGTTGAATCGTCAATTTTTGCCAAAAATACAATGATAAAACTAGTTATTCCCACTTGTAAGGTCAAGGATTTTCCCCAACCATACAATAAGCATACCTTATCATTGTAAGAGTGCTAAAAAATCCCTCACTAACAAATGTAGAATCCGACCAACTTTACTTACACAATCGATGATTTTTTTCTAATGGTGCAAGTAACGTTAAGCCTACCCCTTTACAAGATCGGGGATTTTCCTTGACCCAACAAACAAGTTGAAAGGTCTTTGTAGAGTCATTAATTTTTAAATACTTAGCAAAGTGTGTTCTACCATATTTGTAGGATCAGGGTTTTTCCCCAATCCAACAAATAAAAAAAAGGATTGACTTGTATGATTATTAAAATTTAGCGATTTGACAAAAAACTAAGATCTTCCCAAAGTTGCTAAGTCAAGATTTTTTGACGACTTTACAACAAATAAAACTCCCTTTTGCAATGTCGTTAATTTTTAACAACTTTGCAACTTTTTTACAAAGGAAATTTACACTCGTAGTTTCATTATTTTGCAGTGCATATACGTACTTTCTTTCCAAATTTTCTTAACATTGGAAATTTTCCTGCTTTTCCAAGTCAACCTTTGCACTTCGTTTTCCATATTCATCATGCTCAAACCCTAGTTTTCATGTAATTATTCTATTTCACCCCCACTACTATTTCCTAAATGCAATTTTTTCCAAACATCAGCAAATGATAATCTTGTCATGTAGCTCTTTGTGCACATTTTATGAGGTTGTCTTGCATTTTCACTTCTACAAGTCCATTAATCTACCAATGAACCAGATCAGTCTCCTTCCAAGGGGGAAGTGATGAAGTACAAATACCAAGGTGTGCTTCCTCCTACAGTGGTTTTTTTGAATGTGGATGAAATCAAAGATATAGAGATCAGTCATTTGGACATGTCCAAATTTGTTGAGAGAACTAAGAAGCATCCTATAGATAATGGGATGAAGTCAATTATTCACAGTAACAACACCTTCTTGCTTCTTTTCCAGTAGCTGCTTAGAATCTTGAGTTTGTGCTACAAGTCACTTCTCAATATAACAAGGATGGCAGGAAGGTTCGTGATTCAAATGGAAATGTGGTGATGGAGTTATATGCATATTTCTTTGATAAAGTATTCATGTGCTCAGCTGCTAACACATATATGGATATTTCTAAGGAATCCACACAGGAAAAATATGATAAGGATCTTGATTCTGCAAAGAGGATGATTAATAGTAAATAGCTGAAGGCCCCTAGGATAGGTGTTAGATGATGGCCCAAAAATTCTCCTCGTAGTGATTTCATTGAAGTGGTAAACAACCTCATTACTCTTCTCAGTACAGTACATGGTTTACCTACTTCATTTTATTTTGAGGACTGGATGTACATCTACATCAAAATTATTTTGAAAGGAAAGAAGCAAATATTTTGGGGAGAGGAAATCAGCAATTCCCTCAATGAGCAATTGAACCAAGTGCTTACAAGCACAAGTTTTGCATGACTTCATATTTGGTCTATACTACGAAATCCATGAGGAATTTTCTAGGTCTGACTACTGAGGGAGATAGGAAGGTTACATAGGTTTTCAAATATTTCCCACACATCACCCTCAAGGGAAGTATCAAACATTTTATAAGGGTAAATGATGCCTTACTTGCACCACTCATGTGTGCATTTGACCCTGAACTAGAGAAGAAAAGAGTATCTAATGAAGCATGGAAGGTTGTCAACAAATATGGATGCATGTATCTGCAATTTCCAACTTTTACCTATTTGAGAGTTGGATGCTTTGCTAGCTATCCATATATGCTCCCATGTTATCCTAGTGATCAAATTTTTATAATGGAATTATGCAAGAAAATTATTATGGTTCATAGTAAACAGATGGAATCCCATAAGTTGGGATTCAAATTTTCATTAGCAATCGAAAGTACTCCATTCATACTTCGCATAAGGCCAAGGTTGTTGAATCAGAAATGCAGCAAGTGACAATAAAATTGTACAAGGAAAGATCTTACTTTAACTATAGAGGCAAGTCTTGAATCAAAATGGCTTTCTCTCATTTACATCAAGTTGAAGATGTTTGGGCTAACATTAGAACAGAGCGGGAGATCAAGAGAATGAATTCTTGCAGGTTAACTTTGGATCAAATAAGGGAATTGGATCTAGCTGATATCCGGAAGGATATGGAGGATGAAGATACTATTCTGGATGTTGAATATGAAAGAAATAATATTGCAACTTCTCATTTTCCTTCAAACAGGTAAGAAATTGGAGCTAAGGACAAAAGAAAAATAATGCTCCAAGCTCCAACAGATCTATAAAGCCTAAGACCAAGTTTGTGGTCAAGGGTGGCAAGAAGAAGACTGGGAAATCTCTAGAGGGACCATCCACAAAGGCCCAAGAGGAGTATGTGTAATAAGAGGGGTAGATTGATGAAGAGGATCATGAGGAAATAGAGATTTCCCCTCGTGAGAATATTCCTGAGGAACCACCTATCACCTTGTCCCCTATTGCCAATGTTGTGTCTATTCCCACCCATCCTCCTATGACCTCATCTACATCTAATGTTCTTGTTAATGCTCCTCCCTCCTTAACAAGTGTTGTTGTGCCTATTGTGTTAATCCATTCTATACATTCTTCTCCCATTTTAGCGTTGCCATTTGAAATCCCAAAACAAGGGTCATACAATGTGACTAGTTCTCTTATTTCTTTTCCAAGTTTTTCCTCATGATATTTTGACCTCACATCACATTCTAATTTAGAGAAATTCTTGAATGATTTTGTGCAAGTGTCTGGGGCTGAAATTCCCATGATTATTTTAACTAAAACTTCTCCCATTGTGACTACCACCTTTTTGGATGCAACTGCTACATCCCATTTGATGGCTACACAACCTGAGGAGAGCTCACTGTTACCACCATGGTTGTCATCACCAGCACCAAAGAGGAGGAAAGAATCCATTTCTTTGGATGAGTTTGACTTTGCACGCCTTACGATTTCCAAGAAAAGAACCAAAAATAAAGAAAAGACCCTTTCCAAGATACTTTTTGATGAAGAGGGTAATAAGTATGTAGAGATATCTCAGCCTCCCTCTGACAAAACTTATGAAGAGGTGAATATTATAGACTATTTTGTCACCAGAGTAGAATTGGGAAAGCTAACTCATGATAGTGCAAAGGAAGATGTTCAATCATCCCTAGATTTTCTCATTGAGAAATTTGAGAAGGAGAAGAAGATGAAAGATCACTACAAGGCTAAGACAAAGCAACTCACAGTTGTGATATAGAAGATAACCCAATATTTTGAATCTATTGAACCTGAGGTAATTTCAATTGGTGTTGATAATCCCATCATCCAAAAGGTGGAAAAGGTACATACTAGGGGAAAAGTGGTCGGTGAGTATCTTGACCGCTTAATTGCATTAGGAACATAAATGTTAGGGTCAGCCATGGGGAAGCTGGAAAAGATGGAATGTATAAAAGAAAAAATGGATGACACTGTGAATGCTTTCTCTCAAGAGAAAGAGGATATGGAAACCAAAGTACAGTCTTGGATCAAAATGAGGAAACTCAAAATAGACAATCTGGAGGAATTTGGGATCATTCCCAACTGAGACTTGTATATGGAAATTGAAGATTCTTTGATTTACAAAGACACTGTTCTCACCAACTTACTCAATGATTTGCAATCTAAACATGAACTTGGTGAAGAACATGACTTGCAGCTTATTAATAAAATTGAAGAAATTCCATGCAAGCTATGAGATGATAGTTAGAATCTACTTCCCCTAGATAATGTGGTTCAATAGTTTATCGACATGATTCAGAAGGAATTTGAAGACCAGGCATTTTCAGTGCCACTAATGAATCAAATATTTGATCTTCAATTAACTTTGGAGAATTTGAAACAGTACCTTGGGCAACATGAAAAAGCCTATAAAACTGTTATAGATCTAGTATCAAGAGATCATGGCATCATCAAACATACTTCAGTGCTAGATAATGAAGTATAGATGATAATAAAGAAACAAGATGATTTCCTAATAAAGAATGTTGAAGAAGGTTGATCATGCCTTAGTTTAGATTTTAAGTTTTTGTTATTTTCAAGTTTCTATAGTCAGTTGAAGACAATTTATGTCATTTGTAAAATTGTAAATACATGTAATAACAATGTAGTCCTCCAATAATTTTGGACTCCATCGTTGAATAAGTCAAAGTAGTTAGAATTTTTCCTAGATTAGCTCTTGGCTCTCATCTATAAATATGAGAGAGCTCATTTATAATTTTCACCTTAATCTATTTCAACGAAGTGTTGACCAAATTAAGAATTAACTTTGAGACTTTAAGTTCAAATTGCAAATCAATTCCAATTAATTAAGAACACAATTTTGGTATCAAACTTTGTGTTGAACCAAATTTGTTTGAATAAGGATGATCTTACGTCATTCTTATTGATTTCTTTTGTGTTGATTGGATAAGTGGCGTTTCTTTATTAAGATTGGAGGACTTTCAAGATAAGTTTTATGAACTTTTTTTTATATTATTAACTTGAAATTGTGTGTGTTGAAAGTGTTTATTGGTGGAGAATTAACAAGAATTTGAGCTTGTGATTGTTCATTTTGTGGATCAATGGTATTATCAGTTGATAGACTTTGTGCTCTAATTTGTGATACGGTTATTCTTAAAATCTTTGTAGAGGATAATTTGAAGACTTTGTGCTTGGGATTATTCACTTGGTGTGTGAATCCTTTTGTGGCATGAATTGAAATACTTTGTGCTTCAATTTACATCACTAGTTATTGAAGAACTCTCATTGAGGACAGTGAAAAGACTTTGTGATTTTGGGCTTCTTTTGGTTACATATCTTTTACTTATACTAGTATTCTTGGGTTATGCAGGTTAATACTTAGAATTGTAAGGAATTGTGAAGTATCAACGTGGAACATTGTAAATGCATTTTCTGAAATAAGAGAAAATGATATCTAACAGACCCCTCATGGTTAGAATTAGTGTAAATATTGTAAAGTCTAGCATAGTTTATTTTTGTTCCAATAAGCAGTAAGAAGGGAGCCTCCCCTTTCTAAGAGGAGAGATTTATCTCATCATAACTGTGGCTAAAATCACTATTTTGTAATCCATAAAGGGATTACAAAATATTCACCCAATATTATTTGGAAACTTTGTTGGGGATACGAACATGCAACCAAAGCCTCATGCTTTCAGTTGAAGTAGACAAGTATTCATGTGTCTTATTGCAAGTTCATGAATATCTTTTATTGATTTTCATTTTATTTCAAGGAATACATTATGGCATACAAAATATACACTCGCAGTCAAAGGGTGTAAGGTCAAGTTGATCCATTTTTTGAGTTTTTGTAATGCCATAATACTATCCCTTCTCCTCCACGAGCAAGGTCACCATTACAATGTATAGGAATTTATCCTCCTTGAAGAATCAGATCATCTCTTCAAAGAAAATCTTCTAATTTTGTGGGAATTTTACCTATCACACTAGTTCAAGTGATTGTTGTTCAAGGCACTATGGTACCTCAACCACCTTCTGGTCCTTGGGGTAATGCTTTTGGCCCTTTAAATTTGGCAGCCCCTTGCGTGAAATCCCTCGTGTTTCTCACAACATCCCCAAGTTCTATAGTGATGGTAAGTAGCATCCTAATGAATATATTGTTGCTTTCTATATTCTATGTGGTGTTCTTGGCATTGAGCACGAGGATGTTTTTGTAAGGTTATTCATTGAGACCTTACAAGGAGTAGCTGCAAAATGGTTTTACACTCTTGCTCCTAGTATTATTACCAATTGGACTATTCGTTGTACCAAATTTGAAGAACCCTTCAAGCCTATAGAATATGCATATGCCTTGTTGGCACAACTTACAACTATGAGAAAAGCAGCACATGAACCCATGTGTGAATTTGTGGCCAAATTTAATAAGTTGGTAATAAGGATTCCTGTTGAGGCTAAGCCAATGGATCATAATCTCAAATGTTTCTTTATTAACACACAACTACCAGAATTAAGTTTCTTGTTATGAAGGGTAGTTCTAGCTGATCTTAAGGTAGAACAAAAATTGGCTACTAGCTTCGAAGATGATTTGATTCTTGTTGGAAAAATTAGAAAAGAAACAAACAAGAATAAAGGTCAAGAGTATTCAACTTCATCTACCAATACAAGTACCGATCCTATGATGTAGAAACTAGAAAATGAATTGCTAACTTTGAAGAAATGAGTTTCTCAAGGTTCATCTAATCCTCCATACAAAAATGTTTTGAGGAGAACTTTTCAAAATTCTTCCAACTATTCTGGTAATAGAAACTAGAACAGACTTCCTACACCACAAGGAAGACTTGCTCTTGAGGCTCCTCCAACCAATGTTTGTGTGGGTTATTATGAAGCTAAGAAATATGATTATGCACAACCAGAATATCCTACTAAAGAAAATGTTGATCAATTCTAGGAGGAGGAATTTGATCTAGTTGGCGACTCAAACATTGGTTATCTACATGTTGAGAATGAGTCAGATGAAGAGGATCTTGTGATTGATTCTTATGTCACACATTCACAATAAAATCAACTTGATCAACCTCAAGCTGATGCGATGAAAGTAAAGGATAGTTCACAACCACCAGTGACTAGTGCTAAAAGAGGAACTCCTTTACTAGTACAACCCAAAGATACAACATCCAATAAGAAAGTAAGTACCTGTCATCCTCCTATGGTTTCCTCAACACCAAAGGCCAATATTCAAGTTCCAAAGAACAGTGTTCCATTCTCAAAACCTACCAATCAAGTTACCCCATCTTCCTTGATCATCTCATTTGAATCCTTTGACATAATTGATCATGCAAAGAGGACAAAGATATAAATTTCTAAAGTTGAATATCTAAAGGCTAATCCTAACTAGTTTGATAGACTCGTTAAATTTGTTAAAGATAAGAAAACACACCCTTGTACAAATTCATCTTTACATATCCCTGTTGTTTAAAAATATAAGTTTCCTCAGAGTAACTTAGTTTCCATTCCTTCATCCATTCCTGAAAGAATAGACCCATTCTACATTTCTTTGCTTGTTAACGGTTTTAAGTTGAGAAACTATCTATTAGATTTCGATGCATCTGATAATGGAATACCCACCAAGGTAGCTACTACTTTGGGATCAAATCTCACAAATAATTTTGGTCATTGCTCCTCTATGGAGAATAAACAAGAGCCTTTAATTGGGAAAATCAAGGATGCACTATTTGCATTCGTTGCATATCTAGAGAAGAAAATAAAGATGATGATCTTGGTTATAGATGTTCCTACATTTTATAGTATTTTTCTTGGATGAAAATTCTACAAGGATGTAGGAGGAGAGTTGACTATGGATATGTCTGAGGCTAGGATACATGTAAAGGGTGTAATGCAAAATTTGCTTCCTAAAAGGGAATCAAGTTTTCAGTGACTAAGTTAGATGATCTGAGAGCTCAATTTTTGTTTGAGTCTTCAGGTATGGGGATTTTTTATTTGCAAACCGATGAATATGTTGAGTCTTCATCTAAAAATTTAAAGCAATATTCTGAAAGTAATTTCTCATCTTCACCAGAAAATGAATTGTCTTCAAATGATTTGTCTCTTTCATATGGTAAAACTTCATCTGATGATGAAGTTACTGATTTTGAAATTGCCAGTATTAGTGATCCAAATGACGTTTGGATAATTGAGTTTGATGGCAGTTGTTCTTCCATGGGTTCTGGAGTAGGAATTGTTTTTACTTCCCTGCAAGGGAAATTATTTCCTTTTTCTTTTAAACTTAAGTTTGACAACACTAATAATACTGTAGGGTATGAAGTGTTGTTGTTTGGAATGGAGGTTTCTTGAAGGAAAGGGATAAGAAATTTACATGTTCAAGGTGATGCTAAATTAGTCATTTTCCAAGTGAGAAACTTGTATCAAACAAAGAATGAACAACTAAGGCATTATCGTAACTTGGTTTGGGAGAATATAGGGGAGTTTGAAGCTTTTAATATTTATGTTGTCCCGAGATAATACAATGACAAAGCTATTTGTTGGCAGTTTCAGCTATGCTCTTGATTCCACACAAATATTTCCATGGTTCTACCTACACCATTGAGTTGGTTTTTCATCAAAGAGTTCCAGATAATTCAAACAACTGGAAAATTTTCAATGATGATCACTAGATCATGGCCTTTTTGGAGAAGGAAATTTTTTTGATGAATTATACTTTGAAGGTAGTGATTCTCCACCCTGAGAATCTATTTATGAAATTGACCAGTTACTGGTGAAGAGTTTTTATAGCTTAAAGGGAATAATATTCCCAAGGGGTTGGTATCCCTAGAAATAATTTTTAACAAACATGACCGTTATGTCAAAAAGAAACAACAATCCAATTCTGAATCATCTAATGAGGTTGAGCAAATCAACCTGGGAACTAAAGCGGATCCTAAAATGGTTAATATCTAAAAGTGTGTTACTCCTAAAGAAAAAAGTCAATTTGATGAATTGTTATGGAAATACATTGATGTACTTGCATACTCATATGAGGATATGAAGTCTTTTCGCCCAAAGGAGGTTCAACACAAAATTCCACTAAAGGCAGGATCATTTCCTTATATAGAGAAGCAGAGGCAATACAATCCTAAGATTTTTGGAACCATTCTTAAAGAAATATGAAAGATGTTGAATGCTAAGATTATATTTCCTATTCAACATTCAACGTGGATAGCCAATATCATACCAGTTCATAAAAAGAATGGGGAAATTTTCATATGTGTGGATTTCAAGAATTTAAATTAGTTATCATTGAAAGACAACTATCCTCTACTAGTGATGGATCAATTCTTGCAAACAGTAATTGGATCTAAGATGCTATCTATGTTAGATGGTTTCTCAAGATACAACCAAGTGGAGGTCAGCCCAGATGATCATGTATAGGAGCGAATTTTCACCCCTTGTGTAAATTCCCCTTTTACATACCCTCACCTTAGAAAATCAAATCTGAAGGTGAAATTCCACATCACCCATCTGACTTCCATCCACTTGGTGCATGTTTTGTGTGTCAGTGAGAGAATTTTTGTCAAGGACACAAGCACAATGTGCGGACATCTGTGTGGCGAGCTTCCATCCCTAATAGATTCCTACCTCTAGAGTTCACAAGGATATTACACACCTAATTGGGGTTGAATTGTAATGCCTTTGTGCGACCAACTGACCCAAAATGGCTCCTTTTGGCATTCAAATCTATTCATTTCACATTTCACTTGATCTTCTACAAAACTCTTGACAATTCAAGCAACTTCATTCAATCTTCTTCGCACTTTGGGATCTCTTGAGCACACTCTTGAAGCATTCTACTAGCATTTTCATATCTTGAGCATTGCAATAGCTTGATACTCCATCAACTTCACATTTGCACATGTGAGACAACCATAGAATTTGTGAGCTTGGAGTCTTACAAGACCTCCCTTTATCACCGTTGTGGTTGTGGTGACTTTTCCAAGTTTGTTGCTTGCATTCTCCCTTCATTGGCCTTGAGTGCCTTTGGGTGGAGATGGTAACACTTCACTCTTTCCTTTTGTGGTTTGATTGAGTAGCATAGTATTGTTTTGTAGTGTTCAACAATCTCTCTTTCTCTTTTATTTCCTTTATCATAGTTTTCTACTTCGTTGCATTTCTGGCTATCCATGGAGGTGGAAACACCAATGTGGGGATTTGACTGAGGCAAACCCCTATACAGCCCCAACAATTTTCCCCTTCTTTCTTGTGTGTAGGTGGACATGTGTGTGGAGCTTGCTAGTGAACTAACCTTTTGTGAGTTGATATTTGTCACCCTAGTTTTCATCTATATGCTTTATCATTTCCGCCTTTACTTTTCATACTTTATCATTCTATTTTTTTTCGTTAAAATCAATTAGCTAGGCTTTCAGTAGTTTTCTAGTCTTTTCCCTACTATATTTCTCATTTTTTGATCGTACAGATGCTAGCACACCATAAAGATGCCAACGCATCGCACTGTCATCCCAAATCTTCACTATTGTTCTCGAGTAGAGAGCTATCTGAGGTGTAGTTTAGACACCAAAAACCAACTCGTCTAGCCTCAACTAGATTTTTGGGTCTGCAGAGCGACAGAAGAACTTAAGAGTGCTCTTCATTCTTGATCCTTCTCCCAAACATTTATTAGAGTGAGGTAAGTTAGGGTAGCCCTCCTCTCTCAACTCTCCATGACCTAGAGCCTTGGTGTGGTTGGTTCCCCTCTCTTACATTTTTGGTGAACCCAACATGAACCATTTTGGTTCCATTTAGCAGTGTTGAAAGGTCCTTTCCTCGTATCCTAGGAGAATTATAGGTGTGAGTGTTGTGAGGTGTTTTTCCTTACAACCCAACCTGTGACCCCTAGCAGGCATAGTTGGAAGGTTCCGTAGGCATTGCGAAACGAATCCTTTGTTGGGTCATTGTCTAATTGTGATCCTTTGCGGGGCTTTGTGAAATTATTTTTTAGTGTATGTGATGACTTCTTTCTTGCATCTGCCTATCCCCTCTATGCTCCTGCAGTAGTGGTCCAAGTATAACCTTCACCTTGCAGGACTTGCCAATGGGTTTAATAGAGATTTGTCTCCTCTTTACATCCCCACGTGAATCAACAGAAACACCATAGAAAATTTTCTCATTGACCCACCATGTCAGGTAAATATTATAACTAAGGAGATCATGTTAATCAAATTCCTACATAAAAATGGGTGTGACGCACCTGAAAGTACCATCCATACACATAATGAACTTTCTATACCTCCCCTAGGTAGCATCACCTTGTCAGTCCTTGTTGGACCTAAGTCTATAAACATGCTTTTTGACATAATCCCAAGGTCTGAACTCTTTAGAGTGAAGTTGGGTATCCCTTGGTTAGTAGCTATGAATGTAGTTCCCTTGATTGTGTAAAAATGTTTAAAGTTTATTTATGAGGGTTCAGTTCATGTGATCCATGAAACTGGCTATAAACCATTGGTTGTGTGTGGTAGCTATTCCTTAGACCACTTCTATCCTACACCTATTGGTTTGCTCCCACCTAGGAAGGACCTCTTGTACAGGACCTATGAAAAGTACAAGAAAGGGCTCTTAACACCTAGAGTGAGATAACCTTCATCTCCTTATGTTGTCTTGCATAGGGCTTGTTTAAAAGTTGACAGTGATGCTACCCTGGTGCATAGAAGAGAAGAAGAGGACTCTCAGGGTTCATCTTCGTCCTCTTCTATTGTCTAGTCTATTTCTTCCTCTTGCCTTGTGGCATCATCGAATTTTACTCCACATTTTTGGGAGAACCCTATGGTGCTCACTTGACAAAAGCCTAAGCAGCCTGCATTCGAACTTCATGTTCTACCCATAGAGCCTAGGCCCATTCGATATGGTAGAAGGAAAGTTCCTCATGGGTAATCCTCTTTGTCCCGGCCTCTATGGCCTCCTACCACTCGTGCTCCTAAAATGTTCAATGGAAAGAGGCCTGCCATCGAAGGACTAGAGCCGACTCCCCCCACTGTCTTTCAATTTCTTCCTCTTGCTCTTGTCCAGGAGTCTATCCCTCCATCAGAGATGACTGTGATGGACACTCTTATGGTTGAGTAGGAGCCTTATATCCCTTCTTATCTCCCAGCCTCTAATCCAAGATTCGTAGAAACCACCTTGTGCGTGAATGTAAGCATCAACGAAAGGCTCTAGTGGCTGAGCGAGCCGCTTTGAAGAGGAAAGAAGGGGAGTCAACTGCCCCTATTTTAGGGCCTCCTACTCATCCTCCTCTCATGTCCCCTCTACCTCAGTTCAATTGAACTTGATTCTTGTTTCAGCTCCTGCTGTGAGCATAAACACCCCTGACCCTAAAAGGGTGCATGTTCTTATTGCTCCTTTAGTCGAGTTGTCTCTTTTGATGTCCCTTCCAGACATCCTTCCATTCCCTAAACCCATGGACATGCCAAACACCTCAGTGTTGTCTATTGTAGTTTTCTCCTCCTCTATGTGCCTCTTGCCTCATATGTGGGGATTTCACATCCTCCGATGAAGTAGAAGGTGGAGGTTGGACCTTCTAGCAATGGGGGGAATAAGAAGAGTCCACCCTCTTTAAAGGAGGGTCCTGCATTAGCATGCGTCATCCTAGTGAAAAAGATAGTTTTGGCTTCCCCTGAGTTTGTCACTACTCCCAAGTCACTTAGTGATCCAAGCAGTGAATCTTGGGCACTGCCTCCCTCGCCCATTGAGGTAACACATGGCACTCTTGTAAAGTGCATGTTTAACTCTTTGGATGAGGTCTCGACCTTATCGGTGATTTTCACAAAATTGTTGACCATTACTCCACAAGAACCAAATGGAGGAGACCTAGAAGTATCTCCTTCCTTGGCCCTTGTTGTGGGAGGGTCAGAAGGTTCTCCTCTTAATATTCCATCATTGCAAGCTTTTCGGCCATCCATGTACAATGATCTATATTGGGAAGCAGACGACCTCTTGTTCGATGAGTGTTAGGGGGCGCCTCTTCTTTACCTTTAGATTAGGTGTGTGTTTGTTGTGATGTGTCCCCCCATTCTTGTGTTATGTGTTCATGGATTACCCTTGTCACCCTTTTAGGTGCTTGGATACATGAGTGATTGTGTGTCGTAATAATTCCTCTATTTGTGGCATCATTATTCCTGTGTTATGTGTATTGATTTTTGGAAAATTGGGGATGATGCAAAGTGTTGGGGGCATTTAGGCTTCCCTTCCATGTTGACCCAAATTTTTATTTTTAATTTTTCTTCTCGTGTATTCTTCACATGGTTTGATATAGTAGGGAGTTGATGATAGTTCATCTATATATTATTACTATACATATATATTTGTGAGAAGCTCTGAACCTAAAATATCAGATCACCCCTATGCCCTTTGTTCATATGTCTTTGTCTCTTTTTGCATATTTCTCTCTTATTTTCTTGAGTTGTAACATTGTGGTGTTCATATGTTGTCCCTTGTGTGTGTGAAAACACCACCACCATGTCAACGTTGATTTTCAGAAAACACATTGTTGCCAATGAATCTTTTCTTGAAAATTCTTGCAAACCTTTTTCAAAGATCACATTCTCATCTCAGACCCCTAACGAAATATGTTTCCCTCATCATGGGTTCGCAAAGAAAGAACTTGAGAACCTCCCTTTGAGGTAGGAGAAAATTTTCCTGCAAGAGAAACCTTGACCTTCCCCTTGCGAGGAGGAATTTTCTTCCTTTCGAATTTCTTGATGAAGTGAATGTCTTTCGAAAGGATTCCTTGATGTTGAATCAATTTGTGAAAATTTCTCTTTCACTTTCAAACAGTGTGTCCCTTGAGTGGAATCCTTTTCTTTTGAAGGGCTCCTGAGGGACCCCTTTTAAATCATTTCAACTTGTTGATTGTCTGTGTGACTATCTGCTTTTTTTTCTGCATGGCTACTTTTTGCTTCCTAACATGTTTTATCTATAGATTAACATGTTGCCTTGTATATGCACCTGTGAAGCCTCCTTCAAGTCTGACTCTGTGGAGTCCCCTTACACTGGGCTTCCCTCATGAGAGAGTACTTGGGGGAATTCCTTCTTGCAGGTCTAAAAGCCTGTGAGGTGCTTGCATCCTGTGATATTTTTCCATCATGGGTCTGAGGTCCTTCGATGTACTTTGTGCAACTTTGTAGTTCTATGGAGCTATGGAGTCCTTTTGTTCGAACCTCCTTAAGAGAGAGTACATGTGGATTCCTTTGATTTCCTTGTGCTTTCAAGTTCACCAGATCATAGTCTTCTTCCTTGATATTTCAGGTATACATCTCTAACTCTTTGATCTACTTTACCAAACACTCATCAATACATATGCTCACTAAAGTGGGGGAAAAATGTACAGGAGAAAAATTGCATCGCTTGTGTAAATTCAGCTTTTGTATTCCCTCACCTTAGAAAATCAAATCCAAAGGAAAAATTCCACATCACCCATCTACCTTCCATCCACTTGGCATGTGTTTTGTGCATCGGTGAGAGAATTTTCATTAGGGATGCGGGTGTGACGTGTGGACATCTACGTGGCATGCTACTGTCCCTAACAAATTCCTACCTCTGGAGTCCACAGGGATGTTACACACTTGATTGGGGTTGAATTGTAACACCTCTATGTGAACAACCAACTTGAAACAACTCCTTTTGGCATTCAAATACATTCATTTCACACTTCATTTGATCTTCTACATAGCTCTTGAAAATTTGAGAAATTTCATTCAATCTTCTTCGCACTTTGGGATCTCTTGAGCACACTCTTGAAGCATTCTACTAGCATTTTCACAGCTTGAGCATTGTAGCATCTTGATACTCCTTTAACTTCACTTTTGCATGTGTGGGGAAGCCATAGAAGTTGTGATACCTCCCTTCATCACCACTACAGCTGTGGTGACTTTGAAAAAATCATTGCTTGCATTCTTCCTTCATTGGCCTTGAGTTCCTTTGGGTGGAGGTGGTAATGCTTCACTCTTTCCTTTTGTGGTTTGATTGAGTAGCATAGTATTGTTTTGTAGTGTTCAAAAATCTCTCTTTCTCTTTTATTTCCTTTATCATATTTTTCTACTTTCTTGCTTTTTTGGTTGTCCATGGAGGTGGAAACACCAAAGAAGGGGTTTGACTGAGGCAAACCCCTATACATCCCCAACAAATTTCCCCTTCTTGCTTGTTTGTTGGACATGTGCGTGGAGCTCGCTGGTGAACTAGCACTTTTGTGAGTTGATATTCATCACCCTAGTTTTCATCTATTTTCTTTATCATTTCTACCTTTAATTTTCATACTTTATCATTATGTTATTTTCATTAAAATCAATTATCTAGCTTGTTAGTAGGTTTATGGTCTTTTCCTTACTTTATTTCTCATTTTATGACCGTATAGATGCTAGTGTGCCAGAAAGACGCCAATGCATCACTCTATCGTCCCAAACCCATATTGTTGTCCTCAGAAAGAGAGTTGTCTGAGGTGCAGTTCAAACACCAAAAACTAGCTCATCTAGCCTCAACCATATTTTTGGGTCTATATAGTGATAGAAGCACTTGAGAGTGATCTTCATTCTCAATCCTTCTCCCAAAATATCTATTTGAGTGAGGTAATTTAGGGAAGCCCTCCTCTCTCAGCTCTCTGTGACCTAGAGCCTTGGTGTGGTTTGTCCCCCTCTCTTACAAATCAACATAAGGTTGCTTTCACCATACCATGGGGTGCTTTTCCTACTGCAAAATACCTTTTGGTCTCATTAATGTTGGTTCCATGTTTCAACAAGCAATGGAATTAGCTTTCTGTGATGTCATGGGTAGGTTCATTATTGTTTATCTTGATGATTTAACAATCTTTTCCAAAAAACGTTAAGAGAATTTCAATGATTTGAGAAAATTTTTAGAGAGGTTTCAACAACATGGAATTTCTTTGAATCCCAAGAATTCAATTTTTGGGGTTACTGAGGGTAAACTTCTTGGTCACATTATGTCCAAGGAGGGTATCAAAATTGATCCTCAGCAAATCAAATCAACTCAAGCTCTTACTCTGCCTATGAGTAAGAAAGCAGTTCACTCTTTCTTTAGTAAGGTCAATTTCCTCTGAAGCTTTGTCCCTGACTTTGTAGAAAAGACACATCATATTATGAATATGATGAAGGGAAATGCTACCTTTCATTTTTCTATAGAAGGTAAAGTTGCATTCAATGATATTAAAGAAGCTATTGTGTATGCACCAGTGTTAGTCTGCCCAGATTACACTAAAGAGTTCATTATGTACAGTTATACTTCTAAGCATACACTTTCAACAATTTTAGTGCAGTAGAATAGTGAGAGGTTTGAGTCCCCTATTGTGTTCATGATTTGACCATTAAAAGCTAATGAATTGAAGTATTCTCAAATGGAAAAAAATGTATGCGTTGTGGTTAAGGAGGTGAAGCATTTTCAGTTCTACATACTTAACAGTCATGTCATTGCACTAGTGCTTGATTCTACTATCAAGTTAATCTTGACACATCAAGAGTTTGGTACGAAAAGAGGAAATTGGATTTCCAAAATTCAAGAGTATGACATGGACATAAATCCAACCAAGTTGGTGTGTGGTAAAGGTTTGTGCCATCTTATTGTTGACAACAATCCTAATCAACTTTTTGATTTTGAGGAGGTAAGATCTAAAGATATTCCAACTGTTCTATTCGTTAGTACAACTGACGAGTGGTATTCCAATATCACTTACTTTCTAACATATAGAGAATTTCTGGAGAATTTTACACATAAGGAGAAAAGGATAGTCAAGCTTAAGGAAACAAATTTTGTCTTATGGGATAATGGTTTATACAAAAGGAGCTTGGATGGTACTTTTCTACGTTGTGTTGACAAGGCACAATAAAGCAAGTTATTGGAATTGTTCCACAACTTGGCATGTGGAGGAAATTTTTCTACATCAATTACAACTCACAAAAATTTGTGAGATAAGTATTGTTTTCCTACCTTATTTCAAGATGCATACAATTGGGTGCACAGATGTGAACTATGTCAGCAACCCATAGGAAAGCCTAAGTTGGTTGCTCTTCTACTCAAGCCAGTTGTCATTGAGGAGCCCTTTCAACAATGGGGCATTAACTTCATTGGCATTGTAAATCCACCTTCAAGTGCAGGACATGTTTATGTTCTCACATCCACTGATTACTTCACCAAGTGGGTGGAGGCTATATCAATGAAACATGCTACTTCAGAGGTAGTTTCTAGTTTCTTGAAGGAAAATATCATTTCTAGGTTTGGTGTGTCAAAAAAAATTGTAACAGACAATGCTACTGCATTCTCATCAATTGAGATTATAGAGTTTTGTTTTGAACATGGAATCATATTGTCACATTCGTCAAATTATTACCCTCCAGTTAATGGTCATGCTAAATCTAGCAACAAGAACCTAGTTACTATCATCCACAAGTCAATTGATGAGAATCAACGATTATGGCACAAGGCATTGTATAATGCTTTGTGGGCTGACATAATTACCCCTTTGTGGGCGATAAGCATTTCACCATTCCAACTCCTATATGGGTTGAATGCAGAGATTCTGATCACATTGAAATTTCCCACCCTCAAATTGTCCAAGTACATTGAGGATGAGACTTTTGACAACTCGTTGACAAGTGTATTATGTATCTCTCTGAATTAGAGGAGAAGTATATTCAAGTGGTGAACCATATCATGGAACACCAAGAATAGGTAAAGAAGCTTTTTTACAAGAAGGAAAAGTCTCGAGATTTCCAAGTTGGACATCTAGTTCTCTTGTGGGACAAGAGAAGATAGCTAAAAGGCATGCATGAGAAATTTGACTAATTATGGAGAGGTCCATTCAAGATTCATCAAATTTGTAGTGAAAACAATTTTCTGCTTGCATATGAAGATGGTACTCCATTTTTTTTTCCACATAGCGAACAACATCTAAAGCACTTCACTCAATGAGGTGACAAATGATTTTTGTAAATAACTGTATAATCTTTCTGTCTTTTTATTTTTGATTCTTTTTGAGTCACTTTGTTTTGGTCACTTGACTCTACGCCTAATGGATGGATGAAGGCAATTAGAGACTAAATTCTTCTCCATTCAATCATTGCAAAGAATGATCAAAGGAATCTCCCCAACTAGAGCCAGCTATTATCCTTGAATCCAGCTACACTTCATAGATAACCCCCACAAAAATTATCCATTTTTCGTAGTCTCATGCACTCTAAGCACACAAAATGAGGCAAATCTCAATTTTCCCTTGTGTGTGGTCCTAAGTCTCAGAACGCCTTTTGAGCATTAACCTCCGTTAGTTCATCAAAATTTATATTTTTTCCCAAGTTATGAAAATTAGTTGTCGAGAGTTAGAAATTCTTTTATACTTGCAAGGTTGGGGGTTTTCCCTGACCCTACAAGTCAAGATTGCAAAAGGAACAAGTTACTTGTAGGATCGAGGTTTTTCCCCGACCTTGCAAGTTACATAGGTATTTTTTGCATAAGCATCAAATTTTCACAACTTTACAAGTTATATCAAAACCAATTTGTAAGCATGCCAAAAATACCCACTCCTAAAAATTTGGCTTCGCACGTGTGCATTAATTTTTGTTTTAAATGACTTTTTAAATCGACCTTTTAAAGAACTTTTATTTTTTTCTTCCTCATTTCATTTATCTTTCCTCCTTTTCTACTCTTTGCAAGTTCGATTGAAATATTGGACTTCATTTGTGTGTGTTTTGAGTGGATTTCGATCAAGTTCTTAAGCGTTTTCTTCATTTTCATCCTTCCAAGTATGTTCCATCTCTTTTTTCCTTTCCTTTTGCTTTTGATATTGTTGTTAATATCTAGGGTTTGTTATTTTTTATTGTGATTCATTTTTTTTGAACGATTTCATGTTTGCATTTTTTATTTGTTTTGTATTTTGTTTGCTTTGTGTGTGTTGGTCTTCTTGTGTGTCTCATCTTATTTGAAAACCCTAGTTCTGGTCCATGGGTTTCTTCTCTTGAATCCCATGGTTGAGTCATTGGTTTTTTGCTAGATTTCATCAATAAACACAAATTTTTTTTATTTGTGACATATTATTGGGGTTTTAAATTTTGATTAAAACTTGAATTTGACATTGACCAGTGTGCATAATCAATTTTTCTCATCATTCAGAAAATTTAATGACATTGTATGTCATGACCCATATGCATGTTGCGTCGAGTATTTTCCTTGATTGTGCAAGAGTATTAAAGTCGTTTCCTTGTAAACTCCCATCAAGATTGTTCAAACCTATGGGATTTGTACCATCTGTATTTTTTGTCGATGGTACAAACAATGTTTACACTGCTTACCTTGCATAAGGTTGGGGAATTTCCCCAACACTACAATTATTCCTTTGGGTCATTTCTAAACACATGAAAAAACCTTGTATACACAAAATACCAAACTCCCAATTGTTGAATTGGAATTTTTTTCTGAAAGTGATAAAACCAATTATTCCCACTTGTAAGGTCAGGGATTTTCCCCAACCATACATTAAGCCTACCCCTTTGCAAGATTGAGGATTTTCCCCAACCCAACAAAGAAGTTGAAAGGTCTTTGTAGAGTCGTTAATTTTTAATGACTTAGCAAAGTGTGTTCTACCCCATTTGTAGGATCAAGGATTTTTCCCGATCCAACAAATAAACAAGGATTGACTTGTATGATCATTAGAATTTAGCAATTTGACAAAAAACCAAGATCTTCATAAAGTTTCTAAGTCGAGAATTTTTCGATGACTTTACAACAAAGCAAACTTCCCGCTTGCAATGTCGTTAATTTTAAAAACTTTGTAACTTTTTTACAAAGGAAATTTCCACTCACAGTTTCATCATTTTACAACACATATACACACTTTACATTTGTTCTCTATTTTTCATATTCATCACGCTCAAACCCTAGTTTTCACACAATCATTATGTTTCACCCTTGTTGCTATTTCCTAAATGTAAATTTTTCTGAACATTAGCAAATGATAATCTTGTCATGCAACCCTTTATGCATGTTTTTCAAGGATGTCTTAAATTTGCACTTCTACAAGTCCATTCTTCTGTCAGTGTCAAATTCATCTCCTCCCAAGGGGAAAACAATGAAGTACAAATACCAAGGTGTGCTTCCTATTACAGTGATTTTGTCGAATGTGGATGAAGTCAAGGATACATAGATTAGTCATGTGGACATGTCTGAATTTGTTGAGAGAGCTGAGAAGCAACCTATAGACAATGGGATGAAGTCAATTATTCATACTAACATACACCTTGTGGATTCTTTTCCAATAGCTGCTCAAAATCTTCAGTTCATGTTACAAGTCGCTTCTCACTATAACAAAGATGATAGGAAGGTTTGTGATTCAAATGGAAATATGGTGGCGAAGTTAGATGCAGATTTCTTTGATAAAGTATTCATGTGCCTAGGTTCTAACACATATGTGGATATTTCCAAGGAATCCATTTAGGAAAAATATGATAAGGATCCTGATTTTGTAAAGAGGATGATCAATAGTAAATGGTTGAAGGCCCCTAGAACAAGTGTTACAATATGGCCCAAAAATCCTCCTTGTATTCATTTCATTGAAGACGTAAATGACCTCATTACTTTCTCAATAGAGTACATGGTTTACCTACTTCATTTTATTTTGAGGACTATATATACGTGTACATCAAAATTATTCTAAAAAGCAAGCAACAAATCTTTTGTGGAGAGGAAATCAACAATTCCCTCCATGAGCAATTGACCCAAGTGCTTACAATGCACAAGTTTTACATGACTTCATATTTGGTCTATGTTGTGACATCCATGAGGAATTTTCCAAGTCTGACTACTAAGGGAGATAGGATGGTTACACATGTTTTCAAATATTTCCTATAGATCACCCTCAAGGGAAGTATCAAACATTTTAGAAGGGTAAATGATGCCTTCTTTGCACGACTCATGTGTGCCTTTGACCCTGAATTGGAGAAAAAAAGAGAATCTAATGAAGCATGGAAGGTTGTCAACAAATATGGATGCATGTATCTGCAATTTCCAACTTTTACCTATTTGAGAGGGATGCTTTGCTAGCTATCCATATATGCTCCCATGTTATCCTAGTGATAAAATTGTTCTAATGGAGTTATGCAAGTAGATTATTATGGTCCATAGTAAATAGATGGAATCCCATAAGCTAGGATTCAAATTTTCATTAGCAATCGAAAGGTACTCCATTCAAACTTTGCATAAGGCCAAGGTTGTTGAATTAGAAATGCAGTAGGTGACAATAAAATTGTACAAGGAAAGATCTAACTTTGAATACAGAGGAATGAAGTCTTGAATCAAAATGTATTTCTCTCATATACATCAAGTCAAGGACATTTGGGTTGACATTAGAACAAAGTGGGAGATCAGGAGAATGGATTTTTGAAGGTTAACTTTGGATCAGATAAGGGGATTGGATCTAGCTGATATCTGAAAGGATATGGAGGATGAAGATACTATTCTGGATGTTGAATATGAAAGAAATAATATTGTAGCTTCTCCTCTTCCTTCAATCCAGTGGTCTTGGAAAGAAGTAATTTCCATCCGAGAAAGGTTTCAACTAGTCTTGGACAATAAAAAATGTTTGGTTGGACGAAAGGGATATACAATTGAAACCTTTCTTCACTAGATTAGAAGATGAATCCAAGTGAAAATAGGTAATAAATTGAAGATAAGGACCAAAAATAGAAATGATGCTCCAAGCTCCAACAGATCTTCAAATCCTAAGACCAAGTTTTTGGTCAAGGGTGGTAAGAATAAAACTAGGAAATCTGCAGAGGGACCATCCACAAAGGCCCAAGAGGAGCATGTGCAAGAAGAGGGGTAGATTGATGAAGAGGATCATGAGGAAACAAAGATGTCCCCTCTTGAGAATATTTCTGAGGAACCACCTATCACCTCATCCCATATTGCCAATGTTGTGTCTATTCCCACCCCTCCTCCTATGACCTCATCTAGGTCTAATTTTCTTGTTAATACTCCTTCCTCATTAACAAGTTTTTTCGTGCCTATTATGTTGATCCATTCTATACATTCTTCTCCTATTTCAGGGTTTCCATTTGAAAGCCCAAAACAAGGGTTAAACAATGTGGCTAGTTCTCTTATGTCTTTTCCAAGTTTGTGCTCACCATATTTTGACCTCACATCACATTCTGATTTAGAGCAATTCTTGAATGATTCTGTGCAAGTGTCTAGGGCTAAAATTCCCAAGGTTATTTTAATTAACACTTCTCCCATCATGACTAACATCTTTGTGGATGTAGCTACTACATCCCATCCGATGGCTACACAACCTAAGGAGAGATTACTATTATCACCATGGTTGTCATCACAAGCACCAAAGAGGAGGAAAGAAGCCATTTATGCGGATGCTTTTGACTTTGCACAACTTACATTGCCAAGACAAGAACCAAAAAGAAAGAAAAGACCATTTCCAAGATGCTTTTTGATAAAGATGGTAATAAGTATGTAGATATAGCTCAACCTCCTTCTAAAAAAACTTAAGAAGAGGTAAATATTGCAAACTATTATCTCACCAAAGTAGAATTTGGAAAGGTGACTCATGATAGTGTGAAGGTGGATGTTAAATCAGCCCTAGATTTTCTCATTGAGAAATTTGAGGAGAAGAAGATGAAAGATCACTACAAGATTAAGACAGAGCAACTCACAAGTGTGCTACAGAAGATAACCCGATCTTGTGAATCTATCGAGCCTGAGGCAATTGCAGTTGGTGTTGAGAATCCCATCATCCAAAAGGTGGAAAAGGTACATACTAGGGGAAAAGTGGTCAATGAGTATATTGATCGCTTGATTACATTAGGAACAGAAATGCTAGGGTCAGCTATGGGGAAGTTGGAAAAGATGGAAGGCATAAAAGAAAATTTGGATGACACTGTGAATGATTTCTCTCAAGAGAAAGAGGATATGAAAAACAAAGTACAGTCTTGGATCAAAATGAGGAAACTCAAAATAGATAAACTGGAGGAATTTGGGATCATTCCCAACCGAGACATGTATGTGGAAATTGAAGTCTTTGATTCACAAAGACACTTTTCTCACCAACTTACTCAATGATCTACAATTTGCATGTGAACTTGGTGAAGAACATGACTTTCAGCTTATTAATAAAATTGAAGAAATTCCATGCAAGCTGTGAGATGATAGTCAGAAGCTACTTCCCCCAGATAATGTGGTTCAACAGTTTATCAAAATGATTCAAAAGGAATTTGAAGACTCGACATTTCCAGTGCCACTAATGGATTGAATCTTTGATCTTCAATTAACTTTGGAGAATTTAAAATAGTACCTTGAACAACATGAAAAATCCTACAACACTGTTAGAGATTCAGTATCAAGAGCTCGTGGCATCATCAAACATACTTCAATTGTATATAATGAAGTACATATGATCCTAAAGAAACATGATGATTTACTAATGAAAAATGTTGGAGAAGGCTGACCATGCCTTAGTTTAGATTTCAATTTTTTATCATTTTCAATTTTTTGTAGTTAGTTGAAGATAATTTACATGTAATTTGTAAAATTATAAATACATGTAACAACAATGTAGCCCTCCAATAATTTTGGACTCCATCGTTGAATGAGTCAAATTAGTTATTCTTTTTCCTAGATTAGCTCTTGGCTCTCATCTATAAATATGAGAGAGCTCATTTGTAATTTTCACCTTTAATCTATTGCAATGAAGTGCTGCCCAAATTGAGAATCAACTTTGAGACTTTGAGTTCAAATTGCAAATCAATTCCAATTAAAAAAGAAGACAATTTTGGTATCAAACTTTATGTTGAATCAAATTTGTATGAATAAGGATGTTCTTACGTCATTCTTATTGATTTCTTTTGTGTTGATTGGATAATTGGTATTTCTTTATTAAGATTGGAGGACTTTCATGATAAGTTTTATTAACTTTGTGTTATATCATTTGCATGAAATTGTGTGTGTTGAAAGTGTTTATTGGTGGAGAATTAACAAGACTTTGAGCTTGTGATTATTCATTTTGTGGATTAGTGGTATTATCAATTGATATACTTTGTGATCTAATTGGTGATATAGTTATTCTTAAAATATTTCTACAGGATAATTTGAGTACTTTGTGCTTGGGACTATTCACTTGGTGCGTTAATCCTTCTGTGGTGTGAATTGAAATACTTTGTGCTTCAATTTACATCACTAGTTATTGAAGAACTCTCATTGAGGATGGGGAAAAGACTTTATGTTTTTGTGCGTCTTTCGATTACATATCTTTTAGTTATACTGATATTCTTGGGTTATGCTTATGTTTAATTGAGAAAATTGGGAATTACTGCTTAGGTTAATACTTAGAATTGTAAGGCATTGCAAAGTATCAACATGGAACATTGTAAATGCATTTTTTGAATTAAGAGAAAATAACGAATGTAAAACAGCCTTCATGGTTAGAATTAGTGTAAATATTGTTAATTCTAGAGTAGTTTACTTTTGTTCCAATAAGCAGTAAGAAGGGAGCTTCCCATTTCTAAGCGGAGAGATTTATCTCATCATAACTGTGACTGAAATCACTATTTCATAATCTATAAAGGGATTACAAAATATTCACCCAACATACCTCTAATTAGGCCAACCTAATTGATGTTTTTGGATGTAATGGGTATAAATGTAAGATCATTTTTTATGTTGTAGTGTGAATACAAATTAATGAAATGAAAATTATGTGAGTATAGCGCAAATGTGATGTGAATGTAAAGTAGAGTAGAATATGGAAGTTTTGTAGTATGAATTGTGTTGATTCAGTATATTGAGCTCTAGTGGAGCTTAAACTCCTACATATTGTAGATGCATTATTAGCAGTTAAAATCTTGGCAGTGAGCCACCCCTTTTTTATTTCTCTCATTCTTTGGATAGTGAGTCCAAAAGGAAATGAGCCATTCTGTAATATGTTATGTTTGGTTATAAATATTGTGAGATAATCCTCACCATGGTTTTTCCCTTTTTGGGTTTTCCATGTAAAAATTTGGTGTTCAGGTGTTATGTGCTTTGATGATTACTTTTATGGTTTCTTACTGCAATTTGAATATGATGTGTGGAGTGAATATTTAAATGTTTAAGTGGTTTCTTAGAATATTGATTCAGCCCCCCTCTTAATATTCTAAGAGTTCAACAATTGGTATCAGAGCTTAGTTCCTTCAATTGGCTTGATCACTAATGTAGATCTTGGATTTGAACACATGGCTACAAGGAGATATCATACCCCTCCAAAAGAAACACCTATGGTAGGATTTACTAAAGAAGATTGCATTGTTGACATGGAAGGAGAACTCAAATCTATCCTGGATGATTCTAATAAAGAAAAATCTGAGAACATAGATCTGTAAAAGGATCTTAGTGATGCAATGAATGCATTAATATATTGAGAGAGAACCTCAAGAAAGCTACAGATAGGATCAAAGAGCTTAAGCAATCAAATGAGTTCATTCCTAGCTTGAAATTATGGATTAAATAAAGTAAGTGTTGAAGACTACCTAAATGCTAAACTGAAAGATAAATATGAAGAATTCCCAAATCCTGAACAAGAAGTTGTAACCTTGAGATCAGATCTGGAGAAAGCAAAGATTCAAGAAGAGTACTACAATTCTTGATGAGATGATTTCAAATCAAAAGGGATCTAAAGACAAAGAAGGATTAGGGTTTGAGAAAGGTGAAAGCTCAAAGATAGATCAAACTCCAAACAAGCCTAAAAAGAATGATAAGAAGAGAAACTTCAAAAAGGTCTGGAACTAGAAGAGTGAATTCAAAAGACCACCAGTTAGACAACCAAAGGTGTAAAGTTACTCATATTTTAATGATTATTGTTATTATTGCAATAAGTTTTGAAATAAGGCTATAAAATACAAAAGTAGAATGAATTAGAATGCTCAATCATTTCTCGATCATTGTTTTACATGCAAAAGATTTGGTCATAGAGCTGGTGAATATAGAAAAAAAATGATAAATGGCTATAACAATGGTATGATGTTTCAATATTTCAATGGCTATTGCTATACATGTAATGGATTTGGGCATAAGGCTAATCTGTGCAGATCCAGAGTAAATGGAAGTAAGCTAGTTCAAAATGTCAAATGCTACAAATGCAATAAGTTAGGATACATTGCTAAGTTCTATAGAAGCAACGATGTGAAACCCTCTAGTTCACTGAAGAATAATGATCTGATAAAGAATGTGGATTTGTAGAAATGAAGAAGGAAATGGGAAATATTTGGAAAAAGAAAGAAGAGAGAGAAGTTAAGAGTGAATCTATACTAGCCTCTGGTGTAGATGTTTCCTTTGGAAACTAAGTGAGAGCTTTGGCTCAGGGGGAGTTTGAAAAAAAGATCTTTAAGCCCCCACAAAAGATATGATGTTGATGCCTTTAGAATGTGGATATAAGGTGTAGGATTATATGCTTGACCTATTGGTGAAAAAATTGATGGAAAATCTTATGTTGTGAAATTTTGTGGGGTGATTAAAGGTGACTGTGCTATCACAGTTAGGGTTTATCAAGTTTTGATCGAACTTCAAATCAATGCATTAAATACATTTTAGGTCATTTAAAAAGGATTAATAAGTGATCACTCATATTTTTTAAGTCATTTGCAAACAAGCATTTGAGGAGAAAAAAATAGATAAGGAGAAAAGTGAATTAATTCTGGATTCTTGCACAAAACCCTAGCAACAAAGATTCAAAGGTATTTGTATATTTATACTTTACTCTAAGTTTCCAAATTTTTGCATGGGCAACATGATTAGAGGTCTCCTCCTCCATATGGGGAGAAACAAGGCTAATATTCTTGATGTTATTTCATTGCATTGATATGGACTTGATGTAGACACTATTTTTATATATACATTCATCAGCCATTAGAGCCTCGTATATATGTATATTTTTATTCAAATGATATTGTATCAAAAAAAATTATTGATGATGACATTGTACTGACATTTCCATTTTTGATGATATATGAGATATACCATTTTTCATGTGGAATATGATGTGTCTATGATTATGGATGGATTTATGATATGGTATGCGATGATGATGTTATGATGATGTATGTATTTTTTATATTTTTTGATGTTTTAATTTGATATAAATAATGTGGATGATATATGATGATGCATGTATGTAATGGATGATATTATATGATGTATGATTTCCTATGATATGATAGATATGATATTTACTTATGAGGTTGTGGATGTACGATGCATGCAGTACTAATGATGTTGTGATGTAGGATGGAGATGTTAGTTAGAAGAAATGTTAGTAGGATTTAGAGGATAGAAGAAATTTGATGATTGATGATATGTAAAATATAATGAGTTTTCTTTTGCTTCATGGAGACTAAGAGACTAAGTCTAGAAATCCTTCTTAATGTAGCAAATAGATATGATGCACCAAGGTATTAATGACCAAGGTGGCTTTGTATCTATTGCATGGAATTTGACTCTGCAAGCAAGGAGTATTCTTTCTCATACCAGACATACAAAAACCTTGCTAGAGTGTATTTAAGAAGTTCAAAACATTTTTGGACTAGTGCATAGAGAGGTATGGGGAACCTAATATGCAATAGTCAACAATTTCCTAAAACAACTTCCATACACACAAGGCAAGTATTCACCATGGTAGTATTGAAAAAATATCCAACAAACATGACATACCAAATTGATGATCAATACCCCATTCCTTCCTCTCTAAATGCTTATGGACATCCTCGAGAGATCCTGGGAATGAGACAATACGATAAATCAAAAGATAAGATCACGAAAGATAAAAAAATGTTGTGGTATTACTTGTCATAGATGTTTTGATGTTTCGGGATATTATCCCTCAATAATGTACATTGTAGGAATGATTTATCCATTTAAGACACATGTTAGGATGTTAATGATGATTTTCCAAAAGGCAGGGTAATTAACACTTAGGCATTGTTTAAATTTGATAGTGATCTAGTCTTTATGACTTTTTTGCTTGGAATTTTTGATTTTGATGTTTGTTTTTCTCGTTGATTGCTTTGTCAAAGGGTGAGGGTGATGATTTTTTTTATTATGGATGGATAGTTTATTGCAGATAGGCGATAACAAAATTAGGATTTTTGAGCTTTTTTCAAATTTTTTATACTTTTGAGGTTATTTGAGGCTATTTTTGATATTTTCAAGATATTTGGAATTATTTTGGTGTTTTTGAGAGATTTAGAGACCAAGAGGGGGACCTAAGGGGACTGACCTAGTTCCTTGAGGGCTCATCGATTGATGGCCTTTCCTACGTTATACACGTAGAGACATCATAGATCGATTTTATTGGACTCAAAGCAGCTCGTACGAAGATGGCTAACAATTTTTTTGTATATGAGACTTTAGAATAAGATAAAGATGCATGATTTTGATGGACCCTAAAGGATAGACCCAATTCCTCGGGGCCTCATCGATGATGGCCTTTCCTATGTAAGGGCAAAGACAATGTAGTTCGACTGACCATGATTGAAATTTTTTTGGCTTTTCTAAATTTTCATGACTACTTTTGTGAATTTTTTTTGGGGGATTTGATAGTTTTCTGATGTTTTTGGATTTTGAGTTTTACAAATATTTTTGGACTTTGATGGTTTGTGTGAATGATGGGATGAACAAGGATCCAATCCATCAACTAGGTTTAAGAGGTTCCCCCAGTTTGGAATGGGATTAGAGTTATTATGGGTAGGTGGATAGTGTGGATGGTGGATAGAGATAGTGCGGCAAGGTTCAACACTTAACCGGTTATCGAGCATGGTTGGGTGCACATTTATTATGTGATGGATGGAGTGAAACAGATTTAATAATAGGATGCATATATTAGTAATAGGATGGAAATTTCAAATAGATGATGATGCAAGACTTATTCAAACATAGTGCTTGTTTACCATGTTTTCACCATGGTACCTATCCTAAAATCACCACAAGGTGGTTTTCACTTAAAGGATGATTTATTTCTCTTTGTTGTTTTTCTTGATTTTTTTTATTTTTTTATTTTTGCTTAGGATATTCTGATGCATTAGGTATAGAATTTTTTGAAATGGCTACTATTGAGTGGTTATGCTAAGGGTTCACCATCTAAAGTAGCCAACTGATAATTTTCTAAGATATAACTTGTTGTGATGAAAAAAGGACCTAGCTAGTTCGGCTCAAAATTTCCTTTCCCATCTTGGTTAAGCTAAATCTTTTTATTTTCTTTCAAGATTAAGTCACCAACCTGAAAGATTATATTCTTGGTTTTGTTGTTATAACTTAGTTTGAAGAGGTTTTGATATGCTTGGAGATGGTTTAGAGCACTCAAACATCTTTCATCTAGCAGTTCAAGTTATTGGAATCTGGATACTTGGTATTCTTCATGGTTGGCAAGATCTTTCAGGGATACCCTTAGCGATGGAATCTCAACCTCTATAGGAAAGATGGCTTCAGATCCATATATAAGGGAAAAGGGTATCACACCTGTGGGTGTGCATATGCTAGTTCTATAGGCCCACAAAGTAGGGTCTGACTAAAGGTTCTAGTCATGGTCAACATCATTAACAATCTTCTTAAGGACTTTGAGTATCATTTTTTTAGACACTTCTACTTGATTGTTTCCCTGGGGGTAGTATGGGGAAGAGAAGAAATGTTGGATGGAGAATCTAGGTCAAATATCATAGACATCTTGTTTTTTGAATATATTTTTGTTGTTAGTAATGATAGTTTGAGGGATACCATAATGATAAATCAAATAGTTAAGGATAAACTTTGCTATTTGTTTTCCTGTGATATAGGTTAGGGGTATAGCTTCTATCCACTTTGTGAAATAATTTGTGGTATTTATGATAAACTTATGTCTATTGGATGAAGTAGGGGATATCTCTCCTATAAGTTTGAGTCCCCATTGTGAGAAGGGCCAAGGCGTTGTGAGTGGACATAGATCTTGTGCAAGTACATGAACAAGATCAATGTGTTGTTGAAATTGGAGACACTTCTTTACATAGTGTATAGCTTCTTTTTCCATTGACGGTCAGTAGTATCTAGCTCTTAGCAATTTATTTACTAGATTAGGTCCACTAGAGTGAGGCCCAAAAAAACCTTCATGTACCTCTTGAAAGGAATTTTGAGCTTCTTTCACATTGAGACATCAAAGTAATGTTCCATCAAGACTTTGACAGTATAAAGTATCTTCGAGGATAGTAAAACATGCAATTCAGTGGATAAAGGTTTTCTTTTGGTTACTTGTAAGGTGAGGTGGTATGATTCCATGTTGGATAAATGCATAGGTTTCTTTGTACCAAGGTGAATCGGGACCAACAACATCACACACAAGTTTGGATTTTGGGATATCGAATGCTGGTATAGATAATTGTTCCACCAGGAATTCAAACCTAGAAATGTTCTGGTATATTAAGAAGTTAACCAATGGTTGCCATAGCATCAAAAACTCTATTGTTGATTCTGAGAACCTATTCAAAGAGGATGACTAGAAATTATTGCTGAAAACTATCCATCATTCTCTTATAAGGTATCAACTTATCATCCTTTGTCTAGTATTCATCATTCACTTGTCTAATGACCAGTTGTGAATCTATATAAACATGTAGCTCTTTAATTTTCCATTCAATGGCCATTTTTAGCCTAGTAATTAGTGCTTCATATTCAGCTATATTATTTTTGGAAGGAAAGGAAATTCTATATGCTTTAGGTATACTATCTCCCTGAGGTTTGAGAAAAAGGATACTTGGTCCTGATCCATGTTGAGTATGAGATCCATCAAAGTATAGTTTCCAACAGTTTACTTGAGTTGTCACAAGGATTCCCTCATCAGTAAATTTTGATATTAATGGTTGATGATATTCTATATGTGCTTCATCTAACTAATCTTCTATTATTTATCCTTTGATTGATTTTCTGTCAACATATTCTATGTTGAATTCACTAAGTATCATGACCCACTTCGACATTGTTCCTATGAGAGTTTTTGTTGCCAATAGATATTTCAAAGGATCAAATT
Organism: Sequoia sempervirens; assembly: GCA_007258455.2. Classification (NCBI taxonomy): domain Eukaryota; kingdom Viridiplantae; phylum Streptophyta; class Pinopsida; order Cupressales; family Cupressaceae; genus Sequoia; species Sequoia sempervirens. Next base: position 316,000,826 of record VDFB02373365.1, on the reverse strand, counting down.
TGGATATTAGCTTGATCTGTCAATTTAGCATGTAATGTCTAAGCTTCTGAGATGTGAAGATAACTGCTAAACAAGATCTTTCAATAAATGTATAGTTAAGTTCAAAACTAACCAGGGTATCGTTGATATAGTACACTACTATTTCTTTGTTATTCTCATCAAGTTGTGTTAGCAAAGCTCCTAAATTTGTTTATGTCGATGATACATACAAGCTCATATCTTTATCTTTTATAAGAGGCATCAAAACTAGAGGAGTTACCAAATAGTATTTGACTTTTTGAAAAGCTTGTTCATATTTTACATCTCATTTGAAGATTACATCTTTATGGAGCAAGTGTGTAAAAGGATGAAATTTATACGCTAACTAGGTGATGAATCTTTTGATTGACTATAGTCTTCCTTGCAAGCTACATAAGTATTTCAATATCTTTGAGGGAGGAATTTCCATGATAGATTTGACCTTTGTAGGATCTACCTCGATGCCTCTTCGAGATACAACATAACCCAATAGATTTGACTCGATGTCACACCAAACACACACTTCTTTGGATTTAGGCATAGGTTGTACTCTTCTAATCTATCAAATATTTTAGCTAGATTACCTATATTTCCTTTTCTTGTGATAGATTTTTCCAAAATATCATCTACATAGTCTTCCATGGTTATGTGAAATAAATCATGAAATATAGTAGTCATTTCCCTTTGGTAGGTAGCTCATGCATTTTTTAGACCAAATTCCATGAAATTCCAGCAAAAGATTCCCTAGGGGCAAGTGAATGTTGTTTTATGTTGATTGTCAGGTGCTATCTTGATTTGGTTGTATATGAAGAATCCATCCATAAGAGAAATCATTTAATGAATGGTTATCAAATCTACTATAATTTTAATTTTTGGGAGAGGAAAATCATCCTTCGAGCATGCTTTGTTGAGGTCTCTAAAATTAGTGTAGATCATTATGCCCCCAATGGGTTTCGACACTAGTACCAAGTTTGACACCCACTCTGGATAATCAATAGGTCTAAGGAAGCAAACGTCAAGTAATTTCTGAAGTTCCACTTTGACTAGGAGTGCTATCTAAGGATGCATATTGTGAAGCTTCTATTTCACTAGTTTAGCTCTAGGAAAAATTGTAAGATGATGAACCACTAAAGTTGGGTCCAAACTAAGCATATCTACATAAGTCCAATAAAAATTGATCATTTGTTCTTGTATGAAAGTTGTAAAGTTTGTTATTTCCTCCAGATCTAGAGTAGTTGCATGATAGGTTATGTTTGGTGCCTCCATTGTTCCCACATTTATGGGTTCATATTCTTCAACCAAAACTATTGATCTTTCCTAATACCTAGTGATAGGGATATTGAATCCTCCATCCTCAAGCACCTCAGGGAGGTTTTCACCCTTAGATACCTCCTTTATTTTGTCTTTTTTGTGATTTGATAACACCACATTGTGGTTTTCACTAGGGGATCTAATTTTGATGTTTTGGTTTTGATTTTCAATTTTACGACTAGAGGATACAATCTTCCTACCAAAATATACTTATTTTCCCAACTCAATATCAAAGCCAATCTTTTGGTCTCCAAGTGGTATATCATTTTGAAGTCCCATGAACTCAACGATAGCTTTGTTATTTTGGAATATGTCCACAATAGGTGGTTGATGTTGTTGATCCCAATTGATTAATTGTGGGTAAATGAGTTGGAGTTCATGTGTTTGGGATGTAGGATTAAAGGAAAAGTTGGTAAAGGTATTTATGCAAATGTCTTCAAATATGTTGGTGATGTATAGATTGTCATCAATAGGATAATAATCATCCAATGTCTCAACCACGATAGAAGAAGAACCTTCCTGACAAGAGGCCTTTTTAGTGTTAGAAGTAATAGTATCTAACAAACCATAGCCTAGTCCTTGATTTTGCTTGTGTTTTTCCATGATAATAGGCTCTATTATACCTTGTTCATTGAAACCAAGGCCACCTTTTCCAGTGAATCACATACCTTTAGCAAGCTAATAACCTTTATTATCTAGATGTACAGGGATTGTAGGTAGTTTTTTTCCTCTTCCTCTTTATAGAGGCATGTAGAGAGATCTTCTTCAAACACCTCTTCATCTTTCATGTCTCCCAATTTAGTGAAGACAATAGGTTTGAACTTTATAGTGACTAGTTTAGCTTTTTTGATTTCTTTCAGTCCTCCATAAGTCTTTAGTGATAGGGGAAGCTTTACAATACATAAGTATTGATTAAAGTGATAGTCTTTAGTGAGGTCAGACTGAGGTGGTTTGGATGATGAAGATGGAGTTGAGGATGATGAAGTTTTTGAATATGATGCAAGGGATGATGGATCAATGTAGGAAAATGAATGGAAATATATATCATTACTAGGAAGTTGGATGCTTTTCTTATATTGTTCTTCCAAGCTCTTATAGTAGTAAAAGTGTTTTGGGTCAACATATATTGTAACTTCCTTGTCATAGGCGTTGAGTTAATGTAGAGAGGACAACTTAGATAGTGTGAATCCAAGGGCATCCTGAGAGAAGGTTGTAAGGTAGTTCAAGATCTAGTACTTGATAGGTCATATCTTCTATAGTTAGTCCCACCTGAACAGGAATTCTAATAATACCTTCAAATTTTCTCTCATTATCATCATAATCTCTTATAGTGATGCTTTTTCTTTTCTCAATAATATCATTAGAATATCCCAGTTGTTTTACCAATTTCAAGGTATAGATGTTTAAGCATGAACCACCATCTATTAGGACTCTTTTTTTTTGTGATTGTATACAAACTTCAAGATATAAGGCTTGGCTATAGAATGATTTGTTAGGGGGTCTCTTTTAGAAAAGACAAGGTGATGTGTAGAGGAAATATCCCCAACCATACCTTGAAACTAATATGTGTTGATATCATTAGGTAGGGAAGACTCGAGGAGAGCCTTCTCCAAAATCTCTTTATGTGTGGGGGATAGCTTGAGAAGCTCAAGGATAGATATTTGAGATGGAGTTTTCTTTAGTTGATCCATAAGATTATAGTCATTTTAGTATTTGATGCAAACTTTTGATTGAAGTGGGGATCACTGGATGGTAACTTTCCCTCTTTGTGTAGTAACATTAAACTCAAGATTCTTACCAACTATTGTTACAACATGGATGTTGTTATTAGTGTCATAGGTGTAAGCATCTCTTTGGTAATCCTTTCCTTTACCTTTGTCATTCCCCTTAGAATGGTTGAGGATTGTATCCTTGTAAATGCACATGTCATTATATCCAGAAGATCCAGGACAATGCTCGATGTCAATGTCTCCTTTTTCTATCAAGTCTTGGATGAGATTCTTTAGCTTCATGCAATTGTTTGTCTTATGACCCTTGATTTGATGGAATTCACATTGATCATTTTCATTGTACTAGATGGGGTTTTAAAGTTTGGTTCTTCGTAATCTGTTTGATCGAGTTGTTTGATGAGGTTTTTTTGAATTATCTTATGCATGCCAACCTTCATGGGTTCCCCTAATGGTGTGTACTTCCATTTTGTTTGGTATTTTTTCCTCATTGGACCTTTTTGAGGGTTTTGTGTTTGATTGGTTTGTTGATTGTTCTAAAAGTAAGTAAGTTGAGTGTTTAGCACATTGTTTTGGGGATTGTTAGGAGGTGGTTGTATTTTTTGAAAAAACTTAGCCTCTACCACTCCATTTGTAGCATTTTTATTCTTTTCCCAAATTTGAGGTTTGTCATTGGAACCTGATGCTTGGTCTTTGTTGTAAATTTTTATGACACCTTTTGCTATAAGTCCTTTTTTAAATAATCAAACCCTTTTCAATGATGTCTTTGAAATGGTTAGGACATAGCATAGTTAATTGATAGCTTATGTCGGTCTGAAGATTTTGAGAAAAATATTTCAACTAGTTATTTTTCAAGAACCAACCATTTACATTTACTAGCTTTATACCTCTTGTTGTAAGAATGGAAAGATTGAAGGTGTTGTTGGTGATGTCAACTGGTCAATTGGTTATCAACTGATTGTTGTTTTCATTAGTGTCACCAATACAGGTTATTGGCTATATATGTCAAGGATATTGAGAAAATTGTAATGAATATATGTTGCAGATGTTTAATGGTTGCTCCGGGTTTTGCTCTGGATTTTCTCCTATATTTGTATGGTTGAGATATGTTGATCATGGTTGTTGGAAGCTACTATATCCTGATTTTTGGTTGTTGATTCATTGTACAGTGTGAGTTGTGTTCACTAGTTGTGAACTGTGGTTTTTTGTGTTTCTAGTTGAGGTCCAAGAGAAATGTTGTTGGTTTGGATTTCTCTTTGATGAAGTCTTATGACTTGCAGTTCTAGAGTTGAATTGTTTTAATTGTATTTAAGATCATTTTGGTATCTAGAAAGTTCATGCTTAATTGTGTTATGTGTTTTACACTGGTTTCGCTGACCTTGTGTGGAATACTACTTTTGGAGTTAGTGAAGCATGTAGGATCTATTTGGGTCCTTGTGAAGCATGTGTTCAGGTTTCCCTCATTCTAATTCCACCCTAAGATGTTTTGGCACTAACCTAATTTAAATTTGTATGGCCGACTATGGATATGTTTCAAAGTTGAAGATGGTATAGATACATAATGAGTTAGGGAAGAAGAAGTGAGAGAGCAAAAAAAGAAGTGAAGAGAACAAAGGAGATAGAGACAAAAGTGAAAAGAGAATAGAGATAAGTGTGAATTAGTGTGTGTGACGTATGATGCGAGTATGGTAGATCAATGTGAAGCCTGAATGCTGAGTTTCTAGAAGTAATAAGCTGAAGGTGCACTCTATCATTCATGCATTTCTGCAAGTGGATTGAGAAAATTGTGGTGGATTTATCTGATGCATTAATATTGTATTCTCTTTATAACAATTCTTCTTTATTTTCTTTATATCTCTCTGGTGGTGAGCCCTCCGGGTTGTTAGACCTGTTGGACAGTGAGTCCTTGTTCTAGATAGTGAGTCTTTTTTTTGGTAGTGAGCCTTGTTTCTCAGACAGTGAGCCTCTTGTAATCATTTTTTGATATTCTCTATAGTGTGAGTTAATCCTCACCATGTTTTTTCCCTTATTGTATTTTCCATGTAAATTTGGTGAATTGTGTTTATGTGATACTTTTCAGTTTTTGCACTAGTATTTAATGTTTAATCTGCTAAGTAGTGTTAAGGATTAGTTCCGATGAATGAATTAAAGTTTAAATCTATGACAACTAATTCACCTCCCCCTTTATAGTTATCTTTTTCAACAATTGGTATCAGAGCTTGGTTCCTTGGTGAAGAGCTTAACCACTTGAGGAAGGTTCGGGATGGCTGGAAAAATGACTTATGATTATCTGATGTTTGATGGAACTAACTATGCTATCTAGAAAATATTGATGGAAGAATATTTGGAGTATTATGGATATGATGTGGAGAAAGCTTACAAGAATCCTTACACTCCTCCTGCAAATGGTTCGAGTACAGTTGATGAGATCAAAGCACATGAAGCAAACAATAAGATGAAGTACATTTTGAAGAATAGTATGGTACATTCCAAGTTCATTAAGGTTCAAAATTTGAAGACTGCTAAGGAAGTCGGGGATGCTTTAGAAAGGGCACATTAAGGTGATGAGAGATTTAAATGGGAAAAATTATAGAATTTGGACACAATTTGAGCTTATGCATATGTATGAAGATGATAATTTTACAGCTTATGTACAGAGATTGGATGATATAGTGGCCAGAATGCAAGGATTTGGTGCTACTGTAGATGAAACCATAATTGTAAGAAGAATCTTAGAACTCTCCCTGATGCTTATAGTGAGAAGGTGTGTACTATTGAACAAAGTATAGATTATAAGACCTACACTAAAGATCTATTGTTGGGATTTTTGACATCTTATTAGATGAGGAATTTGAGTCTGAGGAATGGATGCAAATCAGAAACTGCTTTTAAGGCTACAAAAGCTAAAGATCTAGATGAAGAATTTTTTTATGAAATAGGAGTTAACTTTGTGAGAAGGATGAGGAAAGGCTCTAGTACATATGAAGGTAAGTTACCCTTTAAATTATTTAGTTGTAGAGAAATAGGTCATTATGCTACAAAGTGTTCAAAAAAATCTAAGAGGAATAAACAAAGATATGAGAAAGAAAAGAAAGGAAAGAAGATTAACAAAGCATATTATGTGAATGAGAGTGCTAGTATATATTATGAATATTTTGAGTATCAAGATCTTGATGATAATTAATGCTTGTTCTTGGCTATAAAGGATGAACCTACTTCTTCTAATTCTAAAAAAAAAGTGAAGGAAATCCTTCTAGAGAAGGAGAAAAATGAAGGTAGTGTTATCTCTACCCTACATGCTAAACAAGAAAGGAACTATTGGGTCATTGATAGTGGTTGTTCACATCACATGACTGGTGATAAAATTAAGTTTGTTAAACTTTAAAAATATGATGGAGGCTTGGTTATGCATGGAGATTATACTAGTGCTAAAATTTGTGGGATAGGTTCAGTAAGTTTTGATGGCAATCATAATACCGATGATGTCTACTATGTTAAGGGATTAAGACATAATATTTTGAGTTTTGGTTAGATTTCAAGTAAAGGATATGATATTGTGTTTAAGGATGAGAGGTGTGAGATCCGGAAAGGATCTGGAACATTGATTGTTGTAGGAAAGAAATATGATGGAAATATCTATCAACTTAAGGGTGTTGATGGACGATTTCTTATGACTCAAATTAATGATAGTTGGTTATGGAGTAGAATAATGTGTCACCTTAATTTTGATAACTTGGTGAGGATTAGTGCAATTCAGGATGTGACATATTTACCAAGAATTACAAAACTTGTTAATGTTATCTACATGAATTGTTAGTTTAGAAAGTAGGCAAGAAGTCACCACATATCAAAGGAACAATCTACTACTTGTCTATTGGATTTAATTTGTAAAGATCTCTATGGTTCTACAAGATTGAGAAGTCTACAAGGTGAAAGGTACTTTATGCTTTTGATTGATGATTATTCTAGATAACATGGGTTATATTTCTTAGAGAGAAATCAGATGAATTAGATAGACTTAAGACATTCAAAGCTATGGTTGAAAATGAAGTAAATTTGAAGATAAAATGCTTAAGGTCTGATAGAGGTGGAGAATTCACCTCCCATGAGTTTAATATGTTTTGTGAAGTACATGGAATAAAGAGATAGTTATCTGCTTTGAGAACTCCTCAGCAGAATGGAGTTGTTGAAAGGAAAAATAGAATAGTTCAAGAGGTTGCTAGATCAATGATCACTGAGGTTGGTTTACCGGAAGTTTACTAGAGAGAAGCTATTCATACTATTTTTTATGTATTCAATCGAGTTCAAGCAAGAGAAAACAATACAAAGACCCCCTATGAGCTATGATTTGGAAGAATTCCCACTGTTAAGTATTTCAAGGTATTCATAAACAAATGTTATATCAGAAGATATGTTGAAACTTTAGGTAAGTTTGATGCAAGAAGTGATGAAGGAATTTTTCTTGGATATTCTACTAAAAGCAAAGCATACAAATGTTTCAATAAAAGACTGAGAAATATTGTAGAAAGTGCAAATGTCAAGGTTGATGAGATATTGAATAATTCAATTGACATTGATGGATATGTATCTGATGAACCTGATTATGTAAGAATTGAAGAGATTGTGGAAGAATTGGAAAAGGATAAGCAAGAGAAGAAAAATGAAAATAATGAAAGAGAAGAAGATGCTCTGGTGGTGTCACCTAAGACACCTAGATATGTACAAAAGAATCATTCAGAAAGTCAAATTATTGGAGATAAGACTAAAGGAGTATTAACTAGAAGCAGAGTTGCTACTGAAGTTAATTTGTGTTTAATTTCTGAGATTGAGCTGAAGACTATTAGGAGTATTAACTAGAAGTAGAGCTGTTACTGAAATTAATCTGTGTTTACTTTCTAAGATTGAACTGAAGATTGTTATGAGTATTAACTAGAAGTAGAGCTACTGTTGAAGTTAATCTGTGTTTACTTTTTGAGATTGAACTGAAGACTATAAGTGAAGCATGTAAAGATGAACATTGGATGGAAGCTATGAAAGAACTTATGCAGATTGAGAAGAATCAAACTTGGGAATTGGTCCCAAGATCGGTAGATAAAAACTTTATTGGATCGAAGTGGGTATTCAGAAATAAGTTGAATGAGAATGGAGAAGTGGTTAGAAAAAAAAGCAAGGCTTGTGTGTAAAAGTTACTCAAAAGTGGAAGGCATAGATTTTCAGGAAACTTTTGCTCTGGTAGCAAGAATGAAAGCTATAAGGATGTTCTTAGCTTTTTCTACTCATAAATACTTTAAGGTCTATCAAATGGATGTCAAGTTAGAATTTTTGAATGGTGAGCTAGAAGAGGAGGTCTACATGGAACAACCAGAAGGATTTTAGTTGTCAGAGCAACTGGATATGGTGTGTAGATTGAAGAAAGCTTTATATGGATTAAAGGAAGCTCCTATAGCTTGGTATGCAAGGTTGGACAAGTATTTGATTCAACAATGTTTCAACAAAGGTACAACAAATAGTAATCTATATTTTAAGATTGAAAATGAGAAAATCTTGATTGTAGTTGTATATGTTGATGACATTATCTTTGGAGGAAATGAAAATATGTGCAAAATTTTTGTGGAAGAGATGTTGAAAGAATTTGAAATTTCTATGTTTGGAGAGATGAATTTCTTTCTTGGGCTACAGATCAATCAAATAAAGAAAGGAATTTTTATTTCATAGTCTAAGTATGTGAAAAAGATGTTGAAGAAGTTTGGGATGGACGATTCCAAACCTGTATGTACTCCTATGGTGACTGGTTGCAAATTGGGTAAAGATGATGTTTCACCTAAGGTTGATCAAAGCAAGTATAAATCTATGATTGGTGGACTATTTTATTTGACTCCTACTAGACTAGATATAATGCATGTTGTTTGTCTTGTGGCTAGATTTCAAGAAGATCCTAAGGAAACACATGTTGTTGTTGTTAAAAGAATATTCAGATATTTGAATGACACTCTGGATTATGGATTATGGTATCCTAGAGATATTTACTTTACTCTAAGTGCTTATATAGATGTAGATTGGGTTGGATGTGTAGATGATAGAAAGAGTACAAGTGGTGGCACATTCTTTCTTGGTTGCAAATTGGTGGCATGGTTGAGTAAAAAGAAAGATTTAGTCTCCCTATCTATTGTTGAATCTGAATATATTGCTATTGCATCTTGTTGTACACAAGTTCTATGGATTATACAGACATTGAAAGATATCACAGTGGTGTGTGATGATCCTATTTCTATCTTTTTTGATAATACAAGTGAAATTAACATTTCAAAGAATCATGTGATGCACTCAATTACAAAGCATTTATCTATCAAATATCATTTCTTGAGAGAGAAGGTCATGGAGAATAAAGTAAATCTTGAGTATGTTTTGATGAAGGATTAGGTGGCTGATATATTTATGAAGTCTCTTCCTAAAGATACTTTTGAGTATCTCCCGGAGAAGTTAGGGGTCATTTCCCATCATTTATTTAACTAGATGCATATGGAGATGCATCATTCCAGTGGATATGTGGATCTATCTTTCTTCTAGATTGATATTTTGGTGGCTACCTCTTAGGGGGAGAAGGTAGTGTCAGGTGTTGTCATTGTGAGTATTTTGTTTTCTATGTCAAAGGGGAAATCAATGTAAAATATCTTTTTCCTTTTCCATTGATGTCAAAGGGGGAGAGGAAGCATGTGAAAAAAGAGAGGAAGAAAACAGGAAGAATATAAAATACTATCTACTAAGGGGGAGAAACAAAAAGGAACATAAAGAAAAAATTTGAGAAGTGTATTCATAGCTAGTATGGTGTCTTTGATGGTTTTTCACATTGTGTGTTGCCATCAATGACAAAGGGGGAGATTGTTGCAAGAATGGAAAGATTGAAGGTGTTTTCATTGATGTCAACTAGTCAATTGGTTATCAACTGATTAATGTTTTCATTAGTGTCATGGATACAGGTTATTGGTTGTATATGTCGAGGATATTGAGAATATTGTAATGAAGATATGTTGTAGATGTTCAGTGGTTACTCCAATTTTTGCTCCAGATTTTCTCCTATATTTGTATGGTTCAAATATGTTGATCATGGTTGTTGGAAACTACTATATCCCAATTTTTGGTTGTTGATTCATTGTACAGTGTGAGTTGTGTTCACTAGTTATGAACTGTGGTTTTCTATGTTTCTGGTTGAGGTCAAGGAGAAATGTCAGTTTGTATTTCTCTTTGATAAAGTCTTATGACTTGCGGTTATATAGTTGAGTTGTTTTGATTGTATTAAAGATAATTTTGGTATCTAGAAAGTTCGGGCATAATTTCTATATGTGTTTTACATGGCAGACCTTGTGTGGAATACTACTTTCGGAGTTAGTGAAGCATGTAGGATCTATTTGGTTCTTTATGAAGTGTGTGTTTGAGTTTCCCTTGTTCTAATTCCACCCTAGGATGTTTTGGCACTGACCTAATTTGAATTTGAATTTGGATGGCTGACTTTGGATATGTTTCCAAGTTGAAGATGGTATAAATGCATAATGAGTTAGGGAAGAAGAAGCGAGAGAGCAAAAAAGAAGTGAAGAGAACAAAGGAAATAGAGACAAGAGCTCAAAGAGAATAGAAATAAGTGTGAATTAGTGTGTGTGTATGATGTGAGTATGGAAGATCAATGTGAATCCTAAATGTTGAGTTTCTGGAAGTAGTGAGTTGAAGGTGCACTTTATCATTCATGCATGTCAACAAGTGGATTGAACAAATTGTGGTGGATTTCTCTGTTGCATTGAGATTGTCTTCTCTCTTTAACAAGTCTTCTTTATCTTATTTGTATCTCTCTGGTAGTGATCCCTCCAAGTTGTTAGCCTTGTTGGATAGTGAGTCCTTGTTCCAGACAATGAGTTCTTATTTTGGTAGTGATCCTTGTTTCTCAGACAATGAGCCTCTTGTAATCGGTTTTGATATTCTCTAGTGTGAGTTAATCCTCACCGTGGTTTTTCCCTTATTAGGTTTTCCACGTAAATTTGGTGTTATTGTGTTTATGTGATGGTTTTCAATATCTACACTAGTATTTAATGTTTAATTTGCTAAGTAGTGTTAACGATTAGCTCTGGTGAATGAATTAAAGTTTAAATATGTGACAACTGATTCACCCCCCTCTTATTTGTCTTGTTCAACACCTCCATCTTTGAAAGTATGAGGTAAAGGACTCCCCTTGGTTTTGTTTTATTTTTTTCAAATTAGGAACCATTATGTCTTGTTCAATGTTGTATGAAAAGTGGTTTATGAATTTATCTGATAGCTCATCAAAAAAAAAAATTAGATGGTAGATGAGAGAACCATTAAATAGACGCACATTTGAGACTTCTTGGGAAAATTCTCAATAAGTAAGAATTATTGTTGGCAACCTCCATGCAAGCTACATAAAATCCTCGTACATGTTTGATTGGGTCCCCTCTTCCTTTGTATTTGTCGAATTTTAGGATTTCAAAGTTCTTGGGAAAGAGGGTCATTGATATGGTGTGATCAAAAGGATATGGACATATGTCTTGTAGTGTGTAGTTATTCTTGGGTTTTTCAAGTTGTATATCTGATATTCGTTGGTTAAGACTTTGTATTTGCAATGTTAAGTCATTAATAGGTATGTTTGTTTGAGGATTAGGGATATTATAACCTTGTTGTCCCATAATGTATTGTGAGCTATATTGTGGGCTTTGTGTGTATGAAGGTCCTTGAGACATGGTGTGTGTATGACAAAGGATTAGGTCCTTGTTGTGTGTTGTATGGATATTGGTGTTCAAGAACACCTTGATGTTAAGGAATACCTTGTTGTTGAGGGACTCATTGTTGTTGAGGGACTCCTTGTTGTTGAGGGAGTCCTTATTGTCAAGAGACACCTTGTTGTTGAGGAACCCCTTGTTGTTGAGGAATACCATGCTGTTGAGGAACCCTTTGTTGTTAGGGGACACCTTGTTGAGGAATACCTCATTGTTAAGGAATCCTTTGTTATTGAGTAATACCTTTTTTTTTAGGAACCCCTTGTTGTTGGGAGACACTTTGTTGTTGAGGAAAAAGGGTTTGATGTTGAGGATGTGTGTATGTTTTTTGTTGATGGTTTTTAATTGGTGAAGATGGGTATGTGTAGGATCATGATGGGCCAAAAAGTGGTGATATGATGGGTATGTGTAGGGTTTATGGCTAACAACTTTTTTTTACCCAAACTGATGAAACAAAAAGGGTTTTTAAAGGAGATTCTCAGCTTTCCACCAATATAAATTATGCTTTACTTTGAATTTAATAAATAATTATTATTCATTTTCTATTTGAATTATGACTAAAGTCTTGATTGATGGGTTGATTGAAAAACATCTATAACTTTCAATGGTATCACATTTTTTGAATCTGAAACATGCATCACATTCTATGCTTCCATACTATAGGATTAAAAAAAATGAATTTCATGAAGTTTTGACCAAGTTAAGGTGGTCAAACATATGAGTTTTTATATTTTTTAAAAGTTGTAATAATAAATTCATAATTAATTATTTACTTGGAAAAAAATTACAAAAAATATGCATTACATCAGGACATGAGTCCTCTACTTATATCTAAAATCTTATAAAAAAATATTATCATTTTATTGTGGTTAGGGTGGTCACACAGACACCTACTTATTTTTTCCCTAAATTTAAGTACTACTGCATTGAAATTTCAAATTTTCACCAAATAGATTTTTTTTTTAAAAATAAACCTAGTAGTTTAGAAACTACGTTCAATTTGATATAGATTATATTCTTACATATTTTTGAAATAATATAGATAACTTATTTAATTTTTTACGTCAAGTTTCCTAACTTTGATTTTTCTGAATTTTTCGCTGCTTAAGGGCTTGTTTTTTCCATGATGATGCTGCACATACCCAAATCCATATTGATATTGTGTGTTATATGAAGGATCATGGTATGGTTGTTTTTTTTTTATGTATTGTGTTTTTTGTGTCAGTGGATTATTTTTATTTTGTTGTGGTGGTTGGATGTTAATTTGTGGATTTGGTGTTTGATATTGAACGTTTTGGGCTGCCATAGTATTGGGATCTACTTGACTATGTTGAGTAGCCATAGTTTGTTCAATTTGGGATGTACACCTATATAATAGGTTATCAACATGTTGTTCATAAGGTTGTTCATTGATAAGTGCTTTTAATTTTGAAAATATAGGTGGTATCTTTGGATCCACCACCTATTTTTGTATTTTTCTAACAACCATTTGATCATCCATTCGAATGAGAGATGGGTCTTTGAGAGTTTCAATGTTAAATTTTGTGGGTAGTTTTGCATCATCTTGTGCAAGCTTTAGGAAGTATGTGTTAGGATATAATTCAAGTGTTTTGTCTAGTAGCTTTTGAATTTTAGGATCTTGGATGCGTTCTAAAAGTTGTCGTTTAGTGATTTCCTCCTCACTATCCTTGTCTTCAATGATCACATCAGTAAGACTAGGTGGTTGGTTTTGTTGCTTAGGAAACTTAGCTTGATGTTGGAGGTTCAAATCAGTGTCATGTTGTGATGGGTCAAAAGTTGGTAGTTGAGGAAAATTCAATGGTGAATTTTTAGCATTAAATGTTGGTGCTTGTATAGTTTTTGGTTGAGGGGCTGAGTAAACTAGAGTTTCATTAGGATCATACCCCATGGTTGAGTTTCTTGATTTTCCATATTGGTGGTAGTAGGTACACTAGTGCTACTTGTGTTGGATGTCATCATCTTCTTTCTATGTTGGGACCTAGTTGTTGTCATAAACGTGCATAATAGACCTTGGTGAATGATGTTATTTTTTTTATACTCAACCCTATAATGAAGGTGTTGAATAGGACAACTAAGAGGGGGGTGAATTAGTTGTCACAGATTTAATCTTTTAATTCAATCACTAGAACTAATTCTTAACACTATTTAAATGATTAATCATCAAATCCCAATGTAGAAAATTAAATCCACCACATAAACACAATAACACCAGATTTACGTGGAAAACCAAATAAGGGAAAAACCATGGTGAGGATTAACTTACACTATAGATAATATCAAAATCGATTACAAAAGGCTCACTACTTGAGAAATAAGGCTCACTGCCAAAATAAGGACTCACTATCAGGAACAAGGACTCATTGTCCAATAGGGCTAACAACCCAGAGGGCTCACTGCCATAAAGATACAAAGAATACAAAGAGACTACAATCCCAATGCAATAAATAATTCCACCATGATCACTCGTAGACATGCATGAATGATAGAGTTCTCCTTCTGCTTACTGCATCCAGAAACTTAGCATTAAGCTTTGCACTGATCTTCCACATTCACATCACACACACTCACTAAATAGAATCAATGTTGCATCTAACTGCACTTTCTCTTTTCCACTTAACTTTCTTCTTCGCTCTTGTATATTTTCCATCACTAACTCATCCTATATTTATATCTTCAACTTTGAAACATATCCAAAGTTGGTCATCCAAATTCAAATTCAAATTAGGTAAGTGCCAAAACATCCTAGGGTGGAATTAGAATGAGGGCGACCCAAACACAAGCTTCATAGGGACCTAAATAGATTCAACATGTTTCATCAACTTCGATAGTAGTGTTCAACACAAGGTCGTCCAAACCAGTGTAAAACACATAGAACCATTAAGCAAGAACTTTCTAGATTCTAAAATTATCTTCAATACAATCAAGGCAACTCAACTCTAGAACCACAAGTCATAAGACTTCATCAAAGAGAAATCCAGACCAACAACATTTCTCCCAGACCTCAACTAGAACCATAGAAAAACATAGTTCACAACTGGTGAACACAACTCGCACTGTATAATGAATCAACAACTAAAAACCTGGATATAGCATCTTCTAACAACCATGATCAACATATCTAAACCACACAACCATAAGAGAAAATTTGGAGCAAAAACCCAGAGCAACCACAAAACATCTACAACATATCTTCTTTACAGTTTTCTGAATATCCTCGACATATACATCCAATAACCTGTACACATGACACTAATGACAATAGCAATCAGTTGATAACCAATTGACTAGTTGACATGAATGACAACACCTTCAATCTTTCCATTCTTGCAACAAAAGGTATGAGTGGATTTTTGGAAATTTTAAGGATAATACTAATCTATGGACACAAGGATAGACAAGATATGATTGATACTTTTTTGAGTCTCAAAAGTGTTGATAAATGATAGTTTTATTTCTTTACTTGAACTAGACTTGTGAGTGCAAGAGAGGCTGACAATAATCTAGAAATTTAGGGAGAGGATAATAAATTTGACAAGACTATAGGATGATAGGATAATTTGATAAAGACTCTAACAAGATGATGAGGTTTGATATCTTGTGTTTGATGTGTGTCCAAAGGCTAGTTTAGTGTATGATGCCAATGCAAAGGATGGTCTAAAAGATTAATGATGTTCAAGATTTCTGATAAGGTCTGATGTGGATCTTATTGTGATTTTTTTGTAACAACTAACCAAGATTTTATGATAATGTTTCAAGGTCAATTTTGATGTCTGAGATAAGAAATAATACAATAATGGTGGCATTTTTGGAAAACTATAGTAGAATTTGAGACAATAGTGAGCTTTTACAGATGTAATAATGATAGAAATGACAAGAGCGACTATTTTTTTGTGACTAGAAAATGAGCAGAATAAGCAATAGCGACCAGATTATGAACAATAGAAACTATGTTTTAAGACAACAACAACCTAATTCACAATAGTGACCCAATTTTTTTATAGTTGCAACTTTGTTTCTTGATTGATGATAGCTTTTTTGATAATTTTGTAAGTTTGAAATTTTTAGATCTGATGTTCAAAGTGATTTGCAAGTGATACATGTTGTGCATGTTTTGCACACACGCCCCGCCGTGGGAAGGGACCCCCTCTTTTCACTCCTGACAGGCTGCTTTGCTCCTGTCTTGTTTTGTGTGCCCCATTTTCCAAGCCCAAATTGGTCATGTGCCTTCAAACGATCAAATTCCATTGACCAAATTCACCTACTTGGGGTATTCAAATCCAGGGAGAAACAAAGTCCCCTTCCCTTTTCTACCTTTTGTCTTATTCCTGCTGACTTAGTCCCTGATCGCTCGATTCGCTTTTTTTCTACATTTTTTACTTTGGGGACAAGTTTCTTGTGGATTTGGGATGTTTTTGTGGTGTCTAAGTGAACTGCCAACATTTTGTTAAGTTTTGAGGGTTTCAGAAATTTCCTTCCGGAACTTTGTCCCTATTTGGTTGTTTTGAAATTTCGTTGAGCCCCGGTGGTCCGCTTTCTACATTTTTTACTTTGGGGACAAGTTTCTTGTGGATTTGGAATGTTTTTGTGGTGCCTAAGTGAACTGCCAATGTTTCATTAAGTTTCAGGGGTTTCAGAAATTTCCTTCCAGAACTTCATCCCTCTTCGACTGTTTTGAACTTCTGTGGACCCCCAACGGTCCGCTTTCTACATTTTTGACTTTGGGGACAATTTTCTTGTGGATTTGGGATGTTTTTGTGGTGCCTAAGTGAACTGCCAACGTTTTGTTAAGTTTCAGGGGTTTTAGAAATTTCCTTCTAGAACTCCATCCCTCTTTGGTTGTTTTGAACATTTGTCGACCCCCGACGACCCGACCTCCAGAATCTGGCCCCTTCGTGGCCGTTTCTGGAACTCCATCCCTCTTTGGCTATTTCGAACTTTCGTGGACCCCCGGCAGTCCACTTTCTACATTTTTGACTTTGGGGACAAGTTTCTTGTGGATTTAGAATGTTTTTGTGATGCCTAAGTGAACTGCCAACGTTTCATTAAGTTTCAGGGATTTCAGAAATTTCCTTCTGAAACTTCATCCCTCTTTGGCTGTTTTGAACTTTTGTGGACCCCCAGCGGTCCACTTTCTACATTTTTGACTTTGGGGACAAGTTTCTTGTGGATTTGGGATGTTTTTGTGGTGCCTAAGTGAACTGCTAATGTTTCATTAAGTTTCAGGGGTTTCAGAAATTTCCTTCCGGAACTCCATCCTTCTTTGGTTGTTTTGAACATCTATCGGCCCCTGGTGACTCGGCCTCCAGAACCTGGCCCCTCCATAGTTGTTTTCAGAACTCTGTCCCTCTTTGGCTGTTTTGAACATCCGCTGACCCCCGGCGACCCGACCTCCAAAACTCGGCCCCTTTGTGGCCGTTTTCGGGACTTCGTCCCTCCATGGCTGTCTTGAACATTCGTTGGCCCCCAGTGACCCGCCCTCTAGAACCTAGCCCCTCCATGGCCATTTCTGGAACTTTGTCCCTCTTTGGTTGTTTTGAACTTCTATGGAACCCTGGCGGTCCGCCTTCTACATTTTTTACTTTGGGGACAAGTTTCTTGTGGATTTGTGATGTTTTTGTGGTGCCTAAGTGAACTGCCAACGCTTCGTTAAGTTTTGGGGGTTTCAAAAATTTCCTTTCGGAACTTCATCCCTCTTTGGTTGTTTTGAACATCTGTTGGCCCCTGGTGACCCGGCCTCCGGAACCCAGCCCCTCCATGGCCGTTTCTGGAACTCTGCCCCTCCGTCGTTGTTCGAGACTTTCCTTCCAGGCCACTGTATGCTCATTGTCGTTTCAAAAGTGCGGTGACCCTTAGGCTTTCCCCTTCCAAACTTCCATTTTTTTCAAAATGGGTCAAATCTCGAGGAAGTTTGTCTTGGCACTCTTTCTTCCCCTTTTCCCATGCACTATAATTGAAAAATCTTGGTTTTGCTAAGTTTTGTGAGGTCTGGGAACTTCCCTTCCAGTTTGTTGTCCCCCATTCGTTGCCCGCCCTCTTGACCCTGCATTAATGTTTATGGTCCAAATGAGCTCCAAATATGGATATTATGATTTTTTGATGATGCATGGATGGATCTAACAAGGAGTTTGCAAGGTTTGGCTAACATTTTCCTTGATTTATTTATGAAAGCACTTACGACGCTTCATGTATGCAGGGTTTAACAAGCCTTCCGCGGGTCCATCGGGGAGACCCATTGAGAAAGTTGAACAAGGAATGTGCATAGCTCCTATCACCATTTATTTCATGTTCACCTCTCCCCCTAGGACCCACGAACAGGGTCAGTATTAGAAGCAAGCCTATTTCAAAGGATTCAGTGACAAAAATTCAAGGGGGTGACCTTGAAGAAGGAATGAGGGAATTGTCCACCCGAATCAGGGGCAACCAATCCATTGATTCCAGTCATCGACGGGCCCATTTGATCCAATGGACAATGTTGCAAACACATCAAGCAAAGGGAAGCTTTCAGGCAATTTCTGCTATAGTGAAAAGGTCAATCAACTAAATGACAAAACTACTACAACACCTAGGCACTAGGTGACAAAACAGGAAAAAGCCAAAATTGTATTTTAAAATTATTGGATAATGGGGGGTAGGTGATACCCTAATGTAATCAAATCTAGGCCACACAATGTAATTCAATCCTATCCATTCATTTGGGATTTGGAAAACTATAAATAGGGGTTTTCCCCTCATTTGTAAGAGGTTGGAGAACTGATGTAAAGACATTCTGTAGCAATAGAAAGTAGCATTGCATGATTTATGGGTATTCCTTTTGAGTTTGCTCTTTATGTATTCATGGTTCAACTTCCCTATTAGTTTAGGTGTTAGTTTCTTGAATGGAAGTGGTGATGGTGATTGTTGTTTCAGTATTTGATAAATTTTTAGCTCATGCTTTTTGTGGTTCATTGATGATGAGTCACTTTGCAAAGCTAGTATGAGCTCTTTACTTCATTGTTGCAACTTAGTTCAATTACATGTGCATGATGTGCATGTGCAATATGAAAATCTGCAGTCCTTAGAAGATTGCACAAGTTTTTGTGTAGCTGTAGGTTCTTTTGGTCAAGCAAAACTTAGTCTTAGGGAGTTTGTCTACTGTAGCAGCCACCATGATCACTGTTCATTCCTAGTTTCAGATCTAGGAACTTCCTCTCTCCCCTGCCCTTTTTCCCTTTTTTTAATAGTGACCTTAGGAAAGGTTCATTGCACATTGTAAAGATAAATCCAATGATAAAAATGGAGTTCAAGACTATTGTTTGAACCTACAGCAAACGCACAACAACTCTCCCATCTTAAGAACTTCATTTGCAGATCCAACTTCCTCGCTTTGTAACTCATCTGTAAGTTTTCCTTGTGATTCCAGCAAATCACATAACATCAACTGAGATATTCCAAGCACTGTCAAGACCTAACATTAGAGACCTTGGAATAGTGTTCTGCAATTTGATTGTGGAAGATTTTCTTTCAAGAGAGGTGATGCACCTACACATTACCTGTGTTGAGAAGTGCATAAAAAACACATCAACAATACACACAATAGATAAAGTATGTAACAAAAGACTCAAGTGGTAGGGGGATATTACAAAAACCTTCTTTAATAAGGTTCACTAGTCTAGCTCGAACAAGATCAATCAATTATAACCTAAGGAGTAAAGGTGTGTTTCTTCACAGTAGGCAAGTACCTGATGTAATTCATTTCTAATCGAGGATTCAAATAGGACATACCAAGGTCATGTACCATCTTGATACTCCTGGATTTTTTCAAGAGAATGAACTCTTAAGCATTATGCCTCAACCATAGACCAAACGTAGTAAGTAACTTTTAGGCACAATGTTATTCTCGTGCACTACTATGATGAATCATTTTGGAAAACTTGGATTGGCCTCTAAGTACAAGGTTTTTAATGACTTAGTGAACACCAGAGGTATACTTTAGATGTGAGACACTAAAGTCTTTAGTCTAGTCTGAGCAGCCCATATGTCCACACTAGATTTTGACACGCAAGGTATAACACCCCCAAATATGTGCTACTTACTTTCATGTTTGCATGCTTTATATAGACTGCCTGAGCACATGCTTTCAAGTAACCTTGAGTTCTTTGTTGCATGATGTATGTCAAAGAAGGCCCCTCTAATAAATAAATAAATAAATAAAGGATGACTTGGATAATTTGTTGTTCTTTTTAAAACCTAAAGAAAAATGACATGTTCCAACACATTGTAAATTTTAACCAAGAAAGCAATGGTGATTTTGTTGTTCTTTTTAGATGCACAACTAAAAATGGCATGTTCCAACACACTGTAAAATTTAATTGAGAAATAAATTGTGATTTTTTGTTTTGGTTTTTAGAAACCCAAAGAAAAATGACATGTTCTAGAACACTGTAAATTTTAACTGAGAAAGTGCAGTGGTGATTTGTTGTTCTTTCTAGATACACCAAAACAAAATTGTGAAACATTCACGTCAATTTTAAAACATCCAAATATAAGTGTGAGTGTTCTTTTTAAAGCATTAAAAGAAATGTGTAATTTGTTCTCCCAAGGCCACAAGCTGTAAATCAGAGATTAGTAACCCAAAAATCCTTAATCTATTGAAATAAGGTTGCAAAAATTGAAAACAACCACGACTCTATTACCTGCAATAGCGAACTTTGTTTGAGATAGAAGCGACCCTATTCAAACTGTAGTGACCATGTTCAGATACAATAGTGGCCTTGTTCTAAGATGATTGTGGCTTGATTCTTCAATAGCGAGCTTTTTTAGATATAGTAGCAACCTTGTTTAGAAATAGTAGCGACCTCGTTAATGATTATGAATTTTGTAAAATACGACTACACTCTAGAAACCTGCAACTTATGAAAAACTTGATAAAAATGTTAGATCAAGGACTAAGGTCCCATCATGTGTGCCATTTAATGTTTAAAGAGGAAAATATGGTATCAGTGACAATAATTGAATCAAGCAAAGAATCCAAAAACAAAGGATAGAACCCACTTACCCAATGAGATCAAGATTTCTTAAAGAATTGAATCCAAACAAAGATTATATCAATAAAAAAAAATGAATTTAAAAGCATGAAACATCCTTACCAATCCCATTGTTGAGTAACTTTAGTTGAAATGTATGTCGGATTACTTCAACTCAAAGCATCCATGATATTCTAGAAAAGCTTCAATATGTGATGACCTAGATGCTATGATAAATTCTCAATTTCTCAAGAATCATTTAATGAACATGGTTTTGCTATGAAAATTCTACGTAATGAATGCGAAGGATAAAGGATTATTTTATAGAGTTTTAGAAATTAGATCGACGATCAAGATTAAGAGGAGTTGATTTGAGATCAAAGACTAAGAATTAATGAGAGGAATTGACTGCCCAGTTAACTGACTACAACTGGTTGCTTGATTTCAGTTAACTGGTTGCATGAGATATTGATTGAAGAGTTAAGTCAATTGATTGATTAGAAGACTAGTTAGTGAATCTCAGTTGACTGAGAGATAGTGACAGTTAAGATTTGAGGGAATAATGCATGATATAATTAATTAATTATGGGAGGAACGTGCAAAATAAGATTGAGATAGAAGATGAGTTTTCTTTTTGCATGATTGAGGTAATTAATTAATTGAGGAATGTGCAATAGATAAGATTGATTAATAAATAAAATGTTTATTTATTAATGGATGATGTTTCAAATAAGTTAAGTTACGATATTTCAAGGGAAATTAGGATAATTAAATAATTAAAGGAAATTATTTAATTTATGCATGATGGAAAAGGTTAATTAAATAGTTTAAGGATAATTATTTAATATAAGAAGGGGGTTTGATATCTAATTAAATAATTAATTGATAACTATTTAATTAAAATAAAAGAATTATTTAAGTTAGTGACATAATTAAATAATTAATTTTTATTTAATTAATCAAGAGGAATGAGGTTAAATTAGTGATAAAATAGTGATTTAATTAAACAATTCAAGATTATTTAATTAATAGAGGGAAATAGGGGTGGTGGTCCTAGCTCGATTGGCTAAATCATCATGTTGTAGGAAAGAGATCATGAGGTCTAGTGTCATGCCCATAAATTTTAGTAGGAAAAACCCCACATTTTTTTTTTTTTACAACTACACATTACTTAAGTTAATAATCATGTCCCAGTGTTGGGGTGAACACTAACTCAAGATTTATATAGTTAAACAATCATGGAATCTATGGCCCTAATAGCTAACACAATCTCAAATGGTTTGTTCATTAACCCTATCATCGCCCGACAATTCAGACACTACTCTTAATACTACTAGTAAGGTGATTATTAAATTTAATATTATCCTTGAGTCCTAAGGATGTGATAAATTATTATTATTCTATTTATTTACTAACCTATTATTTATTTATTTAATTATTTATCCTAATGAGTATAAAAAAAATTACATACCTTTTATACACATATATATACTCTATTGACTTTAGAGAGTAATTTTAAAATTATATAATAACTTACCGTTTAATATATATTACTTCCATATATTTCATTTTTAAAAGGAAAACAAAAAAATAAAACTAAAAGAAATTCATTCTTCATAAGGAAAAAGTACTAATTCTTATTCCTTACTATTATTTTCTTTACTCATGCCTTTATTCTAATTACATGCTCTCTCCTTATTTATTTATTTCCTAAAAGGAATAGTGAGAATATATTCTCATTCCTTTATTTAAGTATGACATTGTTGTATAAAGATTTTGTCTTAGACCCTAACGACTTCTAGGAGGAAGTCTAAGCTAAGGGGAGGGGGATGTAAGGCCCCACCATGCATGTGATTAGTAAAGTTGTAATCTATTTTATGTGTTCCTAAATAGATGGTAAGATGTATTGTGGATGACAAATAGTGTGATTATTTAATAACATTCTTGCTTTCATTCTAACATTTTACTTATGCTACCACGAAGGAGTTAGGAATCGTAAATTGTGAATATGAGTTTAAATTGTAAATGAAATGTTTGCAAAATTAAACCTTATTCCAGTTATCAAATTAATGTGATATACGATTGTTTCTTATGGTTTCATTAGTAATGTGCAAGAAAGGAAGAGTTAGTACAAGAAGGGAAGACCATTGAGTAGATCAAAAGAAATCTTCTTACGGTCATGAATTTGACCCCATTTTAAGGCTTAGAAGGAAATAAAGTTAACAAGTTGATGTAAAAAGGGATAATTTATATTTTGGGTTGAAAGGGTGTTTATTTGTGAGTCATGTGAGATGTAAGTTGGGGTTGAAGTTTAGAAACCATTATCCAAGTTGAAATTCGGATAGGACCTTAAATGGGTTTTTAAAATGGGTTGTTGGTCAATTTCCTTGGTTGGGATGCAAAATTAAACCCCCTAGGGTCTATACCATAGTGGTAGGGGTCAATTGGGCATGCAACAGTGCCCCTATAAGGACATGATTTGACCCCTAAAAATTCTTCATTATGGTGAGTGACGAGTTTTGAGGAGATGATGGGGATGGTATGGTAGAGGGGTTGTTGAAGTGCATGTTTCATCTTTAATAAGAAAAGGACTCTCATTTATGGAGGTAGGTGCACTCCACACCTCCCCATCCAAAATGTTGCAATTTGAAACTCCTATATATCTGGAAGAGGAAGGATGAGGGGGGGTGTTACCCACTTCTCCTCTTGGAGAACTTGAGTGAAGATGGTAGAAAGAATCAAAAAAGGAGAGGAGTCCATCTCTTTGGAAAGATAGGGATGAAGATGGCTTGGTTGGAGATGAAATATGGATACAAGATTTTAGTCTCTTCTTCTAAAAGAAAAGATAAGTACTTCCTTTTCCCATTTTCCCTTTGGTTGTAAGGAGGTGACCTATTGTATGGATCATGTTTGCAAAAAGAAAATGTAAATTGTGCTATGCTAGTTTTATCTCTTTGTAAAAATGAGGAAAGACTCCATTGATCATTGTGGGGCTAAAACAATTTCTTGCTCAGGGGTATGGCTAGAGCCCACGAGGCTCCATGACGCCATTATGGTAGGGTGGAGAGCAACCCTTGATTAGTTGTTTGTCACTCGTTATATCTCTTATAAATCTAAGGAAATATGAAAATTTAGTGTTTGGTTGGAACATGAAAAGAGCATGGAAAAAGAAAAATAAAAATAAAAGAAAGACTTACTTGTTGGCATGTTGTCTCATATTTTTTGATGAGTCATTTGTGATATTGATAGTGTAGTATTTTGTGGTGAAGAAAAAGAAAAGAAAAGAAAAGAAAAGAGAAAGTCTTACTCTTGGCCTTGCAGTCTATGTAAATGGTTGTGGTAAGAAATTTGAAGTACTTTCTGGTTGCTTGAAGGTTAATGCATATTATAAAATGCCCTTGTAATGAATCATTCGATACTGTGTTAAAATGGGAGTTGGGATAAAAAAAAAAAGACGAGATGTTTACATTTGTATATTTTATTGATCTACATTAGTAAAATGAACCTTGTAGCATACACAGGAATATGTAAATAAAAGAAGAAGAAAATGGAAACTATATACATATACAAAATTTGATAATGTAATTTGATTAATCTCTACAATACGGTGATGAAGAAAAGACGTCATTCGAATCCGAAGCTTTAAGGCTGCATTCTCTGTAATACATTCGACTGCAAAGCAACTTCATTTTCCCAATGTGAAATCATATTAAAATAAAACAATATCATAGAGTATTAGAGCATCTCCCATTAGGTGATAAAAAATAAATAAAACAAACAAAACCTTCACGTAAGAGGTTTCAATAACATTGCAGGTCTGATCCCTATAAAATGGCAAAAAGTTCTCAAGAGTATATTCCACAAGTGATTAATCTTGAGCAGAAATGGATTAAAATCTTTTAATGCCAACATAAGAAAGGATGCATGTCATGTAGAAAGTAATAATGTATTCAATTGGTGTTGACCTTGAAGGTTGTGGGAATGTCCTGGGAATTGAATAATCCATTGTGTGAATTTATAAATTGAGTAATGAATTATGTGTGATTCCTAGTAATTAGAACGCTCAACTATATCAATAAGGGACACTAAAGTATACTTGCAAAAATTCCAACTAATGTTGTATATTCTATACCATTGAATATATTTACTCTTTGAGGGAAGAACATTTACACCCAAATGTAAAGGAGAGAGCTTCAAAGTAGGTAAAACTTTTAAGACTTTTACTCATTGTGCAGATCTTATGAGGTTGGATGGAACTATGATTGTAAAAATGATGATTATGATAATATGATTGAATGGTTCAACCTTAGATAGCAAAATGCAAGATTTATAAAATAGTTATTAATAAGTTGTGAGAACTACTATTCCATGATTTGTCATGTGTTTTATGCATTGAGTTTTCTTTCTAGTTTCATACATTGTGATGTTTCAAATGAAAACGGTAAATAAAACTATATTCCTTGTTAAGTAGGAAATTTTTTTTTATTTAGCATGTGTGAAAAACATAGTGGTATTACCTGTATGGATATGGTGTGAACATAACAAGCATAGTTGAATAAAAGAGAAAGAATGGTATGGATAACTATAGAAAACCAATCTTGATTTGAAAAGTGATGCCCAACACTAACCTAGCAAGATAGAAAGTGTGGTGAATCAAGTATTGTTGAGTCTAAGATGATGGAGTAATATATCTAAACTACCATTGCACATCATCTAGTGATTTTTTTTACTTATGCAAAGTGAGTGGATATCTCCAAAAATTAAGAAGCAAAGTGAATATTGTTTAAAGAAAATATCTAGAATGCATTTTAGTGTATTATTTTGTTCTATAATATGGTGAATTTTGTAAAGTGTATTGTGTTATGACTTGTGAAAGCAACCATGCATGTTTATTCTATCACTTGTGTGGAACCTTAGGGGATGTGATTTTATTTTGTAATAAAATAAATCTTCCTAAGGTTAATGGTACCCTTGTATTTCATGTAAATGAAGTGATGCTATACTCATGCTAGATAAATTATAATTATGAGAGTTATAGTAGACACACTAATAAAGTCTACTTGCTAAATTTTCTTATGAGTCAATCGACAAATTTATATTGATATCTTGAGCCTTATTGGTTGGGCTAGGTGAATAATGTTATAGTTAAAACATAGAAATGTGGGACTTGTTATTCAAAGAGAATTATTAAAGGAACATAATATTGTTGGTAGTAATATTACTGGAAATATCTATGTTTAGTGTTGAACCATGATCGCTTAGGACTTTGATTAGCTTAATAATAATAATAAAAAAAAATTGTAGGGTTTTTCTAGCAAAAATTATGGGCATGACACTTGGTATCAGAGCCAGGTTGTAGGAAAGAGATCATGAGGTCTAGTCTCCCCACCATCCCCATGGTACCAAAGGGCGTGTCACACTAGCATCACTGGTCACATGAAATTTTTTTACTAGGTGCACTATAGTTTATAGGGGGTGGCTACCCGATTCTAATTCTTGTAGTCTTAAAAAAAAGAAGAAGAGGGAAATAGGGTTAAATGATAAAAAATATGTTAAAAGGGGATTAATGATGTTAATGATGCAAATAATGGAAAAATGCAGTTTCAAGATGTGCGATATGCGCTAGGCATTTTTACATATGTACACTCTTAGCTTAGTTTTTAGAGGAAACATCTGCACCAGAGGATGGTACAAATTTTCCTTGTCTTTTGTCTCTTCCTTCTTTCTCCAAATATTTTCCATTTCCTTCTTTTTTTTCTAGTGGATCAACCTTTTTCACAGGTTCATTCTTTTTTACCGAATTATCCTTCCTTGTATTTCTTCTTCTGCAAAACTTGGCAATATGTCCAAGTCTACTACAACTATGACATGTGATATTATTTTGAACAGTATTCCTTCCATTCACTTTTGATCTACATTGATTATCATTGTTTCAAAATACATAGCATGTATATCAATAGCCATTTAAATATTGAATCATTCTACCATTGTTATAGTCATTCATCATTTGACTTTTACATTCACTTGCTCTATGACCAAATTTTAAATGCATGTAAGACCAAAAAAGGATGGAGCATTTTGATTCATTTTTCTTCTACATTTCATTGCCTTATGTATAAATTTATTGCAATAATAACAAAAACCATTTAAAGATGGGTACCTTTGTGCATTTGGTTGTCTTACTGGTGGTCTTTTGGCTTCATTTCTTTCATTTTAGATCTTTCAATTATTCTTCTTATCCTAAATCTTCCTTTTAGTATTTGATGTTTGATCTGACTTTGAACTTTCTCCTATCTCAAATCCCAAACCTTCTTTACTTTGGAGCCTTTCTAATTTGCAATCATTTTATCAAGCTTTGTATTACTCATTTTGAATTTTTCTTCATGACTCCTTGCTTTCTCTAGATCTAATCTTAGATTTACCACTTCTTGTTCAAGCCTTGTACATTCCTCTAATTTTCTTTTCATCATTGCATTCAAGTATTCTTCAATTATTTTATTTTATTAAACATGCAATTTCAAACCAATGATGGATTCATTTGCTTGCTTCAATTGCTCACTAACTTCTTTATGCCTTTCTCTGAACTTCTTGATCTTCTCTCTCAATTTTTTGATGCATTCATTTGCTCCTTTGATGTTTTCTTTCATATCTTTGTTTTCATCCTCAGTCTTTTCAAGATCTTCAAGGGAAACTTTGAGTTCTCCATCTTTTTCAAGCATGCAATCTTCTTCTATGAATCCAAATATTGGAATCTCTTCCCGGGAATAGGAAATTTCATGTCATCCATGTGCTCAACCTCCAAGATCTTCCCAAATTGGTTAAGCTCCTTCCAAAGAACCAGGCTCTGATACCAATTGTTGAACACCCAAAATACTGAGAGGGGGCTGAATTAGTATTCTCTTAAACCATTCAAGCATTAAACATCAAATTACCAAATCATATTCAACTATAATAAAGAAAGAATTAATGAAACATTACCAACACCACATAACACATGAACATCAGAATTTTTATGTGGAAAACCCAAAATGGGAAAAACCACGGTGAGGGTTAGCTCACAATATATTATAATCAGTTATAGTATATTTATAGAAGTGCTCATTGTAGGTGGACTCATTGTCCATAGAGAAAAAGATAGAAGAGAGATGGTAGCTCACAACCTATTTTGAAATATTGTTTCACACATAAAGGTATTTGGTTCTAAATCTTTTGTTCATGTGCCTCAAGAAAAGTGATCTAAATTGGATCCACAAGCACAAAAAATACATCTTTGTTGGTTATGGTGAAAGTGAAAAAGGTTATAAGCTTTGGAATCCTCTAACCTATGAAATAATCTTGTCTAAAGATGTGATTTTTAGGGAATTTAGAGCTTAATCAAGAGAAGAACAAAAAAAGGAGAAAGATAAGACAAAGACATTGCACTTTGAGACAAAGATTGAGAAGAAATAAAATGCACAAGTGGAAGAACAATTAGATGGATACAAGGAAAGAGAAGAAGAAGAGGGTTCAAAAATTTCAAAGGATGTGTAGATGGGCACACAAAACAACAAGAATAAGTAGAGCCCATTACTCATTCCTTCAATAGATCCAGAAGGGAACAAAATCCAATTGACAGGTATAGCCCATCAAATTACCATTGTGTATTTTCTTTGTGAGTACTAACAATGAACCTAGATCTTTTAGGGAAGCTCTCTCTTTGGAGGAAAGTGAGTCTTGGTTGTAGGCCATGTAGGAGATGATGGATTTTGATAGTTGTGACACCTGGATCTTGTTAGTTTTCCCAAAGGAAGGAAGCCATTTGGATGCAAGTTGATATTTAAAAAAGAAATTTTCTATAGATGGTCAGTTAGAGCAGTACAAGGATATATTAGTGGCTAAGGGCTACTCCTAGAGAGAAGGAGTTGATTTTGGTGAATTCTTCTCTTGTGTTGCAAAATTAACTTCTATTAGATTCCTATTATCCCTAGTTATTACTTGTGATTTTAAGATAGATAAAATGGATGTTAAAACTATATTCTTGCATGGGGATCTTGAGGAGGAAATACATATGCGACAACCTAACGGTTTTGTTGTGAAAGGAAAAGAATAATTGGTTTGCAGGTTGAAGAGATATTTGTACATGGTTTGAAATAGTCACCCAAGATGTGGTACTAGAATTTTGATACTTTTGTATTGAACTTGGGCTTTCTTAGGAATGAAGAGGAACATTATGTTTATATTAAATTTATTGATGATCAAATTCTAATTATTGTCTTATATGTTGATGATATGTTATTCATGGGTAACAGTAAGGTGATGATTATGGAACTAAAGGAATAACTCTCTGGCACATTTGACATGAAGGACTTGGGGGTTGAAAACTATATTCTTGGGATGGAAATCAACAAATATTGAGATAACAAAAAACTTTGGTTAAATTAGAGTTAGTTTTCATACAATTTTCTGAAGTTTAATATGCATGACTATAAGCCAGCTAATATTCCATTTCCAGTTGGTACTAAGTTGAGCTTGGATATGTATCCTACTTCTAATGATGATTTTGAGGATATGTCAAAGGTTCCTTATGCTATTGTTGTTAGTAGTTTAATGTATGCAACGGTTTGCACTAGATTGGATATAGCCTGCAATGGGAGTACTAAGTAGGTTCATGTCTAACCCTAGTAAAGAGCATTGGACTTTTGTTAAGAGGGTGTTTAGATATTTATGTGGTACTTCAAATTATTGTTTGATTTATCATGGTACTGATGATGTGGTCAAGTCATGGGACACACAAGGGTTTTTTGATGTTGATTGGGCAGGTGAATTGGATAGTCGAAGGTCCATTAGTGGCTATGTATTTACTTTGTTTGGAGTAGTTTTGAGTTGGGTGAGTAAGAGATAACCTATAGTTGCTTTGTCCACCACTGAAGCCAAGTATATGGATGTTACACATGCCTCTAAGGAGGTGGTATGGTTATAGATAGTTTGTAATGGCATTGGTTTTTATTATAGGATGGTGAGGATTGGGTGTGACAGTCAAAATGCTATTTGTTTGGCCAAAAATCATATGTATCATGCTCGTACTAAGCATGTTGATGATCAGTATCACTTTATGTAAGAGATGGTTGAGAATAGTAAGGACTTGATTGATAAGGTTGACACTTTAGATAATGTTGCAGGTTCTCTCAGGGAGCCAATGACCACAAATAAGTTATCTTGGTGTAGGAAGGTTATGGGACTTGATCACTGTACTTAATTTATTATTTATATCTCTTAGATGTAATTTCAATATATACTGTAAAGGGGGAGTGTTAACCCATTTTATCCTTTGGTCTAAATAGGTCACACCAAGTTGCTCATGATTTTTAATAAGTTGCTAGTTTATCTCCAAGGAAATAAAATTATTTAAATAGTTTTAGTTTTTAACAAAAGCTTCTAATGCCTCAACTTAGTCAAAGGCACATTAATCAACCTTTGGAGGGAAACTTTGTAGTGAATAGAGTTCAAGTCTCTTTGACTAGTTTGACCTTTAGGGTTCTTGTTTTTCATGTTGCCTCCACATCTTTTGCATCCTACAATGGTGGTCCGGGATTTTATGGGAGCATCTAAAGTTGTTCAAGCTTGTTGAAATGGTCATAATGCAGGTTAGAATCATTATCATGCCTCAATCCAACACCATACACGTGGGACAAAAGAGAAATGCCAAAACTATGAGAGAGCTTGCAAGAAATCAGGCTAATTGGTTTTGCAGCATGAAGAGTGTAGGAAACTAAGTCATGTGTGGATTTTAATGCTTAGCCTGGGTCAAGCAAAGATATACAACATATTATTACAGTTTTGAAGTGGCAGTTCTAGAAAACATGAGCATAGTAGATGGATTTAACAAATATTGAGTAGTGGAACAATTGAAAGTGACAAAGAGTGTAGTCTTGTTTTAAAATTTTCTTTCTCAAATGTGATTAGGAAGCTAACAAACCAAGATAAAGTTGAGCCTTCTTTTATCTCACCTAGTCTAGATATTGGAGAAAGGTATGTTGGTTTTCACAATCAAAATATTTTGCAGAGTATAAGGGGTGAATCTTGTTGATTATGCAGTTGCCCTTGTCATTCCATCTGGTGTTGGAGTATCTTTAGTGTTTTGTAGTACTGGTTGATTAGTGTGGAACTGGCCTGGTGTTGCTAAAAGTTAGGGTCTTGTGCCTGCAAATTCATTTTTATCATGAATACCTAGGTTAGTTTCCTTTTCATTTGAGTACCTCTTAAATGATGATGCCACTTTTCTAAATGATGAAGGAAGCTATTGTGTACAAATATTTGTCTCATAAAGTGTATATTATTGAAACAAGTTCAATGAAAATTGTATAGCATGCATATATAACATATTATTATAGATTTTTCGATGATTTATTTCACATAACTATCTTCACAATCCAGTGCACATAGTTCAAAGATAATGAATGGTCATCTATTACGTCCATCTTCCTACATGCAAATTAATCTTCCAATTACAGTTGCTGACTCTATAACCTTTTATGCTTGTAAATTTGTTCTAGTATCATGTGTGGAAGAAAGATGGTTGCACAAGAAGACATTTCTTCATTAGATGTGGTTACAAAACATTGTTGTCATTTATTTTTTGAGATTATTTGGTCCATGAGAGTGTCACTGACTCAGAGGATCCTCAGATGTATGTGAAGGTAGTCTATCTAATTATTTTGTCTGAAAATTGGTTTTTATCTAATAGTGGATAGGTGAACAAAGATGGAAAATGAGTTAATGCTTTATGCAAATCGTGGTGTTGCATTGATGAATTTGTTGAGATGAGTGATAATGCTTCTAATATGTTACACGAATAGTTGGAGCTGAAAATAGTGTCAATTGCAAAGGTAGGGTTTTGTAGACATTGTCACAAGGATCTCAATCAACAGTGAAGGGATGAAGTATATGCAGTGGGCTCGGGCATTCAATCGACTATTAGCAGTAGCAAGCCCTCATACACGTGGCTTTGATGAGATGAAGATAGAGTTGCATGTATTCTACCGTAAACATTTGTTTGATGCCACCAAAGTTCATAGAGAAGCATCAGAATGTGAAGAGGAGAAAAGCTGACAGAGATTGAAAAGAGTATGTCGACTTCTCTTGGATGATGAGGAAAAACAATGGAAAATAGATTCAAGAGGCTAAAAATGATGCTTAAGAATGATGATTTTCTCAAAATACATAGGCATCATGATGCTTGTATCAATAGTTCTCTACAATAATTTTATAGGGTATCCAAAGAAGTATAGCGATGTAGGCTTTTGATAAACTCAAACAGGGTTGAAGGAAAGCTATGGTAGATGCAGTCAGGTATTTAACCTTCTAGAAAGAATGAGTTGCAGTTGAGTTGTATCATAATAGAGAAGAGGGATAAAAGTTTCATAAGATAAACTTATAGTCGCACACCCTACATTTGTTGTGTTCTCATCATCCACGTGTTACAGGAGGAATCCAAAAAATGTGATTATGGAAGATAGATTTAAGTAGGCAGTAGGATAATCGTGTTTACTTGCAAAAGTTATCTACAGTTGATAAAAATAAAAGTGGACAGCACATGCATATGTGAATGCAATATGGAAGTAGAAAACAAAGCTTCAAGGAAATTTTCTAGGGTAGTATATCAATTTTATAATGGTCAAGGAATTTGGCATATTTAATATACAAGTATGCATATAACAAGAGCAATTTCAATAGGGATACACATTTGCAAATTGTTCTTGTAGTCCTCTATGATGAAACTGATATTTTGCAAGAGGAATTCCCTTGAATTTGATGGATTACTTCTAAATGTGATAATGCACAGGATATGTATTATGGAAAAAGGAGTAAAATTTCCAAGAGGTAATCATTAAGACTATGGTCATGTTGATGGCATAAGTATTTTCTATGAAGGAAAAGGAATACTTTGTTTTGCTTACTGAAGTAAACATATTCTATGGTAATCTGAATCTCAACACAATAGAGATGACAATGTTGTGGAAAATGATAGCATGAGCAAGGTAATGTTATAGCAGTGAGTTTCCATAATAAGGCACAAACTTGAGTATGAAGGCATTCATGAGCAAATCTTTGGAAGGGACAACTTGGAGTTTTTGGCAAGGTCTAGAATGAAATGATGTTGATGAAGATGAGTCAACATTTTCAATTTCTTGTGGCATGTCAAATGCCTAATACCTTAAATTGGGATTCAAAGGAGTATGTGACAATAGATAAATAGTGGTTTGTATATATCAAGGGCAATCACAGTCAATAAATTATAATCAATCAATGTTCAAGAATAGTGATGATGAGCAGTCAACAAAATTTAGTCACTGTGAAATGAGCATGGGTGACAGTAATGGAAACTTGAAATTTTCATGGTATTTAGGTTCCAAATGGACAGTGATTGTAGAGTCACAACGCAAGACATAAGACTCTTCATCAACAGTCTATACATACATTAACAAGCAAGTGACATATTTTTGAGTGCCTTTATGGGGGCTATGGGTTCTTCCCTCCAGATAGTTGTAGGTTTTGGAAAACACAATGCAAGCATAAGGGTCAGTGATACAAAGCATTCATGATCATGGGAAACGATCAAAGGAAATGAAGGAATGGTGAGTAGGGAGACTGAACTATGTGGCAATGGCACCTTCAAAAGGATGTTTACATTGACAAAGGTTTGATGAAGGAGTAGATTGCAAACCACAGTATAGTGCTAGGAATGCAGATTTGTTGTTCATGCATCAAGAGAAATTCAAGGATACAAAACAGTGAAAAAGTGATAGTGTCTCTTAAGGGTATTAGTTCAATGCCAGCACTGGAGTATCTCAATATCTCTCATAATGCCTTTAAAGGTTTGATGCTAGATGTACTTGGGAAGCTATGAAATTTTGAATTTGTTAATCTTTCTTTCAATTTGTTGTTAGAAAGGTACTTAGTGCCAAGGTTAAAGAGTGAAATCATTAATTATGAACTAACAGAAGCACAGTCAAACATACAGGGACAAAAGTGATAAAATAGATAGGATAGACTAGAAAAATGACATTCTATTGTGCAACAAAGACTAAGATCAACATTAAATAATTTTTAGGACATAAGACATGTGTCTTTCCCTAAGAGGTTTTTGACCATTTCAACTATTCCTCACATGACCTATAAGCATGGGATAAGATGTTACAGCAGTTGAGTAGGATTAATGGACATTCATGAGCAGTTGAAGGACATCTACGAGTGGTTTGTTGGATTGTGCAACAAATTGAGGGCATCTAGGGGGCAATTTGACCTAGTTTTGGATCAGCTACAGGCTTTTAGAAGTTGTTTGAGGTGTTTTGATGCTAGAAGAGGTCAATGAAGGAATTTTTCAACACTCAAACAACCTTTTGGAGCATTTTGAGGGGTTGAAAAGTAGGGGAAAAGGTTTTGGACGACCAAAGGAAGATTGACTCAGCCCAACTCAACTTCTCTCTCAAGCACATGTCCTTTATTGTAGCAAGTTGTTACATAGCTATAAGGCTCATCTTTTAGGCCTTTTTTTAGCAAGTTCTTGTTGTTTACCAACTGGATATTATAACATTTATGATTTCTTTCAAGCATGAACAGTATTGTAACTCGTTTTCAAACTTGTACAAGTTGTAAAAAACACCTTTTATCAATAAAATTAAGTTGATTTTACCTTCTCAAAGCTTGTTTCATTGTGTGTAAAGAGAAGATTGATGAATGTACTTGTGAAATTTTGTGTGCTTCCTCTTATGTATGTCTCTTTTAGCACCTTTAGGCAAGATAGATCATATCTTCTATGTAGGTCATATGGTTGTTTCAAGAATAGAAGTAGAAAAAAGTTGTGAAATCTTCTTTCCTTCTTGACTTGTGAGTGTCCCACGTTTCTATGAAACACATATGCATAGGTATGATGAAATTTGGAGTTGTGTTATGCTACAACTGAATAATTGAGCAATTGTGTGTGTCAAACAACAAGTTATAGGTCTAGGAAAACAATTTGGCGCATCACCTAATTAGTTGTAGTTAATCATTTTTAGGAATTTTTAAGGTATTTCTAGTCTTATTCTTACCATTTTCCTTCAAAATAAGTAGGATTGATCAAGTACTAGGTGATCAAGCAAGAGGAACCAGCCTTCTCTAGAGGTTTGTTCCAAGCTTTAGACAACCCACAGGCCTAGGAATGCTCCCATGTATCAACATGTAGCTGAGTTGATAGCTTAGCTGCAAGTGCTTACTTTGTTGATAACAGTTAGTAAAAAGTGAAGAATGGTTATATGGACTGTCCATCCAAATCAAGATTGATGTATGATTGATAGTATTTGAGCTTTTAGTAGTGCATGTTTTATCTTCATAGAGAATTTTATATGTGACAAGCGGATGTATGCACTCCAAAGAATAAATTGTGATGGAAACTTTTTTTTGTTTAACTAAAGATTATGATATATGGATAAGTGGATATGTGTACACCAAGTTGAGAAAAACCTTGGTGACGTTAGTATCCATTTGTCAAGTATTCAAACACATCAGATAAGGAGTGCCTAGATTCATACTAATAATAATAGAACCTTGTTGGAATATGTGAGAAAGTAACCATACATCATGTTAATCTTGATGCAAGAAAGCATTAGTTGATATTTGACTTGTGGATATCATCAAGTAGCATAAGACCATGACATAAGATAAATCAGATAAAAAGATAAGACTAACTAGATGAAACAAGTCAATAGCCATTTATGTTGAGAAAATGTGTCTCAACCTTGCAATTACATAAGGTATTGTTCATCTGATGACAACAGGGGCGGGGGGCATGGGGGAGATCCCCCCATGAGGTGTCTGGGGGGATCATTCCCCCTAGTTGGTGGTCTAGCGGGCAATGCACCCTAGTAGGGGCTTAGGGGTAGTTCCCCCATAAGCCAAATTTTATATACACTTTATTATTGTAAATTTGGACCATTCATCATTATGTCTCATATCTGATGGCCGATAATTTATTAGGTTGATTTTCCCTAGAAGGAAACCCAATTTTATGAGGGTGTTGTATTACGACTAGGTATTACAATGTATTATGAGTCTGATAGCAACCGTGTTGCCTCTAGATCTCTGAGTGGTAATACTCTTGTGAGAAGCTTGCTTTGCAAGTCTATTATAATATTTGTGATTTTTGAATAATATATTGGGTGGTTTTTGGATTGTGGGGTTTTTCTCTTGAAAGGATTTTCCCCACGTAAATCACTATGTTGTGGTATGAATGATATTTATGTCTAATTTTGTTTAATTTTTGTAACTGTTAAAGATTTTTAAAAGTTTTGAATTATTCTCCTCTCAAGATTAGCGTAGGAAGTTGTTATGCTACCTTAGCTTCCCTACAAGTGGCATTAGAGCTTGATCACCTTTGGTTTTAGTTGTGGGTTGTTGGGTATTTTGAACTAATCCAGTTTTGAGTGGGAGCTTCTACAGAAGACACTTTGTAATCATATTGCAGGAATTTTTAGATGGCAAGCTCATCAAGGAGAATAGAGGTGGATAATTTTTTTGGAAATAATTTTGAAATGTGGAAGCTAAAGATGGAGGATCTGTTGATAGATCGAGATATGTGGGATGATGTTGATGAGAATGTTTCAAGGCCTGCAAATCCTACTCAGGCTGCTCAATATGATGTTATGCATCGTAAAGCCAAGGGTCTAATTAGATTGTGCTTGGAAAACTCTATTTTAATCAATTTTCATGAAGAGACCTCTGTGAAAAAACTATGGAAGAAGCCTTGTGAGATGTATCAAGCCAAATCTTTAGTGAACAAGATTTTCTTGAGGAAGAAATTGTATTCCTTAAGAATGGAAGAGGGTGGATGAATTACAGACCACCTAGAAGCATTCAATATGCTAGTGGCTCAATTGGAATCATTTGGTGTCAAATGGATGAGGAAGAGAGATGTTAGATCCTACTTTGTTTTTTGCCTAATTCATGGGATTCTCTTGTTATGGCTATTGGGAGTACTTTCGTTATATTCAACATTGAAGATGTGGTGGGTTCTTTTCTTTTTGAAGAGATGAGGAGGAAGGTATCCATTAGTACCAAGGAGGCCCTAAATGTTCATGGAAGACCTAAGGAAAAAGGAAAGAAGAATGAGAAGCGTGAAAAATCCAAGTCCAAGGGGAGATCTAAGTCTCCTATAAAGTCCAAAGTTATTTGTTGGAACTATGGTAAGCCAGGAAATGTTCATAAGGACTGCAAAGAAGAAAAGAAGAAGAAAAAGAAGATATTTGATTCTAATTCTGAGCCTGAGAAGGAAGATGGTGACACATTCATTACAGCTTTGGCAACTCGTGTAGATAATGATGCATGGTTAATTGACTCAGGTGCATCTTTCCATATGACCTTTAATAAAGATTGGTTTTCTGAATATGAGGTATTAGATGGAGGTAAGGTGTACTTGGGTGATGATTCTCATTTAGACATGGTTAGTTTTGGTAAAGTTAAAATCAGGTTTCCTGATGGTCAAAATAAAAAGGATTAATGGTGTGTTGCATGTCCTGGCTTAGCATGAAATTTGTTATATGTGAGAAAACTAATAGATTCAAATGTGCAGGTAGTAATTTCTAATGCAGGATAAAAGATGGTCAAAGGTGCTATGGTGATTGCTAGAGGTGTTAGATATGGCACATTGTATAAGCTTGATGCATGCACTATTGAGTGCAATAGTACTTTTGTGAAAAGAAAGTTTGTGGAAGAAGTGAGGGTTTCACCTTAAGTAGATGGCCATGGATTTTGGTTACCCAAGGGTGCTCTTTCTTCTTAATCAAAGTTACCTAAAAAGAAAACTATTTTATGGCACTAGAGACATGGCCACATTTGAGAAAAGGGTCTAAGGACCATGAAAAATAAAAACCTCATTGAAGGTTTATCTGATTGTAATCTTAAATTTGATTTTTGTGAGCATTGCATTTATGGAAAACAAAACTGCATTCAATTTTACTCAATTTCTCATAAATTTTGTGGTGTATTGGATCTTATTCATTCTGATGTGTTGGTTCTTGTAAATGTTCCTTCAATTGGTAAATCCACATATTTTGTTTCATTTATTGATGATTATATTAGAAGGATATGGGTATGTTTTCTAAAGAGTAAATCTGAATTTTTTAGTTGACTTAAAGAATTTAATGCAATGGTTGAGTTGTAGACTGGAAAGAAAATAAAATGTTTTAGGACTAATAATGGTGGTGAATTTTTCTCTAATGATTTTGATAGATTCTGTAAAGATTGTGGTATTCATAGACAAAATACAACTCCATATTCTCCACAACAAAATAAAGTTGCAAAAATAATTCAAATAGGACACTGGTGGAGAAGGCTAGAAGTATGTTGAGTGGTGTTGGTCTAGAGCAAAGGTTTTAGTCTGAAGTTGTTGCCACTACTTGTTACCTAATTAACAAGTCTCCTACATCAACTCTTGTTGATAAGATTCCTATAGAGGCATGGTTGGTTCACAAGCCTTCATTAAGACATCTTAGAGTTTTTGGTTGTGAGGCATATGCACATGTGCCAAAGGAGAAGAAAACAAAGTTATAGAACAAGGCTATGAAATGTATCTTCATCAGATACAGTTATGGTGTTAAAGGATACAAGCTTTGGGATTATGTTGCACAAAAGGTAATACATAGAAGTGTTATTTTTAGAGAAACTAAGCATTTTTTTGCTACATTGCAGCCAAAACAAAGTAAACAAGAAAGTGTGATTCAATTTCCTTCTACACTTGAGAAATTTGAATCGAGGCCCATGGATAGAAAAGAAGTTGAGGAGAGCTCATCTAGCTCTAAATCTTCAAAAGAGGAAGAAGAACCTCCAACTCAACTTTTTTGTAGGTCTACAAGGCATAGACAACCACCAGAAAGGTATTCACCTAATGATTGGAGATGTATTTTTTCTTTGAATACTAACATGGATGAACCCAGATTAGTAGAAGAGGCATTAGATATGAACGATGCAGAATCTTGGAAGATTGCTATGGATGAAGAAATGGGAGCTTTGAAAAAGAATGATAAATGGGATCTTGTACCGTTACTTGAAGTAAAAAAACCTATTGGTTACAAATGGGTGTTCGAGAAAAAGTCTAGTTCAAATGGAAGTATTGATTAATACAAAGCAAGGTTGGTTGCAAAAGGTTACTCTCAAGTTGAGGGTGTTAATTAGAGTGAAATATTTTCTCCTATTGCAAAAATGACATCCATTAGATTTTCACTTTCTATTGTTGCTACTTATGATTTAGAAGTTGAGCAAATGGATGTGAAAACTAATTTCCTTCATGGTGACTTGGAGGAGGATATTTATATGACACAACCAGAGCACTATGTGGTGACAGATAAAAGTAAATTGGTTTGCAAATTGAATAAATATTTGTATGGCCTAAAACATACTCATAGGATGTTGTACAAAAAATTTGATACATATGTGTTGAGTTTTGGTTTTGAGCATTCTAAATAATATCATTGTGTTTATTATAAACCTGATGGTGCTCGTTTCTTGTTTATTGCAATATATGTTGATGATATGTTTTTTATTGGTAGTGCGAAAGGTGTGATTTTAGAACTGAAATCTCAACTTGCTGCAAAATTTGAAATGAAAGATCTTGGTGCAACTAAACACATTCTTGGGATGGAAATTACAAGAGATAGAGTGAATAGAAAGCTATGGCTTGGCCAAAGTAGGTATGTCAACTCAATTTCATAGAGGTTTGATATGCAGGATTGTAGAACATTGTGTGTTCCTGTTTCAGTTGGAACCAAGTTATCTATTTCAGATTGTCCAACATCTCCATCAAAGATGGAAGACATGATCAGAGTGCCTTACCAGAGTGTATTTGGAATTTTTATGTATGTTATGGTTTGTAGTAGACCAAAAATTATCTAAGCAATGGGAGGTATTTCCATATATATGTCTAATCCTGGTAGAGTTCATTGGGATGTAGGTAAAAGAGTCTTCAGATATTTGTGCGGTACCTCAAATTATTTCGTATATTATCATAGTAATATAACTGAAGATGAGTTTCCCCTTGATATTCATGGTTATGTGGATTCAAATGGGTAGGTGATGTTGATAGCAGAAGATCCACCAGTGCTTATGTATTTACTTTATTAGGTGGTGCAATTAGTTGGATGAGTAAGTGACAAGTTGTGGTTATTTCATCCACTACTGAAGCATAATATATGGCAACTACTCATGCTTGTAAAGAAGCCATTTGGCTTAAGAGACTATGTTCAAATATTGGAATAAAATAAGGTGCAGTGATAATTTATTGCCACAGTCAGAGTGCGATATGTCTAGCCAGGAACCAAAAATTCCATTCCAAAACCAAGCATATTGATGTACAGTATCATTTTCTTAGAGATATGGTTGAAGATGACAGAGGGAAGTTGGTTAAGGTGGAGACTTTGATGAATGTTGTTGATTCTTTAACTAAGCCTATGATCAAGAGATGTTTAGATGGTATTCAGACACTATGGGCCTTTCGGCCCCTAACAATTAAGAGATGATGATGAATCCCTTATGTTTTCCTTGCAAGGTGTTTGACAAGTGGTAGATTTGTTGAGAAAATGTGTCTCAACCATGCAATTACTTAAGGTATTGTTGATACATAAGGTACTCTTCATCTGATGATGACGGGGGAACGTGGGGGATTCCCCCCACGAGGGGTCCAGGGGGATCATCCCCCCAGCTAGGGGTCTAGGGGGCAATGTGCCCTAGCAGGGGCACATGGGTAGCACCCCCATAAGCCAAATTTTATATTCACTTTATTATTATAAATATAGATTGTTCATCATTATGTCTCATATCTTACGACCGATATTTTATTAGCTTGACTTGCCCTAAAAGGAAACCCTAGTTTATGAGGGTGTTGTATTACGACTGGGTATTATGATGTATTTTGAGAGTCTGATAGCAGTCGTGTTTCCTCTAGACCTCTGAGTGGTGATACTCTTGTGAGAAGCTTGCTCTACAAGTATATTGTAATCTTTGTGATTTCTAAATAATATATTAGGTGGCTTTTGGAGTGGGGTTTTTCTCCCGAAAGTTTTTTACCC
Organism: Sequoia sempervirens; assembly: GCA_007258455.2. Lineage (NCBI taxonomy): Eukaryota > Viridiplantae > Streptophyta > Pinopsida > Cupressales > Cupressaceae > Sequoia > Sequoia sempervirens. The sequence goes on along the minus strand of VDFB02373365.1, from coordinate 315,959,892 downwards.
ACGTAAATCATTGTATTGTTGTATGAATGATATTTATGTCTATTTTTGTTTAAGTTTCTATAACTATTAAATATTTGTAAAAAATTTATATTATTCTCCTCTAAAGATTAGTGTAGGAAATTATTTTGCTACCTTACCTTCCTTACAATTTAGATCTTCTTGTCCATTGATATGTGTTTTTTGATAGGATTGTGTCTAATTCTAGGAATGAGAAACCTCATAAAAGATGCCTTTTTTGGTTTAGAGGATGTAACAACCTGTATAAGACAATTGATAGCTAACAAAGATAGGTAGATTTTGTTGATAGATATGAAGGAAATTGATTGACCAAGTTGTAGGCTACGTTGATAATTTGTCTATTGTTTCATGATTTTTTGAGCTCAGTTTTCTGTAGGATGATTTGTTTGTGTCTAATCAAGATTTCATCCTTGAAAAAGGATAATGGATATGGTAGATGATGCGATGTTTTTAGATTTTTTAGAAATATTTAAATGTTTTTGGATTTTTTTAAATGTTTTGAATGTTTTTGGTATTTTGCAATATTTGAATGTTTTTCAATTTTTTGGATGATGATTATATGGATGAATGATGATGGACAATGAAGATATATCAATATGTAGGGATATCAAATACCTTTTGAGATATTGTTGTTCGCCAAGCTAAAATTTATTGATCTAATTGAGTGGTTACAGATAGTGATAACCTTGTTGAGGATACACAACAATGCAAGGATAGTTTTGTCAAGATAGGAACCACACGAGGATTGGGAAGGATACATCCCAAGATGATGATTAACTGATCAGAGGATTGATCAAGATTTGCAGTCATGCTAGGAATGAAATCTATCAGATAGTTTGATAACCCACTGGAGTGTAGGTGCTTGATGATATTGATAGGGATTTTTGGATTGATATTTATGGTGGAAAGTTTGATGGTGAGCTTTTTTCATGAGATGGTGGTTTTTTCCCAAGATTCATATCATCAAGTGAGCTAGAAGACATAAATCAAGATATTTTTTCAAAAGAAGGATTAATCACCTACCCCAGTGTCCAAAAATGTAGGGAATACCATGAGTGGATGCACTAGTGCAATGGAAATGGATATGTGAAGGATAGGCATTATGCAAATAGATATAGGATAAAGGATTTTACTTCCAAAGACTATCTCATAATAGGATATCATGTTTGACCCAACCAAAATTTTTGGATAGTGCTATGTAGGTGAGGATATGAGATGGGATAGTATATGGTCAAAGGAAAATGACCATGTCAAGATTTTTCCAAAAGCATGTTTTGAAGTATATGCTCCTAGACTTTATCAAGATCAAGGTGGATATGGAAGATGGATGCAAGTGGAATGGATGGATAGTAGATTTATTATGGATGGAATGGATAGGATGTTGGATTTATTATTGATGAGATAAGTCTCTCCCAGCTAGAATGGTGCCTATAGATGCTTGATTTTATGCAAGATGCATGTTTTCCAAGTTTTCATCATGGTAATTGTCCAAAGTGCCATAAGAATGGTTTTCACTATTGGATGAATTATTTTTTCTTTATTTTTTATTTTTTTATTTTTTGAATTTTGAATGATCATCGATAATACTAAACCACTTGGTGGTGTTGATACAAATGTTGATTTCATAGTGTGCCAATAATGTCTTGTCTTGATGAGTTGCTTCGCCAAAGTAGTAGCACTTGTATACAACCTATGAATGTTATTGTAATCATCTTTGATACCAAAGTTGACCTTATTTAAATACACACATCACGATAGAGTGCCATTAGAGTCCTTATGATAAAGTGTTGCCACTAGGATATGTTTAATGTGGGATTTGGATATCTTAGATTTTAAGTTGGATGGTGTATTTTGGATGATATGAGATGGAGATGAATTATTCAATAGTTTGGATTGTGGATCTTTTATCCTCCAAACTTGAGATGGTGGACGATGGAATGCAAATATGGAATTTTGTGTTTGCTTAGGACCAACAATTTTATACATTGTGTGTGTTAGTATTGTAGTCTACTTTGAAGGAGGTGGGCACTTTTGATAGTTTGGAGTCCTTTGTTGATGTGTCTCAATAGTTCCATTTACTATTGGATTTGGATTTGGATGTTGATTGAATGCTTTACATGATCCAATTTTCTTTGAAATCCATTTTGACCATATATGTCCACTTTTATTTTTGTATTTATTAGCTTTAAAATATTGAATTTGATATTTTTCTTTGTAAGGAGTTTTCTTTTGTTGGTCCCAATTAGTGGATGGAAGAATTACAGAATGATGGTCTATGATGTGAATTGGAGGAGTGTTGGCAGTAAACTTATGATAAGTATTGTTCATAACACTTATTTCAACATTTGCATTATATGTAGTTATCCCCAAAATCATGGAGATACAACTAACATTCTTAGATTTCTCTATTGATGAATAGCCAATTCCTTGATATGTAGGATTATCATTCAATTTTACTGGTTCTAGAATACCCTATTCATGTAGGCCTAATACTTTTCCTTTATACTAAATTCTTTGATAGATCTTGTTTTTGATAGGATATTTGTTGTTTTGATAACAAGATGCTAACTCTTCTTTATGTTATTGGGAATCATCAATGGTTGTTGTCTTCTCATCAATAAAAAGGATTGCTTTAACAAAAGTGTGATCCAAGTTGATAGGATACTAGTGCTTCATTGCTATTTTTGATAGCTTCTTGACCGATATATTTGATATGATTTTTTGAAATATTAGATTTTGACGGTTCTTAAAAAGATATTGGTGCTTCAAATTCAATGTAAAAAATTTCTTCATGGTCATCTTCTGAAATGTCACCATAAAGTTTCATGAATTTGGCTATAGCTTGATCATTTGCAAATATGTCTAGAGTAGGAGACTCTTGTTCTAGAGGAAGATCATCTATGTGTCTAGTGGAAGCAAGTGTCTCATCTATACAAGTAGAGGTGATTGGAATATGGATGGGGTCAAAGTTACTTTTTGGATCAATGTTAGTCTTCTAGTTCCACCTACTTCCACCTCATCCATTTCATCTTTTTCCACCTTCATAGCACAACCACAAAGTCAACCAAGTCACTCACTTTACCTTGTTGATCCAAAGCATGACATCATAGATCCCCCTTTATGTCAAAATTAAAGTACTCCTTGTGATCCCTTTCCAGCTCATGATCCTATCCTTCAATCCATCCAAGAAATACTTTTAGATGATCATGCCATCCAAGATAAACCTATCTTTCATCAAGGTCCTACCATTTATCAAGAAATAAAAAATGATCCCCTTTCATATCAAGAGCAAAGTATCCCTTCCATACCATCTCATGATCCAAGTCTCTCAACTCCATGTTGTAATCCTAGTCCATCAACTCTTTTGCATGATCCTACACCATCTCATAATATTACGATATCCCATCCATTTGATGATCCTATCATATCCACCTCATATCATGATCCTATCATAGCACCTCCATGGCATGACCCTAGTCCATCACAAGACCAAATATTTCCATCCATTACCCCATCTAATGACACCCATCCCAATCAAGATAAATATTTCCCATCCACTCCAGCACATGATCTCCTTCCACCTCATGATCCTCGTCCATCTCATGATCCCATTTCCAATCAAGAGCAACATATCCCTTCTATCCCATCCAATGATACTCTTCCTCTAAATCAAGATAAATGTATAACATCTATTCCATGCAATGATCCCCTTCCACTATATAAAGATCAAAGTATCTCTCCATCCCCATTCATGATTCCCTTCCATCCACTCCATCACCTGATCCTAACCTAATTCAAGAGCAAAGCATCCCTTCATCTCCATGTCATGATCCCCTTACATCTTATAACCAAGAGAAAACTATACCATCCACCCCATCCAATGATCCTACCCCAAGTCAAGATCAAAGTTTTCCTCTATCTCCATCTCATGATCAAAGCACCCCTTCCTCTTCATGGCATGATCCTAATCCTCCACAAGATCCCATCACCCATATCCAAGCTACCCATGAACCCCCTACTTATCAATTGGGTTCCTCCACTTTTATCCAAGTTGGTCTACTCCAAGAGCCTATCATTCACTCCATGACATATCCCCCTCAAAATGGACTAGCATCTTGCTTCCAAAATAATAAGTATCCCATTGGTAAAAGGATTTATCAAACTATACATTATCAAGGAAAAGGGTTAGGACTTCATGAGCAAGGCATCTTAGAACCCCTTAATATAAAATAAAATCCAATGTATCATGGCCTTGGATACCAAGGTCAAGATGTTGGCATTACTTCCACCCATCCTAAATCCAAAATCCCTATACGTAAATCCAAATTTCCACATTCCCCATCCTCAAAATCTATCTCGGGACCTTATGTCCCAAAACCCAATCCATCTCCCCTTCCATCCATATTGGGTCCCTATATCCCAAAAAAAAGTCCTTCATCCCCTTCATCCATCTTGGGTCCTTTCACTCCACCACCTAGCATTCCTATTCCAAGATCCCATTATCCTCTCTATCCATCACCTCATATCCCTAATCAAGATCTACCAAGGCACACACACTTGAAACTTTTCCAACATACCTACACCAATCCATCCATAATACATCCACATAATTCATATCCATCCACCCATCTCATTACTCTTGGAAGCAATTTGGATGCCAAAACTCAAATGCATAAATCAAAAAATTCACAAAAATCCAAGCATCAACACGTCCCATAAAAAAGTCATGCTAAAACAAAGAAAAATGTGATCCAAAATCAAAAAGCTAAATACCAAAGGCTACAAAGGCACATGAAGCAAAAATCAAAGTCAAAAACCATGTGGATTCCAAAAATACTCATAGAATCAATGCATCCCAAAGAAAAATTAGAATTGGCATCCAAACTTTCTTATCCAAAAGTTGCATCCAATTCTATGTCCTCCACACCATCTAATAATCCTTTATCACCTCCATCCATTTTGGATCCTTATATTCAAAAATCCACATTCACTCCATCTAAATCTCCAAATTCAAAAGCTACTTCTCTTTCACAAATCCACCACCCTTCAAGGTGTGTGCCAATGTTGATCTTGCCAAAATTTCCATCCACTCATATAAAAGTCTTCCATCAACCCATCCATTATCCAACATTCGTCCCTCTTATACAATCATTTGCATAAATCCATATCCCTCACCATCTTTCCATTCATTTCATCCACCTTACCATCATTCTACCAATGTCTATGAGCATACCTCCAATTGTCCATGGTCTAATGGAGTACATCTTCAAGGGAAACCATCCATGGAACTAGATTCTTGAGTCCTCCCTTCATCCCCCTATCATGCATCCAATATATTCCAAATCCACTTATCCATATCCTTATCCTTCTCCATCCATCCTATTCCCAAAAAATCAAAAAAAAAAGAGAAAAGAGAATAATAAAAAATAAAAATAAATAAAAAATAAAAAAGGTACAGAAAAATAATTCATCCAATGGTGAAAACCACTTCTTGTGGCGTCTTGGATAGGTACCATAATGAAAACCTAGCAAACAGGTGTCATGTTTAATCCATTACCCTCTTGTGGTCTACACTTGGGGGAAAGTCTCATCCATGCTATCCTACCCACCACACCCCCCTTTATCCCTCATTTCCTATCCATTATCCTACTTAGATTCATCCTCCCTTTTCCCTCCTTTGATCTTGAAAAGGATAAGGATTTTCATATACATCATGCATTATATCCTTCCATCCTTCATATCCTATCCATACCATTCATTCCATATCCCTCATCCTATCCAAATCCATCTTCCCTTCCCATATTTTATATTGATGAAGAGCCTAGGGGTCAAATGTAATGCATCCATATCTTAACCACTTGATCTTGATCATATTATCCATATCCTCCATCCTCATAAAATTTTTAATTCCTCCCCTCTTTTCACCCTTGATCTTGATAAAAACTTGGGGTCAAATATCAATGCATCCATCTCCTTCATGCTACTATCCTTCCATCTCATTAATCATCATCTTCCATCCATGATTATACTACCTCTAGTGTGGAGCATTTTAGTCCTTTGCAACTAGTCCTTGGAGCTCCATCTTCCTATCCTCCATCCACCATCATCCTATCTCCCATCACCATCCATTATCAAATTCATCTCTCCTATCTATGGAATTCCTCCATCCTTCCATCCTTTACCATGTCTTGGTTCTCCCTTATAATTGGATATCATTCAATACTCCATCCAATATTATCTTATCCAATTCATTTATCCTCTATGCTTTCAATCCAACCATCCCAATCCAATCCATCCAAATGCAATCAATAGTAATCCATGTAATCCAATCTTGCAATCTAGTGCATCATCCTTAAGCAATCCATGCTTTCAATCCATATCAGTTGATAATCTATTGATACACTTTAATCCATTATCATCATAGGGATATATTTTCCCAATCCTTGCATTGTTTCAAGATATGTCCTTCCCATGAAAAACAATTTCTTCATCATTATCAATCAATCCATCAATTGGTTTTTAGCTTGAATTGGAGTAGAGTCCTTGGTTGCTTTTGACCTTTGTTGTGCATGCTTGCTTGTTTTTTGTGTGTTTTATCATTTTTTTCATTTACCATGGTCTTTTGCATTCTATTATAAAAAATGCATCATGTTCTTCCATATCATGGTGTTATGGGGCATATGTTTGTACTTGACCTTTTGATCGCATACTGGGCACATTGTCATCCTGGATCCTTATACCTTGGTGTTTAATGTCAAGTACAATATCAAATCTAGGTTGCTCATATCATTGCAGAATGATGACTATCCATCCTCCCTCTCCATCCATATTTTCATCATCCTTATCTATTTTCTTCTATCCTCTTATCTTTCATCCTTTATTCCTCTCATCCATTTTGAGAGCACACTTATGTTCTTTGAACCCACATGTCCTCTTAAGGTGGCATACCACTACCTCCTCATCCTCGATAGTGACTAGGGCATCATGCTTCTAGTCCTAATCCCTTTCCTACCCACTATGTTCTATTCTTTGAAATGATGTTACTTCTCTTATATGCAACATCATCTCAAAGAGGGGAAAAATGCAGACACTGAAACCTGTGAACGCCATTTTTCACATTAATTCTTCCTCCTCTTTACATAATTACTTCTTCGTTATGGATGTGGCTTCTGGATTCATTACCTACATGGCGTTGAAGAACACGAGAAAATATTGCATGGAAAAAGTGGAGTTGGTTCTAACGTTCATAAACCGACATAGATCCACATCCATAATGGAGTCTGAGCATCACATGTTGTGGTTGTTGTTTGGAACTTGCAGATTCCTCAACTGAGCACCTACCAACGATGAAGTGAAGAAAAGTGGAGAATTTGCTAGAATGAAAGGCTCTAAAGTTGGCAAGAAGTGTGATGCACTGGGAGCATTGAATGCAAGTTGGCTCAAAAAATACGTTGGATGTCGTGGAGCTTAGAGGAAGTGATGTGCATTAAACATGGCTGCAAACAAGTATAGCAAGGGGCGTTGAGTGATTAATGCGACGTAATGGAGTGTAAGGGTGGCGGAGTGAGAGTTGTAAATGTGGAAAGGTAGTCCACTTTAGACGTCGTGCCACGCAACAATTGACATTCTAGGTGAGCACATTTCGATCGCATGATCTTTTTGGGAAAAAAATTTCGGATCGACTATTTGTGTCATCCCATATAGCAAATTAAATCAAAATTTAAAAAAATGAATTTTTTATTGTTAATTAGCAAAAAAATTTAATGGGTAAATGCATTTTTTTTCAATGGTCCACGTGGCACTCCACGTGAACTGTCCAAAATTACCGAGCACACGTTTTGACCCCTCTCCCCTACTTTTCACTCCTAAAAGGTATACAACTTAAAATTAATTCCTCTGACAGAGGCCACGACTTAACTAGGGTTATAACGAAACTTTATATCAAGGTTTTAACTATGGATGAAATTGAGTTTTCATCAGAGTTTTGTTATTAACTCTTGAACATGTCTATGAGAAGCTTACTCTATAAATTCCTAGCACGTCACAGGTTCAATTCCTCTCCAATTCCTAAAACCCTTAGCAAATCACAAATCTCCTGTTTTGCAATCAGTCCTAGTTGCAACAAGCCTTTAGTATATTGATTCTTCAATACTCTTTTACCACTCGATGGCTTTTGTGCACAAAGAACAGTATTTTCACCGCTAGGAGAATTGATCATTGGTCATTCAGCACCATGGAATGTAAAGCATGAGGGTTTTCATAGCTTATGGGACCAACAATTTCCAAAGTGAAGGCCCAATGCAAAGCACCACAAAAAACAAGCCGCCTTGAGACCGCCCGGTGAGTGTTAAACGTAACCAGTTTAAAAATTAATGATTTTCAATATTAACCCTCATCTAGTGATTCAATTTTTAATCCAGTCAATTTTTTATGTCTAAGTTCAGATTTCGCATTTGATTTTGAATGATAAGTTACATTAAGAGCAACATAGCTACTCAAAGGTTATCAGATGCAAAAGTAAAGAAAATGATTGCCTGATATGAAATTTTACATACCGAGTAAGAAAAAATATTTCAACACCGAATGTTTTTTGCGGTTAATGTGCTTACGAATTCCTTGAAATAAAATTCTACTCAACTAACAGTCACTGATTGGGCCTCACTCTTATTTAGGTTGCTTGAAAATACTTCAATAGTGAATTCTTTTCATTCTCACTATGGTGCTCTTATTTAGGTTGCTTGAAAATACTTCAATAATGACCACTTTTCATTCTCACTATGGTTATGGATTAGTGGAAGAAAAATTTTATCCAATAGGCAGCGATTATATGCTCCAATATTGAATTTGTTTTGCAATATTTGTGGCTATGCATTTCTTGAAGGAAATTTTTGTTCAATACAGAGAAAAATAATCCAATAATTAATTTGTTTTGCGCTTATTGAAATGATGGATTGCTTGAAAGGAAATTTTATTCAATATACTAAGAAAGTTGAACGCTTTTTTCTCTCATTGTGGTTATGAATTGCTTTGAAAGAAAAAATTTCTCTATAGATTGAGGAAATAAATATTCCAGTAGTGAATGCTTTTCGCTCTTATAGCAGTTATGATTTGTGTGAGAAAATTTCATCTAATAGAGAAGGGGTAAAATAATTAACTACTTATGCTCTCATTGTTGTTATGGATTGCTTGAAAGGAAAATGTGTTCATTGAACCAAGTAAAAAAAATGTCCCTTCATTGATTTCCTTTTGCTTTTATTTCATATTATCTTAGCTTTGGCTCTAGGTTCCAATATTTTTAATACTAGTCCCTCCAAGAACTTTAATCTTCTTTAACTAATCCCAATGAATTATAGGTATTCATTTAACCTCTTTGGAGCCTTCCCATGAAAAAATTCTTCATAATTCCATGTAGGGTTGATTTTTCCTTCTTGGTCAATTGTAAGAAATAAATCATATATATCAGAATGGTATCCAACATCACTTTAATCATTTTTATTCTAATTTCCAATGTTATCCACCTACCCTTCCATGCCAAAGCCTTGTTTTGGCATGTTTAAATTGTGTTCTTCCAAAAATTCATTTGGAAAACTTCATGAAACAAGAGAACCCCCACATATTTACTAAGAATAATGCCAATGGAGAAACCTAAAATATTAGCAATCTTATTTTGCATATGTTTCTTTGTATGGAAGAAGAAAATTATGGAATTTTCTTCATTTAGTAGTTTACTAGATGTTGTTACATGTACTTGTTCAAGGTTTCTTTGATTGTTTTTACTTCTGATAGATTAGATTTTCCATAAATCACAATATCATCTTTGAATTTTTGGTGCAGTATCAGAGCTCGATTCTAAGCCACTTGGACCCCTCTCTATAGACCTTCACTATTATTCTAGTTCACCAATTGACCAATTTCTTCCATAATTATGATGATAGGAATGGGGATAAGGGATCTCCTTGACACTGACCACAAGAGTTCTCAAATAATCTACATGGCGACCCATTTACCAATATGGATAAATAGATTATGGAAAGGAATCCAAAGATCCAATCTATCCATGAGTCATAGAACCCAAATATTTTTATTATTTACATGATGAATTTCTAACACACATGATCATATGCCTTTCTTATATCAAGATTTAAACTCATTCTTTTTGAATCGTGCTTTTGATTGAATGGATTTTTTATTTTCTATGATTATGGCATCAATAATATCCCTTCCTAGAGTGAAACCACTTTTCTTGGGGGAAATGATGTGCATTAACATTGGCTTAAGTGTATTCACCATCACCTTTGATATAATTTTTTAAATTATGTTACATAGAGATATCAGCCAAAAGTCTGCAAAGGTTGAGAACTCTATTTTATTGGGGATGAGTGAAATTAGAGTATTATTCATGCTTCTCACAAATTTTCTCCTTTTCTTGTAGTATTATGCTAGCTCCCAACTTCATGACCAATAATGTGCCAACATCTTTGATAGAAACATACCAAAATATTCCAAGGGACTTATCCAGATGAAGTTGAATTGTAACATTTTTTAACTCCTCTTTTGTGAAGGGGGCCATGAGCATAGCATTGTCCATAGGATAAATTAAAGAAGGAATCCCCCTTAATATTAATTTTATGTAGAAGGGATCAGTAACATTGTCTGGGGCAAGCATGTGTTGGAATAAATGGATAGCCTCTATCTGAATGAAATTTCTAGAGTTTATTATTACTCCATCATAATTTTTAATCAACTCGATTTTGTTTTATGACCTAAAAAATTTGGTTATATTATGGAAGAATTTAGTGTTCATTTCTCCTTTAGATAACCATACTTCCCTTAATTTTATTTCACAATAAATTTATTTATGGGCCAACACTTTTTCCTACTCAGACAAAATCCTCTTTTCCTCCAAAAAAATCTACCTACAACATCTTGTATTGTATGAGTCTTTAATTTAATACAAAAAGCCCAGGTTTAATCCTTATTTTTTCTTCAATTTTTTTTTGAAGGACTTTGTTTTCCATTCCTTTAATTTCCCTTTGATATAGATAAGTTTTTCTATGAATTTGAAGCTCTTGGTGTCATTCTTCACTAGGGCCATATTCCACCAGAATTAAAATTGGTCAATCAAATCCTCTAAGTTGTGAAACCACATTTTTCAAACTTGAAGTAGTATCTTGCCAATGGATTATCTATTTTTAAATGAATTTCAATCAGGCAATGATCAAAACCTAAATAAGGGAGGATGGTGACATCAAATAAAATAGGAGAAGTTAACCAATTAGTAGATAGTAGGAATCTGCCTAATCTCTCTATTATATTAGAAAAACCCAATCACCTATTCACCTAGGTGTAAAAAACATTCTTTGTGGCCTTATCAACTAGATCAACCAGGTTCAAAAAAATTTTAAAAGTATTTTTCAAGTGGGTGATTCAATTGAAAGACCTCCACTTTTTCATTTAGCCTCAAGATAACACCAAAATCCCCACCCAGGACTAACTTTTCATCTCTATGTTCCTTAATGTGCATGGATAGGATCTCTCATAATCTTAATTTCTCATTTATTTTGATTGGCTCGTAAAAATTAAAAAGAAAAAATATAAATCAAAAGATGAACACCTTACCTTGCATAATATCCAACAGGATTCTACATAGCCATGGTCCACCAATACTCTATTACGATTCGAGAAAACTCCCAAACCACCAACTGCACCCATTTCTTATGAGAAGAGACCCAACTATCCTCTGTACTGTCAAATAAATAAATATAGTTCAAGAGATTTCAACTTTATTTATTATAATAGAATTATATCGACCAACATAGTGCCAAAATGACCTTTGGTTAGACACCTTTTGTTAGTGGAATTGATGCCCCTAACATTCCATGATACAATCTTCATGGATCTCTAAGGGACGGGTTTCCTCTCTTAGATCTCAACATATACTCTTTGATATTGGTTAAAACTTTTTCATTGGTCATTTCCTTCCTTAGATCTCAACATATACTCTTTGATATTGGTTAAAACTTTTTCATTGGCCATTTCCTCCCTTTTTTTACTGTTTAATTTCCTATCCTTTTTATTTTCCACTCCTTGGTTACAATTAAGGATCATTAAGGCAGATTGACTTATACATATGGGATGCTATTGTTAATTGTTCTTAGTATGTTTGGTGTCCAATGTTCATATGACAAGTTTTTCATCCCAATCCAAATAGGTTTCATTGGAGGAAAACATTTTGATGGATAAAAATTAGGTATCCACTTTTGCATGTACAATATCGAGTTATCCACTATTCAAGGATTGTGTTGAAGAACATAGTTTCTAATCCTTTCACTCTAAAATTCTATTAGGTTAGGTGACATGTATCTTACAAACCTATGTCATTTATTATCTCCAGGTTTCTTGGAAAGTGTCCCAGGGGACATGTGAAATGTATTTAATTTTGACATTATTGTAATTGCATTTTCAAGAGGGAAATTAATGTTGGTGGAGGTTACACATCACTAGAGGATAAAATATTCTCTCATAAGGCATGCACACTGGGAACATAAAGAGTCTTGAGTGGGGGGCCAAGTTTGGAGGGAAACATGTGTCCATCGACATGCCTCCTGGAAGTTGAATAGTCACCAGAGCATCCTGAATGCCAGAAGTTGAAGAGGCTATAGGTCAAGTGCCCATGTTGAAGCCTTTTGCACATTTTATTAATTTATTATCATCACTCTTGGTTTTCCAAGGAAGGGGCATGGGTTTTTGCAAGTGGTTTCAACACCTCTTGTTTCAGTTTACCACTATGATTTTTCCTCCCACAAGTTCTATAAATTGGAGCCTTGAGATGGTAGTTGCATCTGGGTTGTAGGAGAACAACAAGGAAGTGTATGGTGGTGTATCTCTCTTTTGAAGATAAATAATATACTTGTCCTCTTTTCTCTTGTGGAATTTTTTCCAAAAGGGTTTCTCTGTATAAATTTGGTGTCATATTTGTTTGTTGATTTTTCTATTATGATGAATGTGCAATCACATACATTAAATAATATTTGGTAATTTTACTTTCAAATTTTAATACACACATATAAGTTAATATTGCAACTTAGTTCTACCTTGTTTTCAACATTTGGTATAAAAGCTAACCGTTCTGTTTAGAAGGAGACACCTTTCTCTTACTTGTTGGAGGATTTTTTTGGTTGTAGTGGGAGCTTTTGTTTTTGTAGTTTATTGTAGATTTGTGAAGAAGATTGTATACCATGGTTTCTATCTCTCACTAGGATATCATGAAATTCAATGGAATGGGCTACGAGATGTGGAAATTAAAGATGGAGGATCTCCTAGAAGAGAGAGATCAATGGTTGCCGATTTCACAAGAAAGTAAACCAACTACAATGAGAGATGAAGATTGTAAAAATTTAGACTAGAAGGCATGAGGAACAATTCAGTTGTGTTTTATAATTTTCATCCTTTTGAATGTCTCCACTGAAGACACCACATATAAGTTGTGGAAAAGGATAAGTGATATTTATCAAACTAAAAGTTTGTCTAACAATTTATATCTCAAAAGATGTTTATATTCTTTAAAAATGAAAGATGATGTCTCTATAGTAGATCATATAAATTCTTTTAATATGATTTTAAGTCAACTTGCATATGTAAATGTTAAAATTGAAGATGAAGATAAATTTATCTTGTTTCTTTGTTCTTTACCTGAATCTTAGGAAAATTTAATTATTACCATAAGTAATGGTAATGTAGAACCAAATATGGACACCATAATATCCATTCTTCTTTTAGAGGAGATGAGGAGAAAGTCCATGAATGTAGGCTCCCAAGATGTCTTGCATCTGCAGGGTAGGTCTAAAGAGAAAGAGAATAAAGGGGATAATAAGAGGGATAAGTCTAAAGAAAGTTCTAAATCCTCAAAAAGAGTAAAGTGTTGGAATTGTGGTAAAAGAGGGCATGTGAAAAAGGAATGTAGGAATACTAAAAATAATTTTGGTTCCTCCATAGAAAATTTCCTTGATGATGATTCTAATTCTTTGTTTATTTCAGCTAACACTATTAGTGATGATTCTTGGCTTATTGATTCAAGTTGCTCCTACCATATGACTCCTCACAAGGAGTGGTTTACTAATTACAAAGAATATAATGGGGGAGAAGTTTTCCTTGGAAACAACACAAAGAGGATTGTCGGTAAGGGAAATGTAAAGTTGTGTTTTAGTGATGGTAGGATTAAAACTCTTGATAATGTATTGCATATTCTAGTACTTCCAAGAAATTTACTTTCAGTGTTCAAGTTGAATGATTCTAGAATGTATGTGACATTTGATAAGTTTGGTTGCAAGTTGGTAAGAGGGAGTTTGGTGATAGCTAAAGGATCTCGTATAGGGACTTTGTTTAGGCTAAATACCTCCACTTTAAGTAAATTTGTCAATGTAATTAACACTAAAAAATATGTATATTATGGCACCATAGATTGGGTCACATAGGTGAAAAAGGACTTAATAATATTTAAAAAAAAAAATTGGTTCATGGTATTTTTAATTATTTTATTGGTAAAAATGTTTTTTGCACGAACATTGTGTATTTGGTAAGCAAAATAGATCATCATTTTCTAGTGGAACTAATAAGGCAAAGAGATTATTAGAGATCATTCATTCCGATGTATGTAAACCAGTGGATGTTGACTCTTTGGGTAAATCTTAGTATTATGTCTCTTTCATTGATGATGTCTCAAGATACACTTGGATTTATTTTATGCATTTAAAATATGAATTTTTCACTAAGTTTAAAAAATTTAAGGCCTTAGTTGAAAAGAAATCAAATTATAATATAAGTGTTGAGGTTTGAAAATGGGGTTGAATATTTTTCTAAAGAATTTGATGAATTTTGTCAGCATGCAGGTATTGTTCAACAAAAGACAACTCCTTGTACTCCCCAAAAAAATGGGGTAGTAGAAAGAATGAACCAAACCTTAATGGAAAGAGCTAGGAGTATGTTAAGTAGTGCTAAGCTTGATAAAAAAAATTGGGAAATTTTTTTTGGTATTGCTTGCTATTTAATTCATCGATCTCCTTATTTAGCTCTTGTTGATAAAATTCCTTATGAAGTGTATATTGTTTCACACTTAAAGGTCTTTTTTTGTGAGTCTTTTGTTCATGTGCCTCAAGAAAAGTGATCTAAATTGGATCCACAAGCACAAAAAATGCATCTTTGTTGGTTATGGTGAGAGTGAAAAAGGTTAATAAGCATTGGAATCCTCTAACCTATGAAATAATCTTGTCTAAAGATGTGATTTTTATTGAATTTAGAGCTTAATCAAGAGAAAAACAACAAAAGGAGAAAGATAAGACAAAGAAATTGCACTTTGAGACAAAGATTGAAAAGCAATAAAATGCACAAGTGGAAGAACAATTAGATGGATACAAGGAAAGAGAAGAAGAAGAGGGTTCAAATAGTTCACAAGATGTGTAGGATGGGCACACAAAATAAGAAGAATAGGTAAAGCCCATTACTCATTCCTTAAGGAGATCTAGGAGGGAACAAAATCCAGTTGACAGGTATAGCCCATCAAATTACCATTGTGTATTTTCTTTATGAGTACTAACGATGAACCTAGATCTTTAAAGGAAGATGTCTCTTTGGAGGAAAGTGAGTCTTGGTTGTAGGCCATGTAGAAGGAGATGATGGCTTTTGATAGTTTTGACACCTGGATCTTGTTAGTTTTCCCAAAGGAAGCCATTTGGATGCAAGTTGGTATTTAAAAAAGATATTTTCTATAGATGATCGGTTAGAACAGTACAAGGATAAATTAGTGGCTATGGGCTACTCCTAGAGAGGAGTTAATTTTGGTGAATTTTTCTCTCGTGTTGCAAAATTAACTTCTATTAGATTCCTATTATCCATAGTTGTTGCTTGTGATTTTGAGTTAGATAAAATGGATGTTAAAACTGTATTCTTGCATGGGGATCTTGAGGAGGAAATACATATGTGACAACCTAATGGTTTTGTTGTGAAAGGAAAAGAATAACTACTTTGTAGGTTGAAAGATATTTGTACATAGTTTGAAATAGTCACCCAAGATGTGGTACTAGAATTTTGATACTTTTGTATTGAACTTGGGCTTTCTTAGGAATGAAGAGGATCATTATGTTTATATTAAATTTATTGACGATCAAATTCTAATTATTGTCTTATATGTTGATGATATGTTATTCATGGGTAACAGTAAGGTGATGATTATGGAACTCAAGGAACAACTCTCTGGAACATTTGACATGAAGGACTTGGGGGTTGAAAAATATATTCTTGGGATGGAAATCAACAAAGATTGAAATAACAAATTTTTTTGGTTAAATTAGAGTGAGTTTTCATATAATTTTGTGAAGTTTAATATGCATGACTGTAAGCCAGTTAATATTCCTTTTCCAGTTGGTACTAAGTTGAGCTTGGATATGTGTCCTAATTCTAATGATGATTTTGAGGATATGTCAAAGGTTCCTTATGCTATTGTTGTTAGTAGTTTAATGTATGCAATGGTTTGCACTAGATTGGATATAGCCTGCAATGGGAGTACTAAGTAGGTTCATGTCTAACCCTGGTAAAGAGAATTGGACTTTTGTTAAGAGGGTGTTTAGATATTTATGTGGCAATTCAAATTATTGTTTGATTTATCATGGTACTAATGATGTGGTCAAGTCATGGGATATACAAGGGTTTGTTGATGTTGATTGTGCAAGTGAATTGGATAGTCGAAGGTCCATTAGTGGCTATGTATTTACTTTGTTTGGAGTAGTAGTGAGTTAGATGAGTAAGAGATAGCCTATAGTTGCATTGTACACCACTGAAGCTGAGTATATGGCTGTTACACATGCCTCTAAGGAGGTGGTATGGTTATAGAGACTTTGTAATTGCATTGGGTTTGATTATAGGATGGTGAGGATTAGATGTGACAGTCAAAGTGTTATTTGTTTGGCCAAAAATCATATGTATCATGCTCGTACTAAGCATGTTGATGATCAGTATCAATTTATGCAAGAGATGGTTGAGAATAGTAAGGACTTGATTGATAAGGTTGACACTTTAGCTAATGTTGAAGGTTCTCTCATGGAGCAAATGACCACAAATAAGTTATCTTGGTGCAGGAAGGTCATGGGACTTGATCACTGTACTTAGTTTATTATTTTTATCTCTTAGATGTAATTTCAATATATAATGTAAAGTGGGAATCTCAACCCATTTTACCCTTTGGTCTAAATATGTCACACCAAGCTGCTCATGATTGTTAATGAGTTGCTATTTTATCTCCAAGGAAATAAAATGCTTTAAAGAGTTTTAGTTTCTATCAAAAGCTTTTAATGCCTTGACTTAGTCAAAGCCACATTGATCAGCCTTTGGAGGGAAACTTTGTAGTGAAAAGAGCTCAAGTCTCTTTGACTAGTTTGACCTTTAGGGTTCTTATTTTTTCATGTTGCCTCCACATCTTTTGCAGCCTACAATGGTGGTCTAGGATTTTATGGGAGCATCTAAAGTTGTTTCAAGCTTGTTGAAATGGTCATAAGGGAGGTTAGAGTCATTATCATGCCTCAATCCAACACCATCCATGTGGGACAAAAGAGAAATTCCAAAACTATGAGAGAGCTTGCAAGAAATCACGTTGATTTGTTTTGTAGCATGAAGAGTGGAGGAAACTAAGTCATGTGCAGATTTTAATGCTTAGCTTGGGTCAAGCAAAGATATACAACTTATTATTGTAGTTTTGAAGTGGAAGTTCTGGAAAACATGAGCATAGAAGATGGATTACACAAATATTGAGTAGTGGAATAGTTGAAAGTGACAAAGAGTGTAGTTTTGTTTTAAAATTTTCTTTCTCAAATGTGATTAGGAAGCTAACAAACCAAGATAAAGTTGAGCCTTCTTTTATCTCACCCAGTCTAGATGTTGGAGAAAGGTATGTTGTTGTTCACAATCAAAATATTTTGCACAGAATTAGGGGTGAATCTTGTTGATGTATGCAGTTGCCCTTGTCATTCCATCTGGTGTTGGAGTATCTTTAGTGCTTTGCAGTACTATTCGATTAGTGTGGAACTGGCCTGGTGTTGCTAAAAGTCAAGGTCTTGTGCCTACAAATTCATTTTTTATCATGGATACCAGGGTTAGTTTCCTTTTCATTTGAGTACCTCTTAAATGATGACTCCACTTTTCTAAATGATGAAGGAAGCTATTATGTACAAATATTTGTCTCATAAAGTGTATGCTATTGAAACAAGTTCAATGCAAAATGTATAGCATGCATATATAACATATTATTATAGATTTGTCGATGACTTCTTTCACATAACTATCTTCACAATCTAGTGCACATAGTTCAAAGATAATGAATGGTCATTTATTACTTCCATCTTCCTACATGCAAATTAATCTTCCAATTACAGTTGTTGACTCTACAACCATTTATTCTTGTAAATGTGTTCCAGTATCATGCGTGGAAGAAAGATGGTTGCACAAGAAGACATTTCTTCATTAGATGTGGTTACAAAACATTGTTGTGATTTGTTTTCTTAGATTATTTGGTCAATGAGAGTGTTGCTAACTTAGAGGATCCTAAGATGTATGTGAAGGTAGTCTATCTAATTATTTTGGCTAAAAAATGGGTTTTATCTAATAGTGAATAGGTGAACAAAGATGGAAAATGAGTTAATGGTTTCTGCAAGTCATGGTGTTGCATTGATGAATTTGTTGAGATGAGTGATAATGCTTCTAATATGTTACACGAATAGTTGGAGCTGAAAATAGTGTCAATTGCAAAGGCAGGGTTCTATAGACATTGTCACAACGATCTCAATCAACAGTGAAGGGATGAAGTATATGCAGTGGCCTAGAGCATTTAGTCGACTATTAGTAGTAGCAAGTCGTCGTACATGTGGATTTGATGAGAGGAAGATAGAGTTGCATGTATTCTACTATAAACATTTGTTTGATGCCACCAAAGTTCATAGAGAAGCATCAAAATGTGAAGAGGAGTAAATCCAACAAACATTGGAAAGAGCATGCCAACTTTTCTTGGCTGATGAGGAAAAACAAAGGAAAATAGCCTTGAGAGGATAAAAAAGATGCTTAAGAATGATGCTTTTCTCAAAATACATAGGCGTCATGATGCTTGTATCAATAATTCTCTGCAATAATTTTCTAGGGTATCCAAAAAAGTATAGCGATGTAGTATTCTGATAGACTCAAACAAGGTTGAAGGAAAGCTATGGTAGATGCAGTCAGGCATTTAACCTTCTAGAGAGAATTAGTTGCAGCTGAGTTGTATCATAATAGAGATGAGGGTTAAAAGGTTCATAAGATAAACTTATAGTCATGCACCCTGCATTTGTTGTGTTCTCATCATCCACGTGTTACAGGAGGAATTCAAAAAATGTGATTATGGAAGATAGATTTAAGTAGGCAGTAGGATAATCGTGTCTACTTGCAGAAGTTATCTACGGATGATAAAAATAAAAGTGGACAACACATGCATATGTGAATGCAATATGGAAGTAGAAAACAATGCTCCAAGGAAATTGTCTAGGGTAGTTTATAAATTTTATGATGGTCAAGGCATTTGGCATATTTAATATACGAGTATGCATATAACAAGACTAGTGTCAATAGGTATACACATTTGCAAGTTGTTCCTGTAGTCCTCTATGATGAAACTGATATTTTGCAAGAGGAATGCCCTTAAATTTGATGGATTACTTCTAAATGTGATAATGCACAGGATATGTATTATGGAAAGAGGAGTAAAATATCCAAGAGGCAATCATTGAAAATACGGCCTTGTTGATGGCATAAGTATTTTCTATGAAGGAAAAGGAAGACTTTGTTTTGCTTACTGAAGTAAACATATTCTATGGTAATCTAAATCTCAACACAATAGAGATGAAAATGTTGTGGAAAATGATAGCATGAGAAAGGTAATGTTATAGCAGTGAGTTTTTATCATAAGGCACAAGCCTGAGTATGACGGCATTCATGAGAAAATCTTTGGAAAGGACAACTTGGAGTTTTTGGCAAGGTCTCGAATGAAGTGATGTTGATGAAGATGAGTCAACATTTTCAATTTCTTGTGGCATGTCAAATGCCCAATACCTTAGATTGGGATTCAAAGGATTATGTGATAGTAGATAAATAGTGGCCTCTATATAGCAAGGGAAGTCACAGTCATTAATTTATAATTAATGTTCAAGAATAGTGATGAGGAGCAGTCAACAAAATGTAGTCATTATGAAATGAGCATGGGTGACAGTCATGGAAACTTTAAATTTTCATGGTATTTAGGTCCCAAATGGATAGTAATTGTAGAGTCACAATGCAAGACATAAGTCTCTTCATCAATAGTCTGTGCATACATTAACAAGAAAGTGACAAATTTTTTTTAGTGCCTTTAAGGGGGCTGTGGGTTCTTACCTCCAGACAGTTGTATGTTTTGGAAAACACAATGCAAGAATAAGGGTCAGTGATGCAAAGCATTCATGACCGTGGGAAATGATCAAAGGAAATGAAGGCATGGTGAGTAGGGAGACGCAACTATGTGACAATGGCACTTTCAAAAGGATGTTTACATTGACAAAGGTTCAATGAACGAGCAAATTGAAAACGACAGTCCAGTGCTAGGAATGCAGATTTGTTGATGCATCAAGAGAAATTCAAGGATACAAAACAGTGGCAAAGTTATAGTGTCTCTTAAGGGTATTAGTTCAGTGCCAGCACTAGAGTATCTTAATCTCTCTCATAATTCCTTTGAAGGTTTGATGCTAGATGTACTTGGGAAGCTATGAAATTTTGAATCTGTTAATCTTTCTTTCATTTTGTTGTTAGAATGGTACTTAGTGCTTGGGTTAAAGAGTTAAATCATTACTTGTGAACTAACAGAAGCACAGTTAAAGATACAGGGACAAAAGTGATAAGATATATAGGATAGACTAGAAAAATGACAGTCTATTGTGCAGCAAAGACTAAGATCGGCATTAAAGAAGTTTTAGGACATAAGACATGTGTCTTTCCCTAAGAGGTTTTTGACCATTTCAACTATTCCTCACATGACCTATAAGCATGGGATAAGAAGTTGAAGCAGTTGAGCAAGATTAATGGTCATTCATGAGTAGTTGAAGGACATCTACGAGTGGTTTGTTGGATTGTGCAACAAATTGAGAGCATCTAGGGGGCAATTTGACTTAGTTTTGGATCAGCTACAAGCTTTAAGGAGTTGTTTGAGGTGTTTTGATGCTATAAGAGGTCAAGGAAGGAATTTTTCAACACTTAAACAACCTTTTGGAGCAGTTTAAGGGGCTAAAAGTAGGGGAAAAGGTTTTGGATGACCAAAGGAAGATTGACTCAGCCCAAATCAACTTCTTTCTCAAGCACATGTCCTTTGTTGTAGCAAGTTGTTACACAGCTATAAGGCTTATCTTTCATGCCTTTTTTTTAGTGATTTCTTATTGTTTACCAGCTGCATATTATAACTTTTATGAGTTATTTCAACCATGAATAATATTGTAACTCATTTTCAAACTTGTACAAGTTGTAAAAAACACCTTTTATCAATAAAATTAAGTTCACTTTACCTTCTCAAAGCTTGTTTCATTGTGTGTAAATTGAAGATTGATGAATGTACTTGTGAAATATTGTGTGCTTCCTCTTATGTATGTCTCTTTCAGCACCTTTAGGCAAGATAGATCATATCTTCTATGCAGGTCATATGACTGTGTCAAGGATAGAAGCAGCAACAAGTTGTGAAATCTTCTTTCCTTCTTGAATTGTGAGTGCCCCACCTTTCTATGAAACACTTATGTATAGGTATGATAAAATTTTGAGCTGTGTTATGCTATAACTGAATCATTGAGCAATTTTGTGTGTCAAACAACAAGTTATAGGTCTAAGAAAACAATTTGGCGCATCACCTAGTTAGCTGTAGTTCATCATTTTTAGGCATTTTTAAGTTATTTCCAGTCTTCTTCTTACAATTTTCCTTCAAAATAAGTAGGATTGATCAAGTTCTAGGTGATCAATCAAGAGGAACCAACCTTCTTTGGAGGTTCATTCCAAGCTTTAGGCAACCCACAAGCCTAGGAATACTCCCATGTGTCAACAAGTAGCTGAGTTGATAGCTTAGCTTCAGGTGCTTACTTTGTTGATAACAGTTAGTAAGAAGTGAAGAATGGTTATATGGACTATCCATCCAAAGCAAGATTGATGTATGATTGATAGTATTTGAGCTTTTAGTAGTGCATTTTTTATCTTCATAGAGCATTTTATATGTGACAAGCGGATGTATGCACTCCAAAGCATAAATTGTGATGGAAACTTTTTTTTTGTTTGCCTAAAGATTATGATATATGGATAAGTGGATATGTGTACACCAAGATGAGAAAAACCTTGGTGACATTAGTATCCATTTGTCAAAGATTCAAACACATCAAATAAGGATTTCCTAGATTCATACTAATAATAATAGAACCTTGTTGGAATATGTGAGGAAGTAACCATACATCATGTTAATCTTGATGCAAGAAAGTATTAGTTGATATTTGAATTGCATAGAATGTTTTGATTATGCCAAATGGAACCCAAATCACACATAAAGAACTTATTTCCCCCAGTCATATTATCAAGATAAACTGTAAATAGAAATTAAAAAAAAAGATGTAATGATTCATAATCACTCCTCTAATCACTTGTGGATATCATTGAGTAGAATAAGACCATGACATAAGATAAATTAGATAAAAAGATAAGACTATCTAGACCAAACAAGTCAATAGCCATTTATGTTGAGAAAATGTGTCTCAACCTTGCAATTACATAAGGTATTGTTTATTCGATGATAACAGGGGCAGTGGGGGCATGGGGGGATCCCCCCATGAGGGGTCTGAGGGGATCGTTCCCCCTGGCTAGTGGTCTAGGGGGTAGTGCGCCCTAGTAGGGGCTTAGGGGTAGTGCCCTCAGAAGCCAAATTTAATATACACTTTATTATTGTAAATTTGGACCATTCATCATTATGTCTCATATTTGATGGTCAATATTTTATTAGCTTGACTTTCCCTAGAAGAAAACCCTATTTTATGAGGGTGTTGTATTATGATTGGGTATTACGATGTATTTTGAGTTTGATAGCGACCATGTTGCCTCTAGATCTCTAAGTGGTGATATTCCTCTGAGAAGCTTGCTTTGCAAGTCTATTATAATATTTTGTGATTTTTGAAAAATATATTGGGTGGCTTTTGGATTGTCGGGTTTTTCTCTTAAAAGGGTTTTCCCCACGTAAATTACTATGTTGTGGTATGCATGATATTTATGTCTATTTTTTGTTTATGCTTTTGTAACTGTTAAAGATTTTTAAAAGTTTTGCATTATTCTCCTCTCAAGATTATTGTAGGAAGTTGTTCCAATACCTTAGCTTCCTTACAAGTGGCATTAGAGCTTGATCACCTTTGGTTTTAGTTGTGGGTTGTTGGGTTTTTTGAACTAATCCAGATTTGAGTCAGAGCTTTTGTAGAAGACACTTTGTAATCTTGTTGCAGGAATTTTCAGATGGAAAGCTCATTAGGAGAATAGAGGTGGATAAATTTTTTGGAAATAATTTTGAAATGTGGAAGCGAAAGATGGAGGATCTATTGATAGATTGAGATATGTGGGATGTTGTTGATGAGAATGATTCAAGGCCTGCAAATCCTACTCAGACTACTCAATATGATGTTATGCATCATAAAGCTAAGGGTCTAATTAGATTTTGCTTGGAAGACTCTATTTTAATCAATGTCCATGAAGAGACCTCTGCACAGAAACTATGGAAGAAGCTTGGTGAGATGTATCAAGCCAGATCTTTAGTGAAAAATATTTTCTTGAGGAAAAAAATTTATTCCTTAAGAATGGAAGAGGGTGGATGAATTATAGACCACCTAGAAGCATTCAATATGCTGGTGGATCAATTGGAATCATTTTGTGTCAAAATGGATGAGGAAGAGAGATGTTAGATCCTACTTTGTTATTTGCCTAATTCTTGGGATTCTCTTGTTATGGCTATTGGGAGTACTTCTGTTATATTGAAGATTGAAGATGTGGTGGGTTCTTTGCTTTCTGAAGAGATGAGGAGGAAGGTATCCATTAGTGCCAAGGAGGCCCTAAATGTTCATGGAAGACCTAAGGAAAAAGGCAACAAGAATGAGAAGTGTGACAAATCCAAGTCCAAGGGGAAATCTAAGTCTCCTAAGACGTCCAAAGTTATTTGCTGGAACTGTGCTAAGCCTGGAAATGTTCGTAAGGACTGCAAAGAAGAAAAGAAGAAGAAAAGGAAGAAATTTGATTATGATTTTGACTCTGAGAAGGAAGATGGTGACACATTCATTACAGCTTTGGCTACTCGTGTAGATAATGATGCATGGTTAATTGACTCAGGTGCATCTTTCCATATGACCTTTAATAGAGATTGGTTTTCTGAATATGAGGAATTTGATGGAGGCAAGATGTACTTGGGTGATGATTCTCATTTAGACATTGTTGGTTGTGGTAAAGTTAAAATCAGGTTTCCTGATGGTAGAATAAAAAGGATTAATGATGTGTTGCATATCCCTGGCATAGCATGAATTTTTTTATATATGAGAAAACTAATAGATGCAAGTGTGCATGTAGTATTTTCTAATGCAGGATAAAAGATGGTCAAAGGTGCTATGGTGATTGCTAGAGGTGTTAGATATGGCACATTGTATAAGCTTGATGCATGCACTGTTGAGTGCAATAGTACTTCTATGAAAAGAAAGTTTATGGAAGAAGGGAGGGTTTCACCTTTAGTAGATGGTCATGGCTTTTGGGTACCCAAGGGTGCTCTTTCTTAATCAAAGCTACCTACAAAGAAAAATATGTTATGGCACTAGAGACATGGCCACATTTGAGAAAAGGGTCTAAGGACCTTGAAAAATAAAAACCTCATTGAAGGTTTATCTAATTGTAATCTTAAATTTGATTTTTGTGATCATTGCATTTATAGAAAACAAAACCGCGTTCAATTTTACTCAAGTTCTCATAAATCTTGTGGTGTATTGGATTTTATTCATTCTGATGTGTTTGTTCCTGTAGATGTTCCTTCAATTGGTAAATCATCATATTTTGTTTCAGTTATTGATGATTATAGTAGAAGGATATGGGTATATTTTCTAAATAGTAAATCTGAAGTTTTCAGTTGATTTAAAGAATTTAACGCAATGGTTGAGTTGCAGACTGGAAAGAAAAGAAAATGTTTTAGGACTAATAATGGTGGTGAATTTTGCTCTAATGATTTTGATAGATTTTGTAAATATTATGGTATTCATAGACAAAAGACAACTCCATATTCTCCACAATAGAATAAAGTTGTAGAAATAATTCAAATAGGACACTGGTGGAGAAGGCTAGGAGTATGTTGAGTGGTGTTGGTCTAGAACAAAGGTTTTAGTCTGAATTTGTTGCCACTACTTGTTACCAAATTAAAAATTCTCCAACATTAGCTATTGTTGATAAGATTCCTAGAGGCATGGTTGGTTCACAAGCCTTTATTAAGACATCATAGAGTTTTTGGTTCTGAGGCATATGCACATGTACCAAAGGAGAAGTGAACTAAGTTAGAGAACAAGGCTCTGAAATGTATCTTCATCATAAACAATTATGGTGTTAAAGGATACAAGCTTTGGGATCCTGTTGCACAGAAGGTAATACATAGTAGAAGTATTATTTTAGAGAAACTAAGCCTTTTTTTGTTACATTGCAACCAAAAAAAAGTAAACAAGAATGTGTGATACAATTTCCTTCTACACCTGAGAAAGTTGAATCGAGGCCCATGGATAGACTAAAAGTTGAGGAGAGCTCCTCTAGCTCTGAATCTTCAAAAGAGGAAGAAGAACCTCCAACTTAGCATGTTTGTAGGTCTACAAGGCACAGACAACCACCTGAAAGGTATTCACCTAATGATTGGAGATGTATTTTTTCTTTGAATACTAACATGGATGAACCCATATTAGTAGAAGAGGCATTAGGTATGAATGATGCAGAATCTTGGAAGATTTCTATGGATGAAGAAATGGGAGCTTTGAAAAATAACGATAAATGGGATCTTGTACCATTACTTGAAGTACAAAAACCTATTGGTTACAAATGGGCGTTCGAGAAAAAGATTGGTTCAGATGGAAGTATTGATAAATACAAAGCAAGGTTGGTTGCAAAAGGTTACTCTCAAGTTGAGGGTGTTAATTAGAGTGAAATATTTTCTCCTGTTGCAAAAATGACATCCATTAGATTTTCGCTTTCTATTGTTGCTTCTTATGATTTAGAGGTTGAGAAAATGGATGTGAAAACTGATTTCCTTCATGGTGACTTGAAGGAGGATATTTATTTGACACAACCAGAGCACTACGTGGTGAAAGATAAAAATAAATTATTTTTGAAATTGAATAAATATTTGTATGGCCTAAAACATAGTCCTAGGATGTGGTACCAAAACTTTGATACATATGTAATGAGTTTTGGTTTTGAACGTTCTAAATCATATCATTGTGTTTATTATAAAACTGATGGTGATGGTTTCTTGTCTATTGCATTATATGTTCATAATATGTTATTTATTGGTAGAGGGAAAGGTATGATTTCAGAACTGAAACCTCAACTTGCTGCAAAATTTGAAATGAAAGATCTTGGTGTAGCTAAACACATTCTTGGGATGGAAATTAAAAGAGATAGAGTGAATAAAAAGCTATGGCTTGGCCAAAGTAGGTATATCAACTCAATTTTATAGAGGTTTGATAAGTAGGCTTGTAGACCATTGTGTGTTCCTATTTCAGTTGGAACCAAGTTATCTATTTTAGATTGTCCAACATCTCCATCAAAGATGGAAGACATGAGCAGAGTTCCTTACCAGAGTGTAGTTGGAAGTTTGATGTATGTTATGGTTTGTACTAGACCAAAAATTGTCTAAGCAGTCAGAGTTCTTTCCAAATATATGTCTAATCTTTGTAGAGTTCATTGGAATGCAGTTAAAAGAGTCTTCAGATATTTCTATGGTACCTCAAATTATTCCTTATATTATCATAGTAATATAACTGAAGATGATTTTTCCCTTGATAGTCATGGTTATGTGGATTCAAATGGGCAGGTGATGTTGATAGCAAAAGATCCACCAGTGCTTATGTATTTAATTTATTTGGTGGTGCAATTAGTTGGATGAGTAAGCAACAGGCTATGGTTTCTTTGTCCACTATTGAAGCAGAATATATGGCAACTGCTCATGCTTGTAAAGAAGCCATTTGGCTTAAGAGACTATGTTTCAATATTGGAATAAAACAAGGTGCAGTGATAATTTATTGCTACAATCAAAGTACGATATGTCTATCCAAGAACCCAAAATTCCACGCCATAGCCAAGCACATTGATGTACAACATCATTTTGTTAGAGATATGGTCGAAGATGGTAGGGTGAATTTGCTTAAGGTAGAGACTTTGATGAATTTTGTTGATTCTTTAACTAAGCATGTGAGCAAGAGAAGTTTAGATAGTATTCAGAGACTATAGGCCTTTCGTCCCCTAACATTTAAGAGATGATGATGAATCCCTTATGTTTTCCTTGCAAGGTGTTTGACAAGTGGGAGATTTGTTGAGAAAATGTGTCTCAACCTTGCAATTACTTAAGGTACCATTGATACATAAGGTACTATTCATTTGATGATGGGGGGATGTGTGGTGGATTTCCCCCACGAGGGGTCCAGGGGATCATCCCCCCAGCTGGGGGTCTAGGGGGTAATGTGCCCTGGTAGGGGCTCAGGGGTAGCACCGCCAAAATCCAAATCTTATATACACTTTATCATTATAAATCTAGATCGTTCATCATTATGTCTCATATCTAACGACCGATATTTTATTAGCTTGACTTGCCCTAAAAGGAAACCCTATTTTATGAGGGTATTGTATTACGACTGGGTATTATGATGTATTTTGAGATTCTGATAGCGGTCGTGTTGCCTCTAGACCTTTGAGTGGTGATACTCTTGTGAGAAGCTTGCTCTACAAGTATATTGTAATCTTTGTGATTTCTAAATAATATATTAGGCGGCTTTTGGAGTGTGGGGTTTTTCTCCCGAAAGGGTTTTCCCCACATAAATCATTGTATTCTTGTATGCATGATATTTATATCTATTTTTGTTTAAGTTTCTATAGCTATTAAATATCTATAAAATTTTTGCATTATTCTCCTCTCAAGATTAGTGTAGGAAGTTGTTTCGCTACCTTACCTTCCTTACAATTTAGATCTTTTTGTCCATTGATATGTGTGTTTTCATAGGATAGTGTCTAATTTTAGGAATGAGAAACCTTGTATAATATTCCTTTTTTGGTTTAGAGGATGTAACAACCTATATAATACAACTGATAGCTAACAAAGATAGGTAGATTTTGTTGATAGATATGAAGGCAATTGATTGACAAAGTTGCAAGCTAGGTTGATAGTTTGTCTGTTGTTTCTTGATTTTTTGAGCTCGATTTTCTGTAGGATGATTTGTTTGTGTCTGATCAAGATGTCATCCTTGAAAAAGGATAATGGATATGGTAGATGATGCTATGTTTTTAGATTTTTTGGTAATATTTAAATGTTTTTGGATTTTTTAAAATGTTTTGAATTTTTTTGGTATTTTGCAATATTTGAATTTTTTTGGATGATGATTATATGGATGAATGATGATGGACAATAAAGATATATATTAGTATGTAGGGATATCAAATACCTTTTGAGATATTGTTGTTGGCCAAGCTAAAATTGATTGATCTAATTGAGTGATTATCGATAGTGATAACATTGTCGACAATACACAACAATGCAAGGATAGTGTTGTCAAGATAGGAACCACACGAGGATTGGGAAGGATACATCCCAAGATGATGATTAATTGATTTGAGGATTAATCAAGATTTGTAGTCAGGCTAGGAATGAAATCTATTGGATAGTTTGATAACCCACTAGAGTGTAGGTGCTTGATGATATTGATAGGGATTTCTAGATTGATATTTATGGTGGAAAGTTTGATGGTGAGCTTTATTCATGAGATGGTGGATTTTCCCCAAGATTCAGATCATCAAGTGAGCTAGAAGACATATATCAAGATATTTGTTCAAAAGAAGGATTAATCACCTACCCCAGTGTCCAACAATGTAGGGAATACCACGAGTGGATGCACTAGTGCAATGGAAATGGATATGTGAAGGATAGGAATTATACAAATAGATCTAGGATAAAGGATTTTACTTCCAAGGACTATCTCATACTAGGATATCATGTTTGACCCAACCAAAATGTTTGGATAGTGCTATGTAGGTGAGGATATGAGATGGGATAGTATATGGTCAAAGG
The DNA here is from genome assembly GCA_007258455.2 of Sequoia sempervirens. NCBI lineage: Eukaryota > Viridiplantae > Streptophyta > Pinopsida > Cupressales > Cupressaceae > Sequoia > Sequoia sempervirens. Next base: position 315,930,482 of record VDFB02373365.1, on the reverse strand, counting down.
AAAATGACCATGTCAATATTTTTCCAAAAGTGTGTTTTGAAGTATATGCCCCTAGACTTTATCAAGATCAAGGTGGATATGGAAGATGGATGCAAGTGGAATGGATGGATAGTATATTTATTATGGATGGAATGGATAGGATGTTGGATTTATTATGGATGAGATAAGTTTCTCCCAGCTGCAATGGTGCATATAGATGCTTGATTTTATGCAAGATTCATGTTTGCCAAGTTTTCATCATGGTACTTGCCCAAAGTTCCATAAGAATGGTTTTCACTATTGGAAGAATTATTTTTTCTTTACTTTTTTCTTTATTTTTTTATTTTTGTACTTTTTGAATTTTGAATGATCATCGATCATGCTGAACCACTTGGTGGTGTTGATACAAATGTTGCTTTCATAGTGTGCCAATAATGTCTTGTCTTGATGAATTGCTTCACCAAAATAGTAGCACTTGTATACAACCCATGAATGTTAATGTGATCGTCTTTGATACCAAAGTTGACCTTATTTAAATGCACACATCGTGATAGAGTGCCATTAGAGTCCTTATGATAAAGTGTTGCAACTAGGACATATTTAATGTGGTATTTGGATATCTTATATTTTAAGTTGGATGGTGTATTTTGGATGATATGAGATGGAGATGAATTATTCAATAGTTTGGATTGTGGATCTTTTATTCTCCAAACTTGAGATGGTGGATGATGGAATGCAGATATGGAATTTTGTGTTTGTTTAGGACCAACAATTTTATAAATTGTGTGTTAGTATTGAAGTCTGCTTTGAAGAAGGTGGACACTTTTGATAGTTCGGAGTAATTTTTTGATGTGGCTCAATAGTTCTATTTACTATTGGATTTGGATTTCAATGTTGATTGAACTCTTTACATGATCCAATTTTCTTTGAGATCCACTTTGACCGTATATGTCTACTTTTATTTTTGTATTTATTAGCTTGAAAATATTGACTTTAATATTTTTCTCCGTAAGGATTTTTCTTTTGTTGGTCCCAATAAGTGGATGGAAGAATTACATAATGATGGTCTATGATGTGAATTGGAGGAGTGTTGGAAGCAACCTTATGATCAGGAATGTTTATAGCACTTGTTTCAACATTTTCATTAGATTTAGTTGCCCCCAAATCATGGAGGTATAACTAACATTCTTAGATTTCTCTATTGATGAATAGCCAAGTCCTTGATATTTAGGATTATCAAAAATTTGTACTGGTTCTAGAATACCCTATTCATGTAGGCCTAATCCTTTTCCTTTATACTGAATTCTAGTTCCACCTACTTCCACCTCATCCATTTCATCTTTTTCCACCTTAATAGCACCTACACAAATTCAACCAAGTCACTCACTTGACCTTGTTAATCCAAAGCATGACATCATATATCCCCCTTTATGTCAAAATTAAAGTACTCCTTGTGATCCCATTCCTTCTCATGATCCTATCCTTTATTCCATCCAAGAAATCCTATTATATGATCATGGCATCCAAGATAAACCTATCTTTCATCAAGGTCCTACCATTTATCAAGAAATAAAAAATGATCCCCTTTCATATCAGGATAAAATTATCCCTTCCATACCATCTCATGATCCAAGTCTCTCAACTCCATGTCATAATCCTAGTCCATCAACTCTATTGCATGATCCTACACCATCTCATAATATTATAATATCCAAACCATTTGATGATCCTAGCATATCCACCTCATATCATGATCCTATCATAGCACCTCCATGGCATGACCCTAATCCATCACAAGAACAAAGCTTTCCATCCATTACCCCATCTAATGACACCCATCCCAATCAAGATCGAGATGTCCCATCCACTCCATCACATGATCCCCTCCCACCTCATGATCCTCATCCTTCTCATGATCCCATTTCCAATCAAGAGCAACATATCCCTTCTATCCCATCTAATGGTCCCCTTCCTCTAAATCAAGATCAAGCTATATCTTATATTCCATGCAATGATCCCCTTCCACTATGTAAAGATCAAAGTATCTCTCCATCCCCATTCATGATTCCCTTCCATCCACTACATCACATGATCCTAACCTAATTCAAGAGCAAAGCATCCCTTCATCTCCATGTCATTATCCCCTTACATCTTATAACCAAGAGAAAACTATACCATCCACCCCATCCAATGATCCTACCCCAAGTCAAGATCAAAGTTTTCCTCTATCTCCATCTCATGATCAAAGCACCCCTTCATCTTCATGGCATGATCCTAATCCTCCACAAGATCCCATAACCCATATCCAAGCTACCCACAAACCACCTACTTATCAATTGTGTTCCTACACTTTTATCCAAGCTGGTCTACTCCAAGAGCCTATCATTCACTCCATGGCATATCCCCCTCAAAATGGACTAGCATCTTGCTTCCAAAATAATAAGTATCCCATTGGTAAAAGGATTTATCAAACTATACATTATCAAGGAAAAGGGTTAGGACTTCATGAGCAAGGCATCTTAGAACCCCTTAATATCAAAGAAAATCAAACATATCATGGCCTTGGATACCAAGCTCAAGATGTTGGCATTACTTCCACCCATCCTAAATCCAAAATCCTTATACTTAAATCCAAATGTCCACATTCCCCATCCTTAAAATTAATCTTGGGACCTTATGTCACAAAACCCAATCCATCTTCCTTTCCATCCATCTTGGGTCCCTATATCCCAAAAAAAATTCCTTCATCCCCTCCATCCATCTTAGGTCCTTACACTCCACACCTAGAATTCCTATTCAAAGATCCCATTGTCCTCTCTATCCATCACCTCATATCCCTAATCAAGATCTACCAAGTCACACACCCTTGAAACTTTTCCAACATACCAACACCAATCCACTCATACTACATCCACATAATTCATATCCATCCACCAATCTCATTACCCTTGGAATCAATTTGGATGCCAAAACTCAAAAGCAATAAAGCCAAAAATTCACAAAAATCCAAGCATCAACATGTCCCATAAAAAAGACATGCAAAAACAAAGAAAAATGTGATCCAAAATCAAAAAGCTAAATACCAAAGGCTACAAAGGCCCATGAAGCAAAAATCAAAGTCAAAAACCATGTGGATTCCAAAAATACTCATAGAATCAATGCATCCCAAAGAAAAATCAGAATTGGCATCCAAACTTGCTTATCCAAAAGCTCCATCCAATTCTACATCCTCCACCCCATCTAATAATCCGTTATCACCTCCATCCATTTTGGGTCCTTATATCCAAAAATCCACATTCACTCCTCCATCTAAATCTCCAAATTCAAAAGCTACTTCTCTTTCACAACTCCACCACCCTTCAAGGTGTGTGCCAATGTTGATCTTTCCAAAATTTCCATCCACTCATCTACAAGTCTTCCATCAGCCCATCCATTATCCAACATCCATCCCTCTTATCCAATCCTTTTCATAAATCCATATCCCTCACCATCTTTCCATCCATTTCATCTGCCTTACCATCATTCTACCAATGTCTATGAGCATATCTCCAATTGTCCATGGTCTAATGGAGTACATATTCAAGGGAAACCATCCATGGAACTAGATCCTTGAGTCCTCCCTTCATCTCTCTATCATGCATCCACCATATTCCAAATCCACTTATCCATATCCTTATCCTTCTCCATCCATCCTATTCCCAAAAAATCAAAAAAAAGAGAGAAAAGAGAAATAAAAAAGATAAATAAATAAAAAATAAAAAAGGTACAGAGAAATCATTTATCCAATGGTGAAAACCACTTCTTGTGGAATCTTGGATAGGTACCATGATGAAAACCTATCAAATAGGCATCATGTGTAATCCATTACCCTCTTGCGGTCTACACATGGGGGGAAGTTTTATCCATGCTATTCTACCCACCACACCCCCCTTTATCCCTCATTTCATATCCATTATCCTACTTAGATTCATCCTCCCTTTTCCCTCCTTTGATCTTGACAAGGCTAAGGATTTTCATATACATCATGCATTATATCCTTCCATCCTTCTTATCCTATCCAAATCCATCTTCCCTTCCCATATTTAATCTTGATGAAGAGCCTAGGGGTCAAATATTAATGCATACATATCTTAACCACTTGATCTTGATCATACTATCCATATCCTCCATCCTCATATATTATGTAATTCCTCCCCTCTTTTCACCCTTTATCTTGATAAAAACTTTGTGTCAAATATCAATACATCCATATCCTTCATGTTACTATCCTTCCATCTCATTACTCATCATCTTCCATCCATGATTATACTACCTCTAGTGTGGAGCATTTTAGTCCTTTGAAACTAGTCCTTGGAGCTCCATCTTCCTATCCTCCATCTGCCATCATCCTATCTCCCATCACCATCCATTATCAATGTCCTCTCTTCTATCCATGGAATTCATCCATCCTTCCATCCTTTACTATGTCTTGGTTCTCCCTTATGATTGGATCACATTCAATCCTCCATCCAATATTATCTTATCTAATTCATTTATCCTCTATCCTTTCAATCCAACCATCCCAATCCAGTCCATCCAAATGCAATCAATAGTAATCCATGTAATCCAATCTTGCAATCTAGTGCATCATCCTTAAGCAGTCTGTGCTTTCAATCCAAATCAGTTGATAATCTATTGATACACTTTAATCCATTATCATCATAGGGATATGTTTTCCCAATCCTCACGTTGTTCCAGGATGTGTCCTTCCCATGAAAAACAATGTCGTCATCATCATTAATCAATCTATCAATCAGTTTTTAGCTTGAATTGGAGCAAAGTCCTTAGTTTCTTTTGACCTTTGTTGTGCATGCTTGCTTGTTTCTTCTATGTTTTATCATTGTTTGTATTTACCATGGTCTTTTGCATTCTATTATAAAAAATGCATCATGTTCTTCCATATCATGGTGTTATGGGGCATATGTTTGTACTTGACTTTTCGATTGCGTACTGGGCACATTGTCATCCTGGATCCTTATACCTCGGTGAATAATGTCAAGTACAATATCAAATCTAGGTTTCTCATATCATTGTAGAATGATGACTATCCATCCTCCCTCTCCATCCATATTTTCATCATCCTTATCTATTTTCCTCTATCCTTTTATCCTTCATCCTATATTCCTCTCATCCATTTTGAGAGCACACTTATGTTCTTTGAACCCGCATGTCCTCTCAAGGTGGCATACCACTACCTCCTCATCCTCGATAGTGAATGGGTCATCGTGCTTCTAGTCCTAATCCCTTTCCTACCCACTATGTTGTATTCTTTGAAATGATGTTACTTCTCTTAGATGCAACGTCATCTCAAAGAGGGGCAAAATGCAGACACTGAAACCTGTAAATGCCATTTTTCACATTAATTCTTCCTCCTCTTTGCAAATTTAAATAATTTTAATCATTTTATTATTCCCTAAGGTCATATTCTCCTATTAATTAAATAATTTTTAATTATTTAATTTACTCATTCTCTCCTTATTCATTCTTGATTAATTACATAAATTATATTTATTTAATTACATCACTAATTAATCCTTTCCCCTATAATTAAATAAATTCTATTTATTTATTTACTTTCCACCTTTCCCTCCACTATTAAATAATTATTTTAATCATTTAATATTTTTTCCTTTTTCTCCACTTTTAATTAAATAGTTATTTTAATTAAAAGTCAACCTTTTCCCTTTCTTCTATAATTAAATAATCATTTTTATTTAATTATTCACTTTCCCTCCTAAATTAAATAATTTTATAATTATTTAATTTACTCCAACAACCTCTTTTTATGTGTCATTCTTATCTCTTCATCTCATTTAATTTGCACCCTTAATCATGTGACATTACCTTTTAATCTCCACCATCCATCCTTAACTAAACCCTATTTTTTCCCTAACCTTATTTCTCTTTGCTTCTAAGCAATCTCATCCATTGATCAACATCATTCTTCATCTTTCGATCCTAGCCCTTCATTTGAAATTGGCTTTCTATAAAGAAGAGGCCTCCCATCCCATTTTGATATGAACATATTTTATGCTACTATTATGTTGTTGGATTCATGACCAACCATATTCAAATCTTCAACAACTCAACATAATAAATTCAATCTTTTGAGGTTTGCACGTATTTGATTTCTTTTGAGGTTTGTATGTGTTTTGGTTTGATTTAAGTTATTTTATGCATATTTTTATTCTATCCATTTTACATGCATACACAAGAATAGACTCAAGACAATTAGAAGAAAGCATAACTTATCTAATGAACAAGGTGTGTAAATTTGTAGTAGGCCCACCTCACAGTAAAGTGACAAATACTCTAAAAGATTGGATAGTTAAAAAATTATAAATAATTGTCCAATACCTTTCTATATGAGAACGAATAGCTAGAAGTCATGGTGACACAAGCTCGTAATGTCACTGGCACACCTACTTTCTCTCCTTGAGAGGCTATTGTTAGAAACCCAAAAAGATTCTATCTCGACTCAAGGGAGAACATAGTGAGTAGCTTTAGGCATTGATACTTGTACCTTGAACCACTACAAATCATGACCCAAAGGACTTTAAGATTCTAAAAAAATTGGTTCATAGTGGAGAAGCTCTATAAACACCACCACCTACATAAGCACAAGATCTAAATCTCAACTCCCCATGTCTGAAATCACCCAAGACCACAAAGGAACCATGAAGGAATGCCTGGCAAGTCATGAGTGGATTGAGCTCAACTTTCATTTTTTCACCTTTATATAGCCCACCAAAAAAATGTGTGTGAGGTCAAACCCTGGGGTGAAGAACTCTGAGGCAAGCCTCCTAACAAAAAGGGAAGGAATAGTGTTTCTATTTCTCCTCACCCAAGATCACGCTAGGTGTAAGGGGAGTGTATATGTGGACAACTCTTTTGGTGTAAAATAAGAACAATTGCAAACTAGAGGTATTTTCTCATCACCCTATAATGCATGAAGCACAAGTGGAGAGGATATGTACACTCTAATCTACCAAACACGACAAACAAGTTAATTTTAATTGCACCAAGGATTGAGATGTGTGGTTCAATTTTAAAGCACTAATTGAAAGCTTGAAGATTGCCTTGTTCATTTTCAAAATCCAAATTGAAAGATGATAGTTGTAGGTTCTTTTTAATGCACCAAAATGAAATTTTCAAGTTGTGATAAATTTTAGTGCAAAAACGAAATGTTCAAGTTGTGGGTTCTTTTTAATGCACCAAATGAAATGTGAAATAAATTTTAATGAACCAAATTGAAATGTTCAAGTTGTGGTAAATTTTACTGCACCAAAATGAAATGTTCAAATTGTGGTAAATTTTAGGAGCACTAATTTGAAATGTGAATTTTTTTCATTTTAAAAACACCAAAATAAAATGTTAGACTTCTCCCAATGCCACAAGATGTGCAAATGTTAGCCCAAAAGATCAAGAAAAAAACACATGTTAGAAGTTAAGCAATCTAAAAACTATAGAAATAAATGAGAATCAAAGATAATCCTAATTTTTGGTTTCTGATTTGAAGAAATGACCTGTTCACAACATGCACATCAGAACCAACTTTTTAATGCCTACAAAAACTTGATAATTTGATTAGCAGTTTGAAATTTATGTCTAATTTACTACAAGTTGGTATTTTAAAAAATTACAAAAAGGAGTAAGCAGCCTCACCAAGTGATATTTTCAAAAATTGCAAAGAGGAGGAGCAAATAGCCTCACCAAGTGATCAAATCTCTATGAATTAATTCTCTAATAAAAAAATGAAACCAAATTCTTTACTAATAGAATTTGAAAAATGTGTAGCAATAATATTATAGTCCAAAAGTAGAAATTCGTACAGATGTGCAGATTAACAAATAAAGTGCCTGAAAAATACATTTTTTTAGCTTAAAATATTATCCTGCACCAAAATAGAGGGTACAATATATGACAATTTGTCCCTCGGCCCTTACAAACGTAACCATGATGTTTATTTTTCCTCAAAAGGCTCCTAAAAAGGTGATTTTCAAAATCTCTTAAAAGTACCTATTACTTGCAAGATAAAAATGTCAAAAACTTGTAAACAACAAGGTTAGTACATTCACGTCGATTTCACCAATTTGTTGACAGGGAAAATCAGGAGGAAGACATGAATCATCAATAACAACCACAAAACTATCTAATTCAAGCCATAGAAACCCTAATCTAATAATGAAGTGCAAGATGACAAAAAAATCAAATGATAAACCAGATATACCTTAGCTTCTATATCAAAGTTGATTCCCCTTTATTGCTCTACTCAATTTTGCTTATTTTCTCTCAGATATGAAGTGTGCACAATCTACAATAAGCTCAATGTAAACAAATGATAGAAAAATCTCAAAGAATTTGGTTAGCCATCAAAGAGATATGAGGGCTGCTTTTATAGAAATAATCGATTTGAATGGACGATTAAGATTAAGAGGTGGATGATCAAGATCAAGGGTCAAGAATCTTTGAGAGGAATTGATGAATGAGTTAATTGACGGCACCTGGCTATAGGATTTCAATTAACTATTTACATGGTCAATTGATTGAAGAGTTAAGGTATTTGATTGCTTCATTAACTCACACTGAGTGGCAGTGAACTAATTTGATTGAGGAGAGGAGTGGAATTGATTAATCAGTTGACTGAGAGAAAGTGTTCATTAAGAATGAGGTGGAAATGCATGAGATAATAATTAATTAAACGAATTAATTATTAGAGGAATGTGCAAGATTAAATTTATTAAATAAATAAAATAAATGATTTTATTTATTTGGGAAGAAGATAATTTTTGAAAAATAAATTAAATAATTAAAAAACAATTATTTAATTCAAAAGTGAGAACTTGCATGAGTATTTAATAATTAAATTTATTTAATTTTTTTTGTTCAGTAAATAACCATTGTTGTTGTCACCATATCCACTGTTGTTGCCTTTGTTGACCCCGTTGCCGCTATCTCCCTGTGGCAATCCCACTATCCACTGTGGGATTCGAACCTTAGACAGCCCAACTGTTGCCCTTACAACTTAACTGTTGCACTGTGGGGTCAACCCCTAAATTTATTTCATTATTATTTACATGTGCAAGATTTAATTAATTAATTCAATTAAATAAATAATTTTATTTATTTTTAGAAAAAGATAATGTTGAGGAATTAAATTAAATAATTAAAATAATTATTTAATTTAAGAAGTGAGAATTAATTAAATAATAAATTATTTAATCTCGAAGATAAGAACTAGATAAGGAATTTACATGAGATTTAATAATTAATTAAATTAATTAATTATTAAAGGAATGTGCAAGTGAGATTTAGATAAATAAATTAAATGTTTTATTTATCATTAATGAATGGATAATGTTGAGAGATTAAAGGATAATTAAATAACTAAAGTAATTATTTAATTTAGAAAGTGGGAAAGTGGATAATTAAATAATAATTATTTAATTTTGTAAGGGATAGTGGATGATTAATTAAATAATATTTATTTATTTAATTAATTTAGAAGAATAAATATAATTAAAATTTATTTAATTAATCAACAAGATAAATAGGAGTTAAATACATAATTAAATAAATTGGATTTATTTAATTAAGAAGATTAATTGTAAAGTGAATTAATTAAATAACATAAATCCATTTAATTAATAGTGGAATATGCATTTGTGATTCTAATTAAATTATTGAAACATTATTTTAACATTGAGAAATGATGATAATTGGTGCTAAAACGTTACTCGCAGGCTAAGACAATTTCGGGTATCTATAGTTGTAATGTTGATTGTAAATATCATTGTTGAACCTAAAATTTGTATCATTGGTCACAAAGATCATTGTTGAATGGTTGTAATATTGATCACAAAGATCATTGTTGAACCTAAAAAGTTGTAGTATTGATCGCAAAGATTATTGTTGAATACTTGTAGCATTGATTGCAAAGATTGTTGCTAAATTTGTGAAGGATTTGATTGCAAAGATCATTGTTGAAATTGATCACATAGCTCGTTGAAGGTTTTGGTCACAAATATCATTGTTGAAATTGATCACAAAGATTGTTACTAAATATGTGAATATTTTGATAACAAATATCATTGTTGTAATTGATTGTAGACATCGTTGTTAAATTTGTGAAGGTTTTGGTCACAAAGATCATTGTTGAAATTGAATAAAAAGATTGTTGGTAAATTTGTGAAGGCTTTTGATTGCAAAGATCATTGGGAATGATTTACTTGCTTTATTTATATAACTATGAAGAATGTCTTACTATGGATAATGAAAGATAAAAGTAATCAAGGCTATTCAAAAGAAGGGTAAGTTTCTATACTTTCAAGAAGGCATTGGTGTTAAATATTCTTCATTTGTACATGGGTAGCTAATAAACCTATTTGTATAGGTGGCCCCCATCATCTAGTTAAGTTGTGTGATAAAATAAAGTTTACATGGAGTACTAAAATATAAGCTATATTTAATCACAAAGAGTCATGTCTCATGTAAGAGACACACCTTTCCATGTATAATATCTATTTAAGGGTCGTTAGATCTATATTTTTAGATGAGAGAATAAAAACAAGAATTTATTCAAGCTCTCCAATTTTCTACAGTTTATGCTTTCACATGTAGCATACATATCTAACCGTGGCACTTGCAAAGTTACAATATTTGACTAAAATCCCTCTTTTGTTATGCTTTGATCGATGCCAACACCCTATTTGAGAGCTTCCATTTTTGTACATGTTGCATTGTATAGAAAGTTAGGGACTACAAATTAGAGGCAATATTCTAGTTGCTAGGGTTAATTTTACCTACCAATCCACAAGGTTATTTTATGTGTTAGCTCATGGGTTGACCATGAGAATCCTTGATGAAAATGACCTTATGCCTACATGGAGCTATACCTAATGCCACATAACTAATCAAATACATATGTTGATGAGTCCAAATAATGGCTCAATTTTGTTATGTTTTTATCATATGTTTGTTAGTGTTACTATGAGTTTTAGTACCTGGTTACCAATACCTTCTATGTTATTTACCTGAACTTATGAACCTTGGACATGAAATTATTCCTATAACCTTTAATGGTATTAACCTGCTATGTGATATATTTATATTAATTTTGCATGTGATTGAATGAATTTTATTCTAAGGTGATTATGGATATACAATTGCTTGTGCACACTAATGTCATAATGCAAGTTCAAATAAAGATGCAAATATAAATGGAGCTTGCAAGGTGGAAGGAATTCATGCCAAAACTGACGGTTGTTGAAGAAGTCAAAAGAAAATAGACATTAATGAAGTTTGTGGTTGGAAACTTCCAGCTTGTGTGGAAGTTAGCTTAAATGACCTTTTATGTTAGTTGAGTAGATATAGGAGGTGTTGTTATGCTAAATCTACATTGAGGCAAGACTGGTTTGACCAAATCCTGTGCATGCATAACCTCTTTCCTCTTTTCATGCTTTCAATAAATAGTGTCCTCATAATCTGTTGGAGTCGACTACCTTGTTAGTTAAGTTAGTTAGGAGCTTTGTTTCTATAAATAATAATTAGATGCTCCTTCTCAAAAGGTTGAATGTTATGATATTGTACTTACATTTTCAGTTTTCAAGAAAAATAGTTATGTTGTTGCTACTATGTAATCATGTTTTCAATGAATAAAATGATAATTTAATTTGCTACATCAGAGTTAGTTTCAAGGGAAACTCACCCAAGGGGGCCCACTTGGTGAGAACTCCATCCATTCAGTTCAGTCATCACTTTTCTGTTCAGCAAATAGTTATAGTTTTAGTAACTATTTGTTCCTGCAGCCACTAGAATTTCATTTTGTCTGTTCCTGCAGCCAAGGCAGACAGAGTAACTTCCTATCTATTTGCTAAGATTTCTATTTTTTTCATGCATTTTAGTTTAGTTTAATTGTTGGTTTATGCTTAGTGCTTATGTTACTCCCTTTTAAGCAATTTACTTTCAGCACCATTTCCTTTTCTAGTCATAGGATAAGGATGACTATAGTTGAGCCCTAGTGCACATATAGTGCTAACCCATTTCAAGTTCACATCCTTGGGTTGATGATGAAATTAACCTTCATGATGAGCAAGATAGCTACTCGGTGCAGCTATCCAATCTCTGAGTTACAACTTTAAGGGATTAGTTATTGAACCATTAGAGGAGGCCAACATTTTTCACGCCATTGTCGGGGATGGTGTTAAACTAGGAAGTTCTTTAGAGTCATTTTTAGTCTCTTTCCTATTTTTGGTATCTTTCAAGTTTGTTTTTACCATACCCTTCATTAGAATAAGTAATGACTCATTATTTTGTCACCAATTCTTTGTGTGATTTGGTTGATACTAAGTAATACTACATTCATAGGGGCAGAAGAAGAGATGCTCTAGGGAGATTTCTTCCTAATGACCCTAACCCTGATAACTAGCTAGTTAAGTTTCACAATCTTCCAAGAGAGGAAGAATAAGAAGAGGCAAACCCTTTTGCTAATTTGACTAGTTCTAAAACTTCCTCTAAAGAGCAAGCTGACTAGAACCAAATTGATAATACATTTTCTTTGATAATCTGTCAAGCACAAATGGGAGACCAAAATAGAGCTAACTGTCCAACTTTTCCATTTCCTATCACTGACCAAAATGAAGTTGATAACCTCAAGAACATTCCTACTTCAGTTCTCCTAAGTTCTATGGGCTTATAACAAAGGACCCAAACACCTTCTTGTTTGAATTTGATATCATTTGCAGAAGGTATGACTACACTACTGATGCTCATAGGCTTAAATTTTTTCCTACTACCCTGAACGATGTTGCATTAAGATGGTTCATGGGCTTAGGTAGGAATATTGTAGATACTTAGGCTGATATGAAGGAAAAATTTCTTGAGAAGTATAAAGAGTACTATAGAGGCAATGATATGAGAGGAGATGATATCTTCAAGATGCAGCAGAAGGAGGATGAGAGTTTGGAGGACTATGTTTCAAGGTTCTTGTTTTGTTTGTAGAAATCCCCACATCATGCACTCAATGAAGAGTCTCAAAAGTTGCTCTTCCTTAGGGGGATTAATGAAAATTGTATTGATGCTCTTGACTTGATAGGAGGAGATATCACCCAAGTTCCTTGGGATGATATTAAGAAGATACGTCAGAATTACTCCAGGGCAGCTATCAAGAAGGGAAGAGGATACCAATCTTCTATGGGTAAATCCTCCAACAATGGAGTTTCAAGGATGGAAATTACTCATTTTCTATCAGATTTCAAATAGGATATCATAAACAATATGGCCACTCAACTAGACACACTTCAAGAAAAGAAGAAACATGAGGAGGCAGAGGCAATGTTGGTAGAATATTGTCCTCATTACAGAAAAAATAAGGATTGCAGATGTAAAATGGTAGCCAACATTGATAGCAAGCACATTCCACCTGAGTTCAAGCCAATAGAGGGTGATGATGATCAAGTTTTCTATGTTGCACAAAGAAGGCCATGTGCTCCAAGACAAGGTATTCCACCAAACACATTATCTTTTAGTGGACCTTATATGAATTCATATGCATCTAGTAATCAATGGCAACCCCCATACCCATCAAAATTTGGAGGCTATCCACCTCAGCTTTGGAATAACCCTCCAAATACTTGGCCTAATTACCAAAAAACTCCTACTCAATGGCAACAAAACTAGGGGAATTGGCAGCAACCTTAAGGAAACTAGCAACAGATATCCCAATGGAGGGGAGGACAGCAATGGCCAAACCAGGCAATTGGTTACATGCAGCCACCTCCACAGCCTCAATAGCCTACCCTAATTCCTCCTAACTCAAATACTAGCACACCTACACCTACTTAGTTACCAGCTCAACCCACACCTAATCTAAATAACAAACCACAGCAGCAGCTAGTCTATTCTGTAGATCCCAATCAATTTCCTACCTATGTTGTGAGTGTGAGTGATATTCATCTGCGTTCAGGAACCACTTTGATATCTCCTTCCACTCCTATTATAATAGAGCTTCCTGTGGAAGATGAGGAGCCACAAAATTTATCTAATACACTACTCATTCAAGTGTGCCTACCAATCCTAAACCAATTCAGCAGTCTGATCCAGACCTGCCATTTCCTCAAAGGTTAGAAGTTGTTAAGCAAAAGGAAGAAGCAACCTTTGATATTTTGGATCAGTTAAAACACATATGTGTCAAGATACCTTTGTTCTAGGCTATAAAAGATGTTCCTATATATGGAAAGGAATTTAAGGAAGCATACCTCAAGAATTTAGGGAGGAAGAAGAAGGATCCCACCACTATTCATGCGGTAGGGTAGTTGGAAGATATTATGCTTGGGAAAGTGACTGTTCCTAAATACACTGACCTAGGCAGTCTTGTGGTTGAAGTCATCATAAATGGAATCCAAGTAAAAAATGCTCTAATAGACTTAGGATCAGCTATCAATGTGATGCCTAAGGACATCCTGCAGCAACTGAATGTTACAAATCAGAGACCTACTCCTACTATCCTGCAGCTTGTTGATAGTTCCAATGTCAAACCAGATGGTGTATTAGAAGACCTTGTTGTTATTCTAGACTCTTGGGAATATCCAACAGATTTCATGATCCTTTCCCCTAAAGGTACACTAGGAGGATATCCCATTATTTTGGGAAGTTCGTAGTTAGCTATAGCAGATTCCTACATTGGATGTCAGGCAGGGGACATGACTATTTTTGGTGGCTGGAGCACTAAAAATCTTGCCCTTTATCCTCCTGCTCAGCCATCCCATGATGTGGATAACCCTATCTGGCCACATGTTGGAGAAGAGGCCGAGGAGATCAATTCAGTGGCACAACTCATGATGATAGGTAGAAGTCCTTTTATGCAACTTCAGGAAGAGGATGAAATATTATCTCATATAATTCAGAATAATTATGAAATGCATGAGGGATCATCCACTCATGAATCTAGTTTTGTATCTCCATTGCAGATACTTCTGCCAGTTTCTCCTGTACCTAAATTTCCTGTAGCAACAGACATACTTCACACATTGTTACCATCTAAATTAAAAATGCCAAGAATTAGTGAAACAACCATGATTGAGTTAACCACACAAGTACAAGTTTCAAAAGGGAAACATTTGAATATTAATAGCAGACTTACTCAGGAGCATAAATTATCTCTGACAAACCTCTTAAAGAAGTATCAGCATGCATTTGCATGGGATTACCATGAAATGAAAGGATTAGATCCCAAAATCTGTACTCATAGGATCTACATTAGAGATGACTACACACTAGTAAGGTAGCCACAAAGTAGAATCAATCCTACATTAAGGGAGATTGTCAAAGGAGAACTACAAAAGTTATTGGATGTAGGATTTATCTATCCTATCTCAGACAACCAATGGGTGTCTCCTTTGGTAATTATGCCTAAAAAGGGAGGTAAATGGAGATTTTGTATTGACTATAGAGAACTCAACTCTTCCACCAAATAGGATCACTTTCCCCTTTTTTTTATAGACCAAGTTTTGGATTCACTTGCAGGCAAGCAGTATTTTTCCTTCTTAGATGGGTTCAGTGGTTATAATCAGATACAGATTGCACCTAAAGACCAGGACAAGACAACTTTCACCTATCCTTGGGGGACCTATGCCTATTCAGTGCTTCCATTTGATCTATGCAATGCACCTACAACTTTCCAAAGAGCAGTCATTAGTATCTTCTCAAATATTTCACATGATTGTATGAAAATCTACATAGATGATTTCACTACTTATGGTGTTGATTTTGATGAAGCATTGGAAAACCTAAGAAAGGTTTTGCAAATATGTGAAGACCATAATCTATCCTTGAATAGTGAGAAATATTTCATGATGATGCAAGAAGGAGTGGTCCTTGGCCATTATATCTCTCAGAAAGGAATTCAAGTGGACCCAGCTAAAATTGAGGTAATTACCAATCTTCCTGTTCCTGAAAAGAAAAAAGATGTTAGGAGTTTCCTGGGTTATGTAGGATACTATAGGCATTTCATAAAGGATTTTAGTAAAAATTTTGCACCACTTTATAGTCTTTTAACTAAAGATGCTAAGCTCCAATGGACAGTGGACTATGATACAACATTCTCTAATTTGAAAATAGCATTAACCCATGCTCCTGTGCTCAAAGGCCCTAATTGGGAACTCCCTTTCCATATTCACACAGATGCATCTGATTATGCTAGAGGAGCTATCTTAGGATAGAAAGAGGGAGCAATAGATAATGCAATCTACTTTGTTAGCAAGAACCTGCAAGGAGCTGAGTTTAACTACATAGTGATAGAAAAGGAGATGTTGGTAGTCATCTATGCTCTCAATAAGTTCAGACATTATATCACAGGATATTAGATCTTTTTCCATACTAACCATGCAGCAATAAAATGTCTTATGAATAAGCCCTTGATTACAAGAATATTAGCAAGATGGTTGTTGCTAATGTAGGAATTTGACATCACCATCATAGATAAGCCAAGCAAGGCAAATGTTGTGGCAGATTTTCTCTCTAGATTGACCACATTTTCTCTCCAAATTGACCACATTTGAGGACACTCAAATCATTGATGACTCATTTCTTGATGAAAATTTGTTCTGTATTAGTGTTAACACACCTTGGTATGCAGATATAGCCAATTATTTGGTCACAGGAAGAGTTCCACCTCATTTCTCTCCCAAGGAGAGAAGGATTCTTATTGAGAAAAATTTTCCATTCTCATGGATGGCAGGTTGTTTATTCTATACTGGACCAAATCATGTGATGAGAAGATGTATAAGAGAGGATGAAACTTATGACATACTACATGCATGCCATGATGAACCCTATGGGGGGAACTTTGTATCTAAAAGAACAACCAAGAAGATTCTTAATACAGGGTACTACTGGCCCACACTTCATAAGGATGCAGACAAGTACACCAAGAAATGTGATAGGTGTCAAAGGATGGGCTGACCAACTAAATTAGATGAGATGCCTCTATATCCCCAAGTAGTTATCACACCATTTGATAAATGGGGACTTGACTTTGTAGGACCAATTGATCCGCCATAAAATGGTAAGTCTCACATCTTGGTTTGTACTGATTATGTGACTAAATGGGTTGAGGTTAAAGCCATGAAGCATGTTAGGGACAATAAAGTTGTAGAATTCCTCTATGAAGAAATCTTCACACACTATGGGGTTCCCAGAGAAATAGTCACAGATTAGGGAGATCAATTCACATCTACTCTTGTCATAGCATTGGTGAATGAGTATAATGTCAGGCATAGAAAATCTGCACCCTATCACCTACAATCCAATGGCCAGCCTAAGGTAACAAATAGGGAAATAGAGTCTATTTTGACCAAAACAGTAGCACTCCATAAAAAGGATTGGGAAAATAGGTTGCCAAAAGTTGTATGGTCCTATAGAACCACATGGAAAACCACAACTGGTTTTACCCCCTTTGAATTATTATATAGGAAAATAGCAATGATGCCTATAGAGTTTGAACACAAGACACTAAGGACAACATTTGACCTTGGAATAGACATATCTAAGGCACAGAAGGATAGGGTATTGTAGCTAAATTCCTTGGATAAAATGAGGAAATCAACTCTCCATCGTACTAAAATGGTGCAGAACTAGAGAGTTAGATGGCATGACAAATACATCAAAGACAAGAAGTTCCAGCTAGGTGACTGGGCACTTCTTAATGATTCTCGGTATAAGGACAACTTGGGCAAGCTTCAAACATGGTGGTTGGGACCTTATGAGATTGCAGAAGTCTTCTCCAAAGGTGTTGTTTAGCTCACAACAATTGATCTTGCCAAGTTTAAGCTCCTAGTCAATGGTCATCGACTCAGGTTGTATCATAAACCTGCTTCAAAGCAGGAGTTCATGCAGCAATTTGTTGAGTACCAGAACTCTGAAGTTCCTGCAGCCGAAGGAAGTGGACCTAGCATTCAACCTTCTGGCTAATCAAAGGTACGTGCATGCAATCATAATAAAGATTTCCACTTTTTGTGGGAATTAATTTCTCCATCAATAAGTTATCTACCCATTCATTCCATCTTCTCTCTCTTCCACAACACTCCACTTCCACTTCATTTAATTACTCAATTGTACTTTTATGATAACCAGTACTTCATTCCACATTCTTTGGAAAAGATGTTCCACCTTTTCAGATACGTGCATAAAACTTATTGTATATTAATTATCTTGCATGCATTTATTTAATTATTGTACTTTAATATTTATATTTCGCATAGCAACCCCTATTTAAATTCCCTATTTTATCCAACTCCCATTCTAGCTTGTGCAAACACATTCTCTAATTTAGGTTTGGGGGGAAGTCTTTGCTTATGCATCATATGTCACACATGTCATCAGTCACATTCCATTCGCCAGCATGGCTGTAAATTTGAATTAATTTGAGTGATGAAGTTGATATGACATTCCACATGCATGATGTGACATTGAGTTGTCGCCATTTTCTTTAATAGTACCCTCATTTATGTTTGATTACTGCCATGGTCAAAATCATAATGCCATTTGAAAGGTGAAATTGAGAGGTTTCGACATTGGTTTTAGCATTTGTAAGAACTACAGGAAGAAAAAGAGATAGAAGGTTTTTGGCTGAAGGATTGCAGGAAGGATAATTTGCAGAAGTGTTTGAGACAATGGGAGGTTCGCTAATCATAAATGAACCGATGGTTCATGATGTAATTCTACAAAATGCACTCTATGAACTAGAATTTAGGAACTACGGTTGGTTAGATTATTTTCTAAAGCTAGACAGTTTTGATGAAGACATTTCCTTGAAGTTTGCACAAAAAATTTCAAATGGTGAAGCAATGGTTAAGGGGTTAAAATTCATAGCTACTAAGGAAAGAATTGTAGAAGTGATGGGTTTACCTATTGTAGGAGAACCCTACCCTACTACTAAGGATGTTAGGTCAGCTAGGGTAGAGTTCACGGAGCCTAATGATCCTCCACTTGTGGTGGACAAGAAAGGTACGAGGAGGCTTTCCTTGCCAAAGAAATGGAAGCAAGTTGTTGTGCTTATTGTCAAATATATTATATGTGAGGGTCACCAATCTTGTCTGCATTTCATACATTTCAAGCTTTTGAGTCATCTGAGGCATGGAAGGAGAATGAATGTACCAAATGTTCTATACAACCTCCTTTCAATTATGGTTGATGAAATGCAAAAAGGTAGGGAAAACTATGTTTTCCATCACTGTTTGATCAAATTTCTTGTAGAAAAATCTTTGGAAGATGTGTATGGCATGTCATGGAAATATTTTTTGAAAAATAGAGAATTCAGACTGGAAAATGTGGGTCTTAGAGGTCAACCCTTAACTCATAGGGTTAGGAGAGAAGAGAGGGTTGTTAAAATCACTCCTAGAGCTTAAACTTCTAGAGCAACATCTAGTACAAACCCTCCTGTAGTCGAAGTCATTTCTTTTGAATCTAAGCATACATATGAAGAGAGTTCATCTTCAGACCCTGATATTGATATTTCCCTTAAAAACACACCACACACTAGAGTTGTTGTCAGGAAAGAGGAAAAAAAAATAAAAGAAGCTGAGAGTAGCAAAGGGAAGGCTAAAAAGCAAGAGCCAGTGAAAATAAAAACCTTAGCCCTAGGAAGCGAAAAACTGTGGAAACTAAAGTTCCTACAGCCGCAGGGAAAAACAAAATTCCTCCCAAGAAATCGAGATTGACCAAATATGCCACTAATGTGACTCCAAGGAGGAGTCATAGACTCAGTAAGATACCTGAGGAGAAGGCAGAGACTCCTAGAGAGCAAGGAAATATAGATTTGATAGAGGTAGATTTGATAGAGACTCCTAGGGAGCAGTTAAATATTGGGTTGGAAGAACTTGCTGCTATTGTAGAGCAAGTCAAACAATAAGAACTAGTGACGAGGCTAGGTGATGTTGCAAAGCAAGTTGAACACCAGGTTGCAGGGAAAGTTGAACATCTAGATGTCAAGCAACAAGAACCAATGCTCACTACTGTTACAGAGCTAGTTGAATATCAGAAACCAACGTAGGGAAAGATCATAGTTGGAATGCATAGACCTACTTTTTCATGGTCATCTGTAGCCCTGAACTTATGGAAAGAGATGCAGGAAAAAGAAAAAGAATGGAGAAGAGAAAAATGCAAGCTATAGGAAGAGATTGATAAGAAGAATAAGGAAATTGAGGAAAAGAATGCAGAAATTACTACATTGCAAGAAAAGGTAAGCAACGTGGTGACCCTAGTACCACAAATTCTGGAATGTAGAACTCCTCCACAGGTGTATGCATTACATTTGAAAGAGCGTTATCTTTCTTTTATATTGTCAAAGGTTATTTTTGGTTTAAGCCCTTCCATTGAAACCCCTCAAATGAATTCTTTCAAGCTTATCAATCCTCTCCTGTAGAAGTTAAAAATTTCCTATGTGAATTGTATCTACATAATTATGTTTTTCCTAATGATCATGAATGGAATCCATTGTTGTACATTGGGGATTTTCATTTGAGAGCATTGATGTCATGGATTCAAAATGAAAACAGTTGGGGAGAACAATTCAAAGCATACAGAGAAAAGGAGCTCTGTACACCCCTATTTATAAGAGTTGAATCAAGTAATCTTGCAGAAATCTTTAACACATGGCACAAGTTTTTTTATAGGCCATCATACAAATAGAGGATCATGCCTTTTAGAGAGGAAGCATACAGGGAATATGAGCAGGTAGTTGCTACTATAGGAAGAACAGTATTGGGATACTTGTCACAAAGGTGGAATGAACTACCAAATCAATTAAAACAAGTTGAACCCCACTCTCTACAAAATTATCGTGCAGCTTGTAAAAAGAGCATTAGGTACATGCACCTTGGAAGAACAAGGTAGCAATATCAACTTCCATTGATATTCCAACCACCTATTGTGTTGTGGCCAGTGCCTGACTACAAAACTTTTTAGTATGATATAAATGTAGAAAGGCCAAGGTGGGGCAGATTGGAAAGTAAGCATGGGTTCTACTAGGATCCAAACTTAGATACTGTAGAAAATGATAAGGGGCAGATAGAAGTTGTTGATTTCAGGGCTATAGTGAGACAAAGGAGTTAAGTTCCCTCTGTTGAAGGACTAGCAAAACATTAGGTTGGGGGGAGATGATGAGTCCAAATAATGGCTCAGTTTTGTTAGGTTTTTATCATATGTTTGTTAGTGTTACTATGGGTTTTAGTACCTTGTTACCAATACTTTCTATGTTATTTACTTGAACTTATTAATATTGGACATGAACTTATTCTTATAACCTTTAATGGTATTAACCTGCTATGTGATATATTTATATTAATTTTGCATGTGATTGAATGAATGTTATTCTAAGGTGATTATCAATATACAATTGCTCGTGCACGCTAATGTCATAATGCAGGTTTAGATAAAGATGCAAATATAAATGGAGCTTGCAAGGTGGAAGGAGTTCATGCCAAAACTGTCGATTGTTGAAGAAGTCAAAAGAAAATGGACATTAATGAAGTCTGCGGTTGGAAACTTCCAACTCATGTGGAAGTTAGCTTTAATGACCTTTTCTATTAGTTGAGTAGATATAGGAGGTGTTGTTATGCTAAATCTGCGTTGAGGCAAGACTGGTTTGACCAAATCCTACACATGCATAACCTCCTTCCTCTTTTCATGCTTTCAATAAATGGCATCCTCCTAATATGTTGGAGTCGACTACCTTATTAGTTAAGTTAGGAGATTTCTTTCTATAAATAATATTCAGATGCTCCTTCTCAAAAGGTTGAATGTTCTGATATTGTACTTGCATTTTTAGTTTTCAAGAAAAACAGTTATGTTGCTGCTACTATGTAATCATGTTTTCAATGAATAAAATGATACTTTAATTTGCTACATCAGAGTTAGTTTCAAGGGAAACTCACCCAAGGGGGCACTTGGTGAGAATTCCATCCATTCAGTTTAGTCATCACTTTTCTGTTCAGCAAATAGTTATGGTTTTAACAATTGTCTGTTCCTACAGCCACTGGAATTTCATTGTGTTTGTTCCTACAACCAAGGCGGACAGAGTAACTTCCTATCTGTTTGCTAAGATTTCTATTTATGTCATGCATTTCAGTTCACTTTAGTTGTTGGTTTATGCTTAGTGCTTATGTTACTCCCTTTCAAGCAATTTACTTTCAGCACCATTTCCTTTCTAGTCATAGGATGAGGATGACTACAGTTGAGCCCTAGTGCACATATAGTGTTGACCCATTTCAAGTTCACATCCCTGGGTTGATGATGAAATGAACCTTCATGATGAACAAGATAGCTACTCAGTGCAGATATCCAATCTCTGAGTTGCAGCTTTAAGGGCTTAGTTATTGAACCATTAGAGGAGGCCAACATGTCTCATCCTAATTGGCTATGCCAATATCATAGAGTTTATATAAAGTATAATAATATGTGATGACAAATGGGTTTAAATATATTTCTCACATTTTATTTAGATGTAAGGATAGGGAAATGGGGTCAGTGGATCATATGGCATATGCATAACAACTCATAATTCTAGAGTTTAAAATAAAATAACTCTCAAGTAAATAAAGTATCTTTTGTTAACATTTTTTATATAGTTATATTTTATATATATATATATATATAAAGAATAGAGAGGAAAAAATGAATGGAAGAATGAACATGGTAGCATACACACGCTCCCAAGCCTTCATTGCTCACTTAGAATCAGTGGGCAAGACGTTCATCGAGAGGCATGTTGCAAGCAACAGCCTCAGTATTCGCGCTCTGACCTGAGAGCCTTATTTCATCTAGATTTGTGTGCTTGTCTAAGTTTGATACGCAAATCAAGTAGTACAACCTTCAGAACAGATCCTGTTCAAGTAAGGTCATTATATAGTTATATTTAAGATATCTATATTATAAATATGGGCAGAGATTCGAGGAGAGTTTATAGAAGTCATACATAAAAAAATTGTTTACACTAATAACCATGTGAACACTAATTCCCAACAATCTACAATAGTTTTGTTTACTTTAGATCTATTTTATTTATTTTAGAGTTATTGTATTTTACTTTAGAAATTTTAAATATATGTTAACTATGTTTTGGTTTTTATGCACACAGTCAAGAAATGATCTTGTGTGCCTTGTTGCCACTATAGGACCTCTTGACATGATAATTATTAAAGATTATTATTTTTACTTAGTACCTGAATTTTTTTTCCTTGTCTTGAGCTAGGTGAGACCAAAGATAGGGGACTTGATCCTTGGCATGAATGCTTAACATCAACACAATAGTCCAAACTCGTAAGCTCAACAACCCTATAAGCTTAGTGGCCTCGTGAGGCATTTGAATTTAGAAGGGTGAATGATTTAAACCCATGAGCTCAATGATCCACCAGTGGCTCAAAATTTGTAAGCTCAATAGCCCAATGAGGGTTTGAACCTTGGTGGCTAGGACAACACCACCATAATTTAACCACCATATTGTGCCATGAACGCCATTCAAAATTTAATTTAATTGTTGTAATTATATTTAATAAATATTTGTTTCAATTTTATTTAAGAAATATTTATTTTAACAATCAAACTTAACTTTAACTATATTAGTGGTGATTAATTTGATGAAAATGCTATATCTTGATCACTCTCAATGATCAACATAAAGATAATACAAAATTACATATGAATCAATTCGCCATTTAGAATAAATTCCTTTCCTTGTACACATGTTTAGATGTTGTTCCCTCAATCAAATCTAAGTTTGTAAAAATATTACTATAGAAACTTTTCATCCATGATCAATAATCCAACCACAATATAAAGCCACTAAACTCACTATAAACCTTCAAAAACACTATGAATGTCATCCATGCAATTTTTTTACAAACTAAAGGAAAATAGTAGCTACTATGTGGCAAAATAAATAGCTATAACAAACTAATGTAATTCATGCTACATTATCTCACACTTATGCTCTCTACTTCCTCCTATCTAGAGGGATATGTTTGCTTACTGCTTCTTCGTTCTTCTCTTAGGATTGAAAAAGATCCCTCTCCTTTTAATTTATAAAATATCATTTTTCTCAATTTATTAGTGGAGTTGAATGACTCACAATGAGTCCACTAATGATTGAGTCATGATGACTATAAGACCCATAATACTTTCTAAAGATGAGATTGAAATCCTATCTTCCTATTTTAGTACTTTTTGTAAGGCAAGGGACTATCACATTCAATTTTTCTTAACAACCAAATTAATAATTGTACCTCTTACCAAATTAAAAACTATTTTTTTATGGACAACAAATATTTATCTTTTCTAAAGTTAAGATACACTAAGATGCACATTTTTTAACAAAAATATCTTTAAAAGGAATTATTGCCAATATGATTGGCTGAAATAATTTGACTCATTTTTGCAACCTTCATGTAATTCAAAAATGAATACTTAAAAAATAATAAAAAATTAAAAAATTAAATACATTGTGTACTATCTGATACGATGACAGTTATGTTGAAAGATTTTTCCTTTGTCATATGATTTATCTATCTATTCATATCCACAATCAGTGGAATGCCTAATACGCTTTTGTATTAAAAGTAATTTTTGTAGCCTTTTAAAGCTAACACTACACACTTCATCTACCTGTGCTCTCATTTATTCTCCTATGAAGATGGAGAAAAGTAATGGTACGATGGTATTTTACATTATTTGTACCTACATACAGCAGGTAACTATCCCATCACATTTACTTTAACAAGTAGATTAATGTGTGTACTTATTAACCAATTGACTATCAAAATTTTAAAATAATAAAAAATTAAAAATGTATATAATGTATTAAATTTAGTTGTTTGTTGCCTAAAAAGTTGTTAATTTACACTGCCATACTTGTTTTCATTTATGTTGCAATTTGATTATATAGCAAAATAATTGTCATGTCTCTTCAATCAACAAATAAAGGGTGATGTAAACATTCTTGTCATACGGTGATCAAAAATAGGCAAATAGAATCCTTATACCCTTTCCACTCCTATATCTTTGTGATTTTAGATTTATTTAATGGTAGGATATATTACTCAAGAATGGTAGGATATATTAATTAATAATTAATAATATTATTATTTAAATTATATTTAATATTAATGATAACATATTATCTGTTAAATAATATTAAATATATTATATAATATTAAATATAATTTGAATAAGTACTAGAAACTAGAACTTACACCCTTTGATTCTACTACTACTACATCCACATCTCATCCATATTGGCACCCTCATTACATAGATTGAGGACGTTCTCCTTATCAAGACAAAACATGACGTTTTTATCACCAAGCTTTTGGTATGATAGTATAATTGTGCCCAAACTGATAACAAAGATGTGTGGATGGTAGAATCCTAGATCAGTACTCATTATCAGGTATGTATGCCCAAATTGATTATTTGATTATGTAGACTATAAACATTTAAGATGTTGTTTGATAGTTTCCTCAATAGTACAGTTGTTTGATTCCCATGATAAATACTTTTATAATTGATTAATTGGAAATCGTCTCTTCTAAACAATTTCATATGGAAACTTTTATTAGTTGCTTCACTTCTATTTTTTGTAGAAAATCATTTTTTCTAATTTAAAATAGAGGGTTTTATACTATGCAACATTTAACATCATTTAGAGAAGAATAACACCATATTGGTACAACAATGAAAAACTATTGATCCATTGAAAAAAATCAATACAGGTGTTACAATGTTATAGTATTTTTAACAATGTTGCTCAGTATATTATTTGTTTCCTAAATAAAAATATACTATTCTAGGTACATGTAGAAGAGTAAACTAAAAAAAATGCATTAGACTTGTATTATATTGAAAAAAATTCAGCTCATAGAACCTGGAAAAAACACAACTTAGATGTTTGTACAAACAAAAATTACATGAGAAAAAAGAAGTGTTGGTAGCTTCCTGAGCAAAAAAACAACATACAGTCTTTCCAAGGATACAATCGCATAAAGAAGAACCCAACAGAGTAGCCAAAAAGGAGAAATACTTTCACAATAAAGAAAAAAATTTCTCATATCCAGACCTGTGGAGATGAAAGAGCATATTATCAATAACTATCCTTTTTAATTTACAACTATCGAACATGCAAATAAAACTAGTGTAGGTTCATGCAACTATGTGTAGGAGGAGTTGTTTATAAAATAAGTGTTATAATGTTTGCAAGACAGTTGTAAAAAAAGTGAACAAACAATGAATGGTGGAGGGTGCTACATGTCAAAAATGATTCGGTGGTTGATTAAGCATTAAAAATTTCACTATTGTGTGTGAACATCCTAAAAGATATGTGTTGGAATAACAGATAATAACATGTGATTTTTTGGAGTACTTATTAAGACTTATACCAACACTTGCAACAATTAACTTACTTGTGGAAAATCTTGAATTGTCTAGCATTTGAAAAATGGTTCATCCTTGGTTGGCTGAGACAATATATCATTAAAAAGGCAATTGAGAACTTGGAGACCCTTTTGGAGTGGAGACAAACCAAAATAATTTCCTTAGGGTTGTGGCTCCTCGTTGTTTGTAATAAAACATTTCAAAACTACCTACTTATTTAGATTCACTATCTATGCTTCTTATAGCTTTCAAGTCTCTTGGTCTCTGCATCAATGGCATTTTTTGTTAGTGAAGGCATGAAATGCAAAGGCATAAATAGTTGAAGAGAACTTTTAAGCTAGACACACTAAATTACTTGGCTAATATTGGTGTAGTAATTATGGAGCAAGAACTTTGATAGTAATTACAATGAAAGATCTCATTCTAGGGCCAACAAATTCTTGTAATTTGATGGTGCATAACCTTATGCTTCTACTCCATAAATTTGATGCATTTGCAACTATAATAGTCAATGAAATCCTTCTATGCAATATGCTTTGATGGATGTTCATGCTCTGGTCCAAAGCTCACCCTATTTTGTCATTGGTTGTAAGGACACTAGCAAGGTTGGACAATATAACTTGAATATTTCAAAAGCCTTTCCAACAAATCCATTTTTCCCATTTATGCAATCATAACATTTGGCAGTGCCACATGTGCTTCACAACTAAGATGTCATGCAACTCATGTAACTCTTTTTCGTTGAGACGTGGCATTTTGGGTTTTTAAATTTCCAACCACCTTCACCATCTATCAAATAAATGTATTGCCAAATAATTATGAGTTTTTAAACAATTATGGTTGGATACTAGTTTTTTACGGACAAAGGATACATAAACCTAGGCATTTCTTTGATAATATTTCCCTTCGAGTCACTATTGGTGATAATTATTTTCCCTCTATTTTTAAACACAAGAATGATAAACTCCTTGCTCAAACCATATAAAAAATCAACATGACTCCCTACTGAAAAGGCACCACCCTATCAAAAATCAACATGAAGAATTTTTTATAAAATTAATTATATATATATTATTTTATTTTATTATATATAAATATATAATGTGCAGATGAAATATATAATATAATATAATATAAAAATATAAATATAAATATAATAAATAATATATTATATTATATAATTATATTATTTATATGTTTGCATATTGTATTATAATATAGTATAATATAATATATAAATTATATATTATATTATTTATAATATATAAGATATAAATAATATATTTTTATATTATAATATATACAATATATAATATATATAAATATATATTAACGGTACTTGCCTTTGACAAGATTATAGCAATGCATATTGTTTAACTAGTAGATTAATGTTTGTCCTTTCTAACCAATCAATTGTTAGAATTTTTTTTTTAACAAAAAAATATTTTAAAAATTATTTATTGACAATGTGATTAGCTAGACAAATTTAACTATTCTCAAAGCCTTCATATTAATTGAGATAAACAAGTACTAATAAATCATTAAAAAAATGACAATAATATTAGTAAATGGTACATTTGGAGGGAAAATTTCATTTGTGAAACTATGAGGGGACATTTTATAGTACTATGTGTTTAATAGTAAATTTTTAAAAAGTAAAAAAAAGACATTCAAACAAAGACAATCATATGTGGTGTGATAATAATTGGCACCTATTTGCCTTCAGAGAGGTCGATGTCTCTCTCTCATAGCCTATGCTTCAAATCTAAAGAATACATGAGGCACAAGTTCTCAACATACATATCCATGTCAACACACTCCAATATTTTTAACAAGCAAGGTAAAGTGTGTTGCTTGACCAGCTTGGTGGCAAACAAATTACTGAACCTAACCAAAACCTATATGTGTAAATTCAAATTAACATATGATCCCTTTTTTTCACACACAAAAACCTTGATGTCGTTGCTCTCTACATTATTAAATTTGTAACCAATTCTTTTTTACTGTTACAATTGATTATTATTACTATTGTTGTTATTACTATTTTCATCAATGGTCATTTGGATTTTAAAGGCCAACTTTGTTAGCCTTGGCATTCCATTCAAATTCAAAGCCTTTTGTTCCTTGTGAACATCAGCGGGTTTGGGATTCGAATCCCTAGGATGAAGAGTTTTGGGAGGCTTTGGATTTTGGAGATCTTTGAGGTTTTTAAGGTTTTTTGTAACGACAACTAGAGAAGGGTAGGGATCACAACACTAGATGCCTCCTTCTAGATCGTTTTCCAAAGGTGCATTTTGAACCCACAACCTGTGATGTTTTTTGTTGTTTGTTGACAACAATGTTGTTGTAGCTTATGTTTTCTTGTAGTGCCCCTCCATGACTCACCCTTTTATGGTGTTTATGACAGATGCTTGTGGATTAATTTTATGTCTCAGGTACTCTTTGCTTGTGGTTAGAACAATTTATAATGACATTTATTATAGTATGTTACTATGTTAGATGATGTAATACTCGAGACTTGTTAGGATGCTAGGTTTACATAGGTTATGTTTATTGTTTATGTTTACTACGAGACTAAGAGTTATTTCTTTATGATTACATGTTAATGATGTATTAGGATGTTAGCATACTAATCATTATTGATGATTTATATGAAATGATCTAAGAAGTGCAAATACTTAATGTTTATGATAGCCCTTGTTTAATGTTTTTATTTAAGGATATTTGATGAAGTACTAACGTTCAATAATGATAAGTTTAGATCATTGTCATGACTATGTATGATGTTCTAGGTTAGGACTTATCACGTGTGTTTATAGATATGCTTATCATTTTGATATATGCTTATGGATATTCTAATGACTAATGGAATGGTGATGTTAGATGTTTATTAGT
This sequence comes from Sequoia sempervirens, assembly GCA_007258455.2. Classification (NCBI taxonomy): domain Eukaryota; kingdom Viridiplantae; phylum Streptophyta; class Pinopsida; order Cupressales; family Cupressaceae; genus Sequoia; species Sequoia sempervirens. The sequence goes on along the minus strand of VDFB02373365.1, from coordinate 315,901,151 downwards.
CTTTGATTATTTTGATGATGACTATGATATGTTTATGAATATGCTAGAAATAGAATGTGTTACCTTATTTTGGAATGGCTTATGATTATTGATGTTACGAGATGTTATTTGATATATTACATGATGCTTTTAAATGCTATTTAGGTGTGGAGGGAAGAATGTCATATTTCTCACTTGTGAGAACCCTATAATGTTTTGATTTCCTTTCACTAGGTATGTGATGATTATATATATGTGCAAAGATGTTTGTGTGCTGCAGGTTGCAAGTACTAGGCATTGAATCCACCTGAATTGGTAGGTTTGAGCGTGCCTTAAACCCAATGGAACAGTTGATCAGAGATAGAGCTTGGTCCCCTACCCTAGCCATCATCCTCGAAGAGGATGAGTATCTAGTCTGATACCTCGTCAATGTTGTCAATTTATCTATGGTCAGTTGGTCTTGCTTTTTTATCCTGGTTAGGGTTTAGGTAATTGTTTGGCATTTGGTTTGTTTAATTTAAAATTGTTTGATAAATGTTGTTTTTGGTTAATTAATGCATAAAATAAGTTATTAAGTAAAAAGGTACTTTGATAGATAAATATAAATGTATTTATTAATAATCGTATTTTATAATAAATTAAATGTATAATGTAATATTAAAATAAAATAAAATAGAATTATGGTGAAAAGTTATGATTAATAAATAGTAAGAATAATAGGAAAAATAGAAAGGTTTTTCATGCAAGTTCATGCACAAATTTGAATAGGTTGTCAAAAAAGAAACTTAATGTCTTTTTGGGGATTTTGAGAGATTTCTATGGATTTTTGGTTTCAAAAAAAAATCAGCCTTCTTCTTGTTAATATTTTTCCTTTTGGGGGATCATTCATCTTGTCTTTTTGGGGAAGGGAGTAATTGTTTGGAAAAATTTCATTTATTGTTGTTGTTGTGGGAAAATTGAGATTCCAAGAGAAAATTGATTGAGGGTTTTGGGAAGATTTTTTTTGTAAAATAATTTCATTCCATCATTGATTCTTGGAAGGGAGGAACATAGAAAGATAGGCGAAGGAAGGTATCGTATCAAATCAATTTGGGGAAAACAAAATTATAGATGATTCTTCATTCTTCTTACGACAATGCTATTGTTTGATTGTTTAATGATTTAATCATTTTGTTTATAATCTTAGTGCAAATATATTTAATGCATATCCTGTAACCATTGCATTCCTGAGAAAACATTTATTTACTCCTGTCGATTGCATTTGTGAAGTTTTCAATAAACCCAGTTTGTGCGTATCTTGCAATCATTGCATTTTTTACAACTTTTCATCCCTTGAGGCATTATGGTTAAAGATTGGGTTTGCATGCATTAACTTACATCTCTCAATCGCATTTGCTAGAAGGTTTTTAAGTTTTTTTCAACAAAATGAATTGTGATTATCCTACAGTCATTGCATTCCATGAGACACCATTGTTCTTCACCCGCCATTTACATTTGCTTGAAAGTTTCTTAGCCTTCTCAATAAATCCATTTTGTGCATATTCGGTAGTCGTGTGTTCCCCACAGTCGAATGCATTTTTTGAATAGTTTCTTAAGCCTCTTCACTATTTCTTTGGTGCGCCTGCTAACATGTTCTCTTTAAAAAATGAATTTTCTTAAGGTCGAAGACTTGATTGTTATCATCAACCTGTGTGCTAAGCTTGGCGTCTAAGCCAACCATGGCTGGCCGGCCGGATGTCTCCTCTCCCTGCAAACTGGCCGCCTTCGTAATGCATAAGGGTTGGTTCGTTGTTTCTTTGAATACTACATATGTCACTTTCACACTATTTGCTGCAATTTCATCCTTGCCTTAAACATTAGATAAATTATATCGGGTATTCGATGAATAATCATTATGATGGAATTTGATTTATATGCATTGTAATTGGTAATTGGTGGATACACATTATGTTTGTAAATTTGAATAATATGTTTGTGCTCACAATTTGATACTTGTATTGTAACATCCCGCTACGCAACCCCGAAGGGTAAGAGCCAAAATAGGACAAGATAAAAAAAAAAAAAATTAAAAAAACCAAAAGGATAACATACACACAAAGTTGTTGCCAATACGATTTATCGACAACAAACAAGGCCAAGAATGGTTAAGTGCACAACCAAGAGGGGAGGACTAATTAACCCTCCAAAGAAAATTTGAACAGGAGCAAATAGGAGAGCTCTGGAAATTTTTTCTTCAGTGCTCCAGAATTACTCTGCGCTGATGCTTCAGAATTACCATAGTACAACACAAAATAACAAGCTACGTTGCACTGGAATTAAAGTAGCAGCAACATAGAACAACAAACAGAGAGTTGTGATGTGCTAGAACTTTTGTAGACTATTGCATGAAGGAAATACACAACTAAAGCTTTGATTTTTGAATGAAATTTTTTTAAGGAAAAGCCATAAAGATTGTCATAATACAAGTGAGTCTGATACCAACACCTCACCCGTAAGCCAAATATAAAACATCGCATTTCTTCTCATTAATCTATATGATTACATCTCTTCTCTTAAGAGAGTACAATATACATAAAATATTATACAAGAGTACAATGGCATAGCCATGATAAAATACATCAACTGAAGAGATAGTACAAGAGGGATCAGCTCCAACTGGTGCTCCAATAACCTATACACCAGTCCCCCAATGGCGGTAGCAACACCTCCCTACCATGTGGACTCAAAAGAGACCACCCCACCATGTTCGAAGGTATTCACAAGGCCCAAGCAGAAATTACAAGGTAAGGGTAACATATGGCCAACACTCACATCAAACTCAGAGCAAACATAGAATATAATGCATTAAAGTCAATATCACAACATGAAGATGCTCATACAATAACATGTCAGGTACTACTCATGACTCCTAAGGTATAAGGTACTAGAGTGTTGATCGGATGGACTATCATCATGTGTGCTCGAAGGGATGGCACCACACGGAACCAAGTACACCTCTCATACAAACGAGGAGACTCAATCATGCCCGTATCAATGCCCTACAGACAGATAACTCAATGCCATTTAGACGAATAGGCCTTCTCGTTGAACCAAACAAGGAATCCATAGAAAATATGAAACAATGAAAAAGCCACTAAAGCCATCATTGAAAACATTTAACACAGCAAAGCAGCATTGTTATGAAATCATTCAAACAACTGATCTCATACACTCACAAGTAGATCAAATACATTCAAACATTCACCATTAACTTCATAAAAGAACCAATCATACAATCAGTATAAACCTTATTAAATCATCCCGCAAAATCACTTTTAAATCAGATAAAATCTACTAAGTGGCAGTGGCACAAAACATAGTTTTAGTTGTTGTTCAAACACATGAGAAAGAGGCATAAAAATTCCATAAAAGATAAAAGTGCCCAGATCTAAAATTAGACAACAATCTAGTTCATATTTCGATGTTTCTAGATGGATTTCATCTTTAATTTTCAATTTTATGACTTGAAATAAGGTGTTGTTTAAAAAAACGTCATTTTAAGCATGGCTGGGCAAAAACATGAAAAATGAAAGTGCCCGAATTAAAAATCGGACAAAGACCCAGTTGAGATATGGGCATTTCTACAAAGAATCAAATTTTATTTTTCATTTATAACATGGTTAAAGAGCAGCAAAGAAAAACATTTTTTAACAAGTAGGCACAAATTTGACTAAAAATGAAAGTGCCCATAATTAAAATCTGCCAAAGACCTAGTTGAGATTTGGGCATTTTTACATGGAATCCACATTTATTTTTCATTTTTAACAAGCGAAGAAAGAGAAGCAAAGAAAAAACATTTTTTTATAACAAATTGGGCAAAAGAGAAAGAATGTGAAAGAGCCCAGAAATTAGATTTTTCTAATAACCCATTTCAGATTTGTTGAAAATACTCAAAAATATGCCATACATAAATATTATAGAGCAGAAAATGGAACTCAAACATCCATTATCCAAACCCCAAGCAATCACAAAAACAAATAGAGGAGTTCCCTCAAATTTCTCAAAATAAAAGTAACCCAGAATTGAAAAGAGATTCAAGGCATAAATCTACATAAATGAATGCACAGATCACCAGTCATTCAAAAATTCAAGAACAACAAGGAAAAATACCTCAATTCTGCCCCAAAATAGGAATGAAAGAATGCTTTGTGTGGAAGGCACAACCCAATTCCAAAGTAGGATAGCAAGGAGAAAATGGCTCACTGAATTCAACAATCCAATACCCACAAATTTCTTCTCAAGAAATCTCCATGTTTCTTCCCCAACTTAGCTGCCCAATGCGTGGGGTTTTTCCTTCTCCTTCAAATCAGGGAGTTTTTTTTCTCCTCCAAAAGAAATTATGTCCCAAAACAAAACTTTTTTCCCTTTTATATTTTCTCCCCAAAACAATAAAATGGAATATGGCATTTTATTAAGCAAGCTATTAAAGCTCCTCAATTCAATTAATTAAAATCACTAAATATCCAACATTCCCTCTTTCATATAAAAATAATAATAATCTAAATCTAAATATTAAAATACACACAAGCTCCCCAAGAATATTTAAATAAAACTATGAGGGCTCACAAAATGGATTAATAAAATTATTTAAAATTTTCTAAATGAAATATATCATTCTCTTGAATGATCAATAAAAATCATTTAAAATAACATATTTAAAATCTCATGGATATAACCATTCAAATCTCCCATCAATAAAACACTATAACATGCCATATATGAAATCATGAAAATATGTCAAAGAAACCACATCAACACACTAACAACCAATTAAATATATATAACCTCATAAAAGATTAACGGAAACAAAGACAAAATACCCCAATGAGACATACTAGTAAACCACATACAACTGAAAGGTGCTCTAGACATACAGCTGAAAGGTGCTCCAGACATTACCGTTAGGTAACCAGACGGTAAGACATCAACAAGGAAACACTACACTAACAGGGTACAATGGGCTAGGGTAGGGGACATTTGGCCTATGACTACCTCCAGTAACCACCATCAGGGAATATGAGTACACTCAGGTCTATGGATCCAGGTGGAGTCGATACTTAGTACCTACATCACTTCCAATTACACGTCAAAATACATGTGCATATACATATAGTCAAAGCAACATCAATCATTAGGGAGAGGGTCATGATATTATAAGCCTCTCGGATACGAGTGTTACGACATCATCCCCTTCTTGTCCATAATCATACAAAAGCAATGATAACATTTTATAAACATATAAACTTGTAATCCAAAATAATAACTAACCATGATATCCTTTCCCATAATCATCAATGTCTAATCTCATTATGATAACATTTAACATTTAAAATATCGAATCAAAATCAAAATACTATCTTACCCAGGCTGGAGTTAGAGAGGTGTTGCATCCTCCCTCCCTAAGATTTGACTTACTCCTAGAAGTCATGTAAACTCAATATGCAGTCATGTCACACATTAGTACTCAAAATCTATTAATCAACATTTAAATATTGTACTTCATTCCAAAGATGAGAAATATACTATACATCATTCATCACTAGACAAATAGAAAGGACATCCATATATCATTCACCTTTCTCAGAATCACTATCAATATATTGAAATATACCTTACTCATAAGGTCTCAACATGAAACAAAATAGCATGGTTAATCTTACTAACATCACATATGCCACAATTCTCATCATAAGCATTTAATTTAACATCCACATTCATTCAAGGATACATTAATTTCCACTAAGAATAGGGTAAAAAAGATGCATAAGCACTCAATTCTTTCCAAAACACCATTGTTTGCAACAATATTTATTTTCTAGACACTTCCAATCTCACACATTAGAACATATTTGGCATCATTTTCAACAAAATATAACAATTTACACTTTATAAAGCAGATTAAGCCAACTTTTGAACTTTTCATATGAAACCATATCCAAGATGAAACATGCATTTATACATACATACATACTTACATCACTGGGAATCACATCACAAGGCTACACAAGGGTCCATCTGGACCACCGGTAAGCAACATACTAATCCATGATACATAAACCATGAGCCAAGAGCCAATATCCATCTCACATAATCCATACCTCACACTCTGTGGTTTGATGGTGTTAGGCCACACACACAGAGTGAGACCATCCAAACAAGACCATAATGACCTATCTCTTGTTGAATTAAGGTGGTTAGCCTCCAAGAGATAGTCATCACACATAGGTGGATAGTGGTTCCTAGCTGTGTAACAGCCTCACATACCTCCATCCTCAAATTTCCTTGTGTCTACTTCCTTGTATACACTCAATCGAGTCCGGCTCTCCCATTCTCGCTAAGGAATCACATTACAACACAAGACTAGCATTTGAAAACAATAAATAGAAAATTAGTTTAGCCACCAAAGATCATAAATAATTATCAAATAAAGATTCAATTTCAGCAATAAAGCAATAAAATGTGTGTAATTTCAACACTAAATCATATGTAACCTCAAGGGCTAAAAGCAAAGAAATTTCACAATCTGTGGTTAAACCATCACAAGCAAGATAAATCAATTTTTTTCCAGTCCTCAAAGTCAAAATAAAAGTCATCAATAACCAAAATAAGATTCACATTTTCCGAAATGGCACAATGCATAACTATGTGACTAAACTAGTCACCCAATGAGGAAGGAGGGAACAACGTCTAACTATCGCATTAGCCCCTCATGTGGGGCAGAGTGAGCACACCAACCACATGGCATGAGGTGTACTCCTCGGCTACACCCCACATTGTGTCTCAGCACAGCATGGTCATATGTCAACCAGAGAAGGTACGTATTGGTCGTATGTCGCATGACAATGTGTCTGTGGCTCCGTGGAAGTAGGCACGCGCAGAACACACCCCGCATATCGATACCTCACGGAAAGGGCACACGCAGGTACTCGTTGTAGCTAGAGGTATACATGGCTAGGACATACCCATATGCCAACTGACCCAAACACTATCAAGAGCAAACATTAGTGTCCCTCTACAAGTGTATGAGGCCTCATTAAGCTCATCACATAAGTAGGCTATCATAACACAATCTCATAGTGCACCTTCACGCGTCTAAGCACATGGCATCATCACCAGCACTATGTCGGAACATCAATGTGGTGTGGCATCATATCTATGGCATCGTGGTAGGACACGTGCATATACGAAATATATAATGCATATATGAGTATAACAATATGGGGCTACTCGAGCCTCACCTCTCATGTGGATGAGGTCGACTCACTAATGCCAGCTCAACGCCCCTATAGGGGGCCAGGAAATGCTAGCTCCACGTCCCTACGGATGGCCAGGAAATACTAACAAACCAATGTTGTAGTACTCAAAACTGTGGGGATTAGGCTAGCACATATGGATCAAGTATCCCCATCCATCATAAGGGGAAGTAGTGAGTACTTTCCTTAGGATCAGTTGAGTTGAGAACGTTCTACGTCACAACATGCGTACATTGCACACTCCGCCCAAGGAACTTTGTGGCTGCTACTACCCCATCATAGATTGAGGGACTAGAGAACCAAAAGAAGAGATTCTACGAAACTAACTTTTGGTAACTCTTAATTATATATATAAATTTCAACCACATGTGGGTTAGCCCTCAATCAGGTAACAAACATACAAGCACACATAATGGTATGGTTAATCCCACACCTAAAATATAACATATTCCCCATGGATGGGTACATAGTCTCACCATCCCATGGGCATACAAAGCAAGTACGAGGTATTCACAACACTCAACATGTGCACTAACACAAGATGTTCACATAATAGGGAGTACCTTTTTCTAATTTCCTCTTACCAACATAAAACCATTGTACACCTCTAATTATGCAAGATCAATACAACTTTCCAAGAACGTGTACTCCCAACATCCATACAATACATCATAGTGCTACATGAAGTAAATAAAAAATGCCATGATAACTCTCGCATTCACATTCACTATTATTAAGTGGTAAATCACATTACTACACATATATGTTAACCACATTTATTTCCTATGCACAGTGCAATATCATTACAATGTTTACTCAGGACAAGGTATGCAACATTATCACCTCAACATTCATTTAATATTTTGCATTTTGAATCCAGGTACAATAATTTAACATCTACATGATTTCATGACTTAACAATAAAGTTGGGGACTTAGGTCCTTAACCCAAGGTTGATCTAATAAAACAAACCTTCAAGAATGCATAAACATTTGCTCATAAGAGACAAGCATACCATGTATTTCAATACACCACACACTCAAAGACAGACATCTATGTTAAACCAATGAGAAGAGAGAGAGGGAGAGAGCGATTTACAATTCAGACACAGGCATGAATGCAAACATGGTTTCATCATCACACAATCCCTTCACACAAATGAATCAATCATATGAGAGCATACAATAATCTCTATGAACTAACAACATGATCATTCATTTTCTATTACCATATTTAAAATCTTAATGGAATATAGCATGCAAAAGTAACTTCAAAAACACATAGGGTCAATCTAGTAATCATTAATACAAGGAGGTAAAGCACAAGAAGACATGCACCATAAACTTGCATGGTGATGAAAAAAATCAAGACTCAAGAAGAGAACACACACAAAAGGAACTTCTTGGTACCCTCAAGGTCAAATAGACCTTCCCACAACATGAGCAAAGCAACCAAGCAAGGGTAATTTTAGGAAACACATGTCACCTGCAACCCACCAACAAGCTAAGGCCCAACATGCCCACCTACAACACAGGATATAGGAAAGTAATCAATCTCAACCTCGGGAGACTCTCAACCAAGGGAATCACTCCAATCTCATAGGGTAAGGCAGGACCTAGGAGACATCATTCCTCCACAACACAAGCCAGGGTTGGGAAACTCAACCCTCAAAAACATCATACTAAGGCACTCAAGGCAAGACATCCTATGACTATCTCGCCACAACAAGCACTTGGAACACACTACAACCACATGGGCTACAACAACACTCAGGGACCACTCAAGGGTCACAACCCTTACACAACGAAAAATCCACACATCAAGAAGAAAACAAATCAGAATACACTTCTTGGTAGGCTTGAGGGTCTAATCAACCCTCACAAAAGCATTCCTCAACAAGACATGCAAGGGGCGGAGAACAACAACACTTGTTGCTATCCACCACACACAACACACCAAGTAGGTATCAACCATAAGCAGGGATCCCAGTGCTGTAACATGGGCTCTACCTCTAACTCTACCTCTGGCTCTGCCCTTGGGGGCATCCTAAAGGAAACAAGGAACATATCAAAATAGATCATCACAAGGATGATCTATACACCATACTAAGGCATGAAAGCTAATCAACAAGACTATGAAAACAATATAACAAGCTCATGCCACACACACAAAACACAACATAACATAGAAGGTTCAAGTATGCCAGAGTTCCCAGTGTGTGAACATGGGCTCTGATACCATATGTAACATCCCGCTATGCAACCCCAAAGGGTAAGAGCCAAAATAGGACAAGATAATTTTTATTTTTTTTAAAACCAAAAGGATAACATACACACAAAGTTGTTGCCAATACGATATATCGACAACAAACAAGGCCAAGAATGGTTGAGTGCACAACCAAGAGGGAAGGACTGATTAAACCCTCCAAAGAAAATCTGAACAGGAACAAATAGGAGAGCTTCGAAAATTTCTGCTCCAGTGCTTTGGAATTACTCTGCGCCGATGCTCCGGAATTACTCTATGTCAATGCTCCAAAATTACCACAATACAACACAGAACAACAAGTTGCGTTGCACCGGAATTAAAGCAGCAGCAACACAGAACAACAAACAGAGAGCTACGATGCGCCAAAATTTTTGCAGACTATTGCATGAAGGAAATACACAACTAAAGCTTTGATTTTTGCATGAAATTTTTTTAAGGAAAAGCCATAAAGATTTTCATAATACAAGCGAGTCCAATACCAACACTGGACCCGTAAGCCAAATATAAAACATCGCATTTCTTCTCATTAATTTATATGATTACATCTTCTCTCTTAAGAGAGTACAATATACATAAAGGATTATACAAAAGTACAATGGCATAGCCATGATAAAATACATCAACTGAAGAGATAAGTACAAGAGGGATCAACTTCAACTGGTGCTCCAATAACTTGTACACCGGTCCCCCAATGGCGATGGCAACACATCCCTACCATGTGGACTCAAAAGAGACCACCCCACCGTGTTCGGAGGTAGTCACAAGGCCCAAGCAGAAATTACAAGGTAAGGGTAACATATGGCCAACACTCACATCAGACTCAGAGCAAACATAGAATACAATGCATTAAAGTCAATATCACAACATGAAGATGCTCATACAATAACATGGTGGGTACTACTCATGACTCCTAAGGTATGAGGTACTAGAGTGTCGATCGGATGGAGTATCATCATGTGTGTTCGAAGGGATGGTACCACACAGAACCAAGTACACCTCTCATACAAACAAGGAGACTCAATCATGCCCGTATCAACGCCCTACAGACGGATAGGCCTTCTCATTTAACCAAACGAAGAATCCATAGCAAATATGAAACAATGAAAAAGCCACTAAAGCCATCATTGATAACATTTAACACAGCCAAGCAAACATTGTTGTGAAATCATTCAAACTGATCTCATACACTCACAAGTAGATCAAATACATTCAAACATTCACCATTAACTTCATAAAAGAACCAATCATATAATCGGTATAAACCTCATTAAATCATCTCGCAAAATCACTTTTAAATCAGATAAAATCTACTAAGTGGCAGTGGCACAAAACACAGTTTTAGTTGTTCAAACACATGAGAAAGAGGCATAAAAATTCCATAAAAGATGAAAGTGTCTAGATCTAAAATCAAACAACCCAGTTCATATTTTGATGTTTCTAGATGGATTTCATCTTTAATTTTCAATTTTATGACCTGAAATAAGGTGTTCAAAAAAATGTCATTTTAAGCATGGTTAGGTAAAAACATGAAAAATAAAAGTGTCTGGATTAAAAATCAGACAAAGACCCAGTTGAGATATGGGCGTTTCTACAAAGAACTAAATTTTATTTTGCATTTATGACAGGCGGTTAAAGAGTAGCAAAAAAATCATTTTTTAATAAGTAGACACAAATTTGACTAAAAATGAAAGTGCCCAAAATTAAAATCTGTCAAAGACCTAGTTGAGATTTGGGCATTTTTACATGGAATCCACATTTTTTTTCATTTTTAACAAGCGGAGAAAGAGCAACAAAGAAAAAACATTTTTTATAACAAATTGGGAAAATAGAGGAGTTCCCTCAAATTTCTCAAAATAAAAGTAACCCAGAATTGAAAAGAGATTCAAGGCATAAATCTACATAAAGGAATGCACAAATCACGAGTCATTCAAAGATTCAAGAACAACAAGGAAAAATACCTCAATTCTACCCCAAAATAGGAATGAAAGAATGTTTTGTGTGGAAGACACGACCCGATTCCAAAGTAGGACAGCAAGGAGAAAATGGCTCACTGAATTCAACAATCCAATACCCACAAATTTCTTCTCAAGAAATCTCCATGTTTCTTCCCCAACTCAGTTGCCCAATGCGTGGGGTTTTTCCTTCTCCTTAAAAAAAAATTGTTTTTTTTTTCTCCTCCAAAAGAAATTATGTCCCAAAACAAAACTTTTTTCCCTTTTATATTTTCTCCCCAAAACAACAAAATGAAATATGGCATTTTATTAAGCAAGCTATTAAAGCTCCTCAATTCAATTAATTAAAATCACTAAATATCCAACATTCCCTCTTTCATATAAAAATAATAATAATTTAAATCCAAACATTAAAATGCACACAAGCTCCCCAAGAATATTTAAATAAAACTATGAGGGCTCACAAAATGGATTAATAAAATCATTTAAAAAATTTCAAATGAAATATATCATTCTCTCGAATGATCAATAAAAATCATTTAAAATAACATATTTAAAATCTCATGGATATAACCATTCAAATCTCCCATCAATAAAACACTATAAAATGCCATATATGAAATCATGAAAATATGTCAAAGAAACCACATCAACACACCAACAACCAATTAAATATATATAACCTCATAAAAGATTAACGGAAACAAAGACAAAATACCCCAATGAGACATATTGGTAAACTACATACAACTGAAAGGTGCTCTAGACATATGGCTGAAAGGTGCTCCAGACATTACTGTTAGGTAACCAGACGATAAGACATCAACAAGGAAACACTACACTAATAGGGTACAGTGGACTAGGATATGAGACATTTGGTCTATGATTACCTCCAGTAACCACCATCGGGGAATATGAGTATGCTCAAGTCTGTGGATGAAGGCGGAGTCGATACTTAGTACCTGCATCACTTCCAATTACACGTCAAAGTACATAAGCAACATTAATCATTAGGGAGAGGGTCACGATATCACCAGCCTCTTGGATACGAGTGTTACGACATCATCCCCTTCCTGTCCATAATCATGCAAAAGCAATGATAACAATTTATAAACATATAAGCTTGTAATCCAAAATAATAACTAACCACGATATCCTTTCCCATAATCATGAATGTTTAATCTCATTATGATAACATTTAACATTTAAAATATCAAATCAAAATCAAAATACTATCTTACCCAGGTTGGAGTTACAGAGGTGTTACATGTATTATGTTTTCATTTCGATGAATGTAATATATGATTGGCATTCGATCTTATATATATGTATGTATGTACACGTATGTATGTACATACATATATATATACATACATATATATCTATATATATATACATATATATATTTATGTATGTATATATATATATATGTATGTATATAATTATGTTTAGATCACATTATAAATTGATATATTGTTCTGAAAATTGTATTCTGTCAATATATATATGTGTATATATATATATATATATATGTATATATATATCTATATATACATATATACATATATGTATATATGTATATGTAGATATATATATATACATATATGTATATATGTATATACATATATGTAGATATATATATATACATATATGTATATATATATATACATATATACATATATGTATATATGTATATACATATATGTAATATATATATATATACATATATACATATATATATATATATATATATGTATATACAATATATATATATATACACACACATATATATTATGGTTATAGTAAAAGAATATTTATGCTTATGTAATTAATTGATTATGCTAGATAAGTTATATTGGGTAATTAAGTAGGCTGATTGGTATTTACATAATTGAAGGATTTGTTTAGACAAATGAATTAGATTATCTTTTGTTAATTAATGAGTGTTGATTTCCGTCATAATTATTTAATAATTGATTTGTAAATTCACTATGTAATGAGTTATTTAGAGTAATTATTATTATGGTAAATGATTCATTAAGTGAATTAGTGGCTAAGTTAATGAGTTATTTAAGGAGTATTTCATGGTTGCATTGTTTATTTGATTGTTTGTATTGAATAATGCGTTTGATTAGTGGAATTGGGGTGATTTTGGTTATTGTTCCAAAAGTGGGAGTCTTTTGTGAAAAGTGGTTAAGGTTGGCTTCCAAAGGCTTAAGAGGGAGTATTTTTGTATGTATGGGTTTTATGTTTGTTTCACTTGGAAGTGGTTGGTAATGTTTTAAGTTGTGTGCAAGAGTGTCAATGCCTTGCACTGTGTATAAATTCTTGTAATTGTGATGTGTGCAAGAGGGTCAATGCCTTGCACTATGTATATATTCTTATGATTGTGATATGTGTGCAAGAGGGTCAATTCCTTGCACTGTGTATAGATTCTTGTGATTGTGATATATGTGCAAGAGGGTCAATGCTTTGCACTGTGTATAGATTCTTGTGATTGTGATATGTGTGCAAGAGGCTCAATGCATTGCACTATGTATGGATTCATGTGATTAAGTTAAGTGTGTAAGATGGTAAATGTCTTGCTTGATGTGTAGGGTTTACTAGTTACAAGTAGGGGTCTGACTCTCCATGGGGACCAAGACCCAAAGTGGTGCCTAGGATAACCCATTAATGGAGGGTTTCTTAATCCAGTGATAACCTTAATAATGAATTAGGGGGATGGGTAGATTTCATTTTAATCAAGATAATGTATGCCTCACTCATGGCTCAAGTGCTTGTTTAGGCTTGAGATGAGATGGGAAGGCCTGGAATGGCAAGATCAACTACCTTGTCCTCATGAAAGGTATGTTGATTCCGCATGAGTTTGTATGGGGGCCAGGGATCGGGAGAGGCTGCCAGGATAACCTAGGATGGGGGTTGAGAGCCTAAGAAGATCCACCAGGATAACTGATCTGTATAGGATCTAGACTAGATTGCAGTATTTAAATGCTTAACTTTTACAATGATTATTCCAAGTTAATTAAATCAAAATTAACTTAAGGAAATAACAGAATGAAAGTATTAACAAGGTGATTTAACAGAAAGGAAGGAAATGAGAGACAGAAAGAGAGAGAAGGAGAGAAGTGCAAACAGTTGATAACGGAGTTCGTCACGAAAGTGACTACGTCTCCGGGTCCACTCCAATAGAGAGACCGATCCGATTAACTCCAAAATCGATTACAATAGCACCATAACCATTCTCCAAGCACTTCAGCAGCGTAACGACACTCTGACATGCAAGAATGATTTGAAAACTCTTTCAAGGCCCTTCTGTCACCAGCATCCTGAAAGAAAAACTTGATACCAACTCTCACCTTACACCCCTTTTTATACATAAAATTTTCTCAATTTGGCTCTCAACCAATTGATTTACAAGATATTCCTTATCTCTCCAAAATTACATAAAAATCTTTAAAATATCCCCCCTTTTACATAATAAATCTTTATATATTCCCTATGATTATTCTAAGCCCTTCAATTATTCATTCTCGGGCTAATATTGTTTGGGAAGTTTTGATTAATCCTTTAAAAAGGATTATTGATTTGTTTAAATTCCAAAGTTGGGGAGTTTGTTTAAAATTTAAAAAGGCAATCGGTTTTGTATACACAACAAACACAACCCATGCCATAACTATATCGAACAGACCGGATGTTCTAGCGGTGCATAAGGATTTTGAAACACCGGCGGTTCCGGGTTCAAAGCTCGGCCGTCGGTTTTTTACTTACCAAATTCCAACAAACTGTTAACAAAACCATCCGCCGCCCACATATAGTAAAGCGAACTCTGCGTGGTCCACCGGTCGTGCGCTAATCTAGGATGTGGGAGGTCGCGGGGTCAAACCCCCATAGTTTTTTTTGTTAAAACAAACAAACCGACTCGCCCATCGACCAGAGGAGTATACCCACGCGAAGACATGTGGCACTCTTGGATTCGTCCACACGGCAGCAACCGATAAGCTGACCTCGCTGACTCAACTCTGACTAGATGCCACATGTCAGATAACTATTCGCTGAGACTAATGACGTGTAAGGCTGACGTGGACACCAATGTGGGCGCTGACTGGATGCCACCTGCACGCTGACTCATCAGCCGACGTGTCTACCAACTATTCACTGACGAGGCAGCTGACTGTACAGCTGACTGGACATGCCACGTACATGCTGACTCAACTACCACCTGTCGCTGACTGTACCGCCACATGGATGCCATGTCAAATCTGTACGGACTGCCACGTGTCAGCTCCTGATTGGTTCCGTACGGATGATGTGGATGCCGAATTCCAAATAGTCTGGTCACTGTCCGTACCGTACGGAATGCTGACGTCAGCATCTGTACGGTCAAAGTCAACCATTCTTAGCACGTTCTTTGACTGACGATATCTTGCGCCTACGATGTCGGATTTCGACGAAACGAGATGCGTTGGAAAGCTTGCGACGAACTCTTTGTGATGACACCGGTTTCATTGATTTTTGATGACGCCATTTTTTTTGCTTCCTGGACGCCCCCTGATTCCAATTTGACCAAAGGTTTGACTAGCTATAACTTGTGCAAACGGACTCCTTTTTGCTCCGTTCGAGTTGCGTTGGAACCAGGATGCTGAGATCTTTCTAATGGTGTAGATTTTGGAGAAAAATGAGACACTTCCATTTCCACTGAAAAATGTCCACCGGATCAGGCCTCCCCACTGAAGACCTTTTGGACCTCCAAAAGTGGCATTTAATCTGACAATAAGTGAGGACTTGGCCTCCCCACTTGTCCTGTATCCTTTGTACATCTGAAAACCTGGCTCACAAGTACAATAAAGACTGCAACAATGTTGTTGAACATAAACATAACTTTATCACTTCCATAAGCATCTACATCCAATGTCGTAGCCACTAACCAACAAAAATTGACTAGCATCAAGCTGAACAACAATGCAGAAATGAAAGAAAGTAAGTCAACAACATATCGATCCTTCACAACAGGAACATTTTTACCCTAGGATTCATCAATGCTTTCAAGCATCATTTTCTCATGCTGTGCTGTTGGTGCATCCTGCAACATCTGACCCTGGTTAGCTACTCCAAGTTCAAGTGTAGAACCACCTGTACTGACAGACATAAGAGTTAACTCTTTACTTGCATTAATTGCCCTCTTTAACTGCCCTGTTTTTGCAAAAGAATGATCAGTCTTAATCTTGCGAGAATGTACAATATACTGAATGCCATCCTTAAACAAGTGATAATGATTTTGTTTCCTGTAGAAGATTGCTTTCCTGTCATATAAATAAGGGCTTCCAAGCACTATTCCACAGATATCCAATGGAACTACATCAAACTGTACTTCATCCACAAACTTACTAGTGATTGTGAACCTTAAGATGCATTGTTTTGTTACTTGCAGCTTGTCATTTTCACAAATCCAGCCTAGTGGATAAGGTTTCTTATGTGGTGTAGTTCTTAATCCCAAGTTATTTACAACACTTTCTGAAATTAAATTCACTTGAGAACCACTATCTATGAGTGCATCAATTTTACTGTTCTTAGCAACAACCCTTAAATGAAAAAGCTCATTCCTTTTCACATCTTCAGAGAAATCATTAACTGTAGAAGTAGAAGCACAACTAGCAACAGAAACACCAGAAATAGGAGCTTTACCTTTTAGACCCATCGCTATTATCTTAGTCTCATCATCTGAATCTGAACCAAGATCCATAACAACATTCATGGATTTATCCTTACCTTTCTGTTTCTGATTATGTCTTTGAGCCCACTTAGGCTTCAGTTCAGGATGTAACTTCCAGCAGTGATCTTCATCATGACCTTCCCTGTCACAATGAGAACAAGAAAGTTTCTCATCCTTCTTAACTGTAGCTGCCTTTTTTCCTTTCCCTGTCTCTGCATTCTTAGAAGATTTCTTTACATCATTATCAAACTTGTCAATGAAAGATCCTTTACCCCTTGACTCTAAGTGTGTAGCTTGAACAGACACTTCATCCAAGTTACAAGGGTTTAAAACCAAAATGGAATGCCTAAGGTAGGAATGCAAACCTCCTATGTACTTCAACAACGTGTCCTAGGTATACAAAGGAACATTCAAAGCAATAGCCCTTTTCCTGAATTCATGGGTGTACTCTTGGACAGTTTGACTTTCCCTTGCCTAAACATTTGCCCATCATTAACTGCATTTTTAAGGGATAAAACTGCTTCTTAAGAGCAACAAACTCTGCCCAAGTTAAACTGACTCTACTATGTTGTGAAACTTCTGCCTTAGACCTACTCTCCCACCAAGTTAAGGTTGTACCTCCTAAACGAAGAGTAGCTAATTGGATCCTATCAACATCATCTATTAGGTTCTGGACTCTACAATAGACCTCTATTTGTTGAATCCAATCATCCAATTTTCAGCATTAAGTTCACCACAATATTTAGGCAAATCAAATTTTACATCCAGTTTTATTTTAGGCTTATACCCACTCTTGAAAGGATTAGAAGAAATAGAATGAGGAGAATATGGAGAAGAAGGAGAAGGAGAAGAGGGAGGAGAAGAAGAAAAGGGATGATCTGGTTTCTTGCCACCATCTTCATGTTGTTTCCCTTTCATGTCTTTGCGATCTTCTTGCTTTGATGATCCTTCTTCACGTTCCTTCCGTTCTTGTCTCTCCTGAAAAAGAATATCCACCTTTGCCTTCATCTCAAGGAATGCTCTTCGAAATTCCTGCTCACTGATTTCTTCAGGAACCTCCATTCCAGAAACTGACATCTTCGGAAATGTTCTACGCTTCCTGATCTCAGGATCAAAGTCTTCGAGCTTGCCTTCACCCTTTTGAATCCTGGATCTTGTTAGCATTCAAAAAACAAATAACTGCAATAAAAGTCAACTGAGCTCTGATACCAACTTGATCTGTATAGGATCTAGACTAGATTGCAGTATTTAAATGCTTAACTTTTACAATGATTATTCCAAGTTAATTAAATCAAAATTAACTTAAGGAAATAACAGAATGAAAGTATTAACAAGGTGATTTAACAGAAAGGAAGGAAATGAGAGACAAAAAGAGAGAGAAGGAGAGAAGTGCAAACAGTTGATAACGGAGTTCGTCACGAAAGTGACTACGTCTCCGGGTCCACTCCAATAGAGAGACCAATCCGATTAACTCCAAAATCGATTACAATAGCACCATAACCATTCTCCAAGCACTTCAGCAGCGTAACGACACTCTGACATGCAAGAATGATTTGAAAACTCTTCAACAAGGCCCCTCTTCCGTCACCTCAGCATCAGGACTTCATCACCTGAAAGAAAAACTTGATACCAACTCTCACCTTACACCCCTTTTTATACATAAAATTT
Source organism: Sequoia sempervirens (assembly GCA_007258455.2). Classification (NCBI taxonomy): domain Eukaryota; kingdom Viridiplantae; phylum Streptophyta; class Pinopsida; order Cupressales; family Cupressaceae; genus Sequoia; species Sequoia sempervirens. The sequence goes on along the minus strand of VDFB02373365.1, from coordinate 315,882,285 downwards.
TCTCAATTTGGCTCTCAACCAATTGATTTACAAGATATTCCTTATCTCTCCAAAATTACATAAAAATCTTTAAAATATCCCCCCTTTTACATAATAAATCTTTATATATTCCCTATGATTATTCTAAGCCCTTCAATTATTCATTCTCGGGCTAATATTGTTTGGGAAGTTTTGATTAATCCTTTAAAAAGGATTATTGATTTGTTTAAATTCCAAAGTTGGGGAGTTTGTTTAAAATTTAAAAAGGCAATCGGTTTTGTATACACAACAAACACAACCCATGCCATAACTATATCGAACAGACCGGATGGTCTAGCGGTGCATAAGGATTTTGAAACACCGACGGTTCCGGGTTCAAAGCTCGGCCGTCGGTTTTTTACTTACCAAATTCCAACAAACTGTTAACAAAACCATCCGCCGCCCACATATAGTAAAGCGAACTCTGCGTGGTCCAACGGTCGTGCGCTAATCTAGGATGTGGGAGGTCGCGGGGTCAAACCCCCATAGTTTTTTTTGTTAAAACAAACAAACCAACTTTCCCACCGACCGGAGGAGTATACCCACGCGAAGACACGTGGCACTCTTGGATTCGTCCACACGGCAGCAACCGATAAGCTGACCTCGCTGACTCAACTTTGACTAGATGCCACATGTCAGAGAACTATTCGCTGAGACTAATGACGTGTAAGGCTGACGTGGACACCAATGTGGGCGCTGACTGGATGCCACCTGCATGCTGACTCATCAGCCGACGTGTCTACCAACTGTTCACTGACGAGGCAGCTGACTATACAGCTGACTGGACACGCCACGTACATGCTGACTCAACTACCACCTGTCGCTGACTGTACCGCCACATGGATGCCATGTCAAATCTGTACGGACTGCCACATGTCAGCTCCTGATTGGTTCCGTACGGATGATGTGGATGCCGAATTCCAAATAGTCCGGTCACTGTCCGTACCGTACGGAATGCTGACGTCAGCATCCGTACGGTCAAAGTCAACCATTCTTAGCACGTTCTTTGACTAACGATATCTTGCGCCTACGATGTCGGATTTCGACGAAACGAGATGCGTTGGAAAGCTTGCGACGAACTCTTCATGATGACGCCGGTTTCATTGATTTTTGACGACGCCATTTTTTTTGCTTCCTGGACGCCCCCTGATTCCAATTTGACCAAAGGTTTGACTAGCTATAACTCGTGCAAACGGACTCCTTTTTGCTTTGTTCGAGTTGCGTTGGAACCAGGATGCTGAGATCTTTCTAATGGTGTAGATTTTGGAGAAAAATGAGACACTTCCATTTCCACTGAAAAATGTCCACCGGATCAATGACTCATATCAAACTATGTGATTACACTCCTCCCTATTACAGTCTAGCATTCCCTAGCTGTACTTTTCCCTTTTGTTGTGTGAATGCCTCTGGAAGTGAATTAAGTGTTATAAGTGAAGTCAATGTTGTAAGTGATGTTGTAAGTGATGTTGTGTTGTGAGTAGTGTTGTGTTGGAGTCCATGTATTACCCTTGATTGTGATAGCATGTTGCTTTATTGACTGTCTATTTGTAGTGGGACCTTATGTTATCTCCTAGCACGGGGGGTGGACCTCAAGGTTCCACATGGTCGGGAGGTTGGTGTTTTTTCCTCCATTGGGTGTCCTTGCTACATTTTTGTGCGTGGAGATTATTCATTATGTTGTGGACTCCAGATCCTATTCCAGATTAAGAAGACAAACTTATATATATATGTATTGAATTGTATATCAATTATATCTTTTATTGTAATCAGATGTATTCTTCCCACATGTACTTAGGGAAGCATTGTTGTAAAGATTGTAATGATGTACTGATATTGATATATTCTTCTTGTAATGAATACTATAATGCAATGCATCTTGTATATGTAGTTAGCTAGAAAAAAACTTAATAATGTTTATCGGTTGATATGTTATGTGGAATCATTTAATGTGATGCTTTTAAAATGAACCTTGCTTGTTAGGTAAATCATGATATCTTGGTAGTTAATGAAATGATTCTAGTTATCTGGATTATTAGTTTTGTGAGTAGTGTGGTCATGGAACCTTAGAGGACCTAGGTTTAGATTATTATGATATGCAATCTACTGTTATTTCTTATAAAAAAAAATTGCTCCATTAATGTGGCATAGATAGTGTTGTCCTTTGGGGTTCCTTGGCGGGGCATTACACTTCTTCTGTCCCTTGACAAATCTCTATTTTACCATTGCAATCGTCATCATTTGTTAGCAATTGATTTTTTTGTCAGTTGACTGAAATTATTCATTGGATGGAGTGGATGCCTCTCTAGTCCTCTTAATGTTTTGATTTATTTTATGGCTAATCCTCATTTTTTATTTTTTATTTTTAACAAAATTATCTCCACTAAGGTTGTCATATTTATCATGTTAGTGTCATGATTATTCTGATCTCTTTGATGGGACCTCCTTGTTTGTGCCCTTTAATAGTGATCCAACCTTCATTCCCAGGATAAGAGGTGAAGCATTAGGGGTTCAAAACCCACCACCACCCACTTTGAGGCCAAGTTTTTATCAAGAGAAAAATGAGACTTCTTTGGTGGGCTCTATGTCTATTGGTTACTAGGGGTAGAAGTTGTATTACTGAGATCATGAACCACTCTCTGAAATGGTAATTTTGAAATCAAAAGCTTAGTGCTCTTCTCATATTTTTGAATTTCCTTGATGCATACCAAAGTTCATAGTACACAGGCCTACATGAGCATTTAATTACTATTTAATAATTATATTTGACTAATAATTAATCAAGGTTAAAGAATAATATTTAATTATATAGAGTAAAGACACACAATTAAATTATTGTCAAATGTAATCAATTCAAGATATTACATCATTGGTCCATTCTGAATATATTATATAATTTATATTTATATTAATATTAGTATTATATTATAGTATATTATATTATATTATTTATTTATATTATTATATTATATTATTATCTAAAAAAAAATGTTATATTATATTAATAGTTAGTTATATTATATTGTTCATAATTATGCTTAGGGTTAGAATTAGAGTAGGAATTAGGGTTAGACTTAGGATTAAAACTAGGGTTGGTCTTAGAATTATGTTTAAAAATAGGGTTAGGATAGAATTAGAATAAGGGATAAAGTTTGAATTAAATTTCAAATCAAGGTTAGAATAAGAGTTACATCTATAGTTAGAAAAATGTAAACAATGCTCTCCATAATTACAATTCACAAGTTGTCTTAATGTTACGGTTAAAATTAGAGTTAGGTTTAAGGTTGGAATTAGAATTAGAATTAGGGTAAGTGTTAGGGTTATAATTATGGTTAAGATTAGACTTAGGTTTAGGCTCACAATTAGGGTTAGGACTAGCATACCTATATTAATTAATAATATATGTAAAACACGTCGAGAGTTATCTTTATCGAGATGCCTATTGACTTGAGAAAAAATGTTTACATTTTCATGAACATGAATTTGAAAAGCAATATATATGATTTCATTATAGTTTCTATCATTGTTTATTTCAATTCCCATATATAAGGGTACACATTCAAATTTAAAATCATACCAACTTGTATATAACAACAATCAACAAAGAACAATAATTTTAAAATCATAAATTTTCATCAATCATTAGATTTAGTATTGAAAGCAACAAAGAATAATATCACGGCAAAAATCACATCAACTTAGATATATCCATTGGTTTTTTTTTAAATGTTTGAATACATTGTTAACATGATATACATTCAAGCACTTGAATGTCATGGAACCTATAGCTTTGCAATTGAATCTAATAAAGCTTTGCTCTCAGATGAATAATCAACTTTGTTGTTTTTATGATTGTGCATTTAATCCTTTGTTCATTATTATAAGTCTCTCTTTTCACTTGAAGTTTAAATATGTATCTATTGAAAAGGACCTTTTGTATAATGTGTGCAAACTTAACATCATCTTGTTCTTCATGCTTCAAAATGTTCAATTCTTTTGTTGTAACACCCATAATTTATTTTGTTGCTTCTTCAAAAGCAACAATCCAAGTGAATGAAGTATGGTCTTGCACTTTGCATTGAAGTATATATTTATAATCACATTCAGAAAAAGTTTTATCACATCTTCCACAATACCATTGACCATTTTCATTAGTGTTTACTGTTGATGGGTGTTTTCACAACTTCTCAACACAGGCAACATGAAGGTGTACTACCTCTCTTGAAAGGAAATCTCCAACTGCAAGCTGCTAAAAATCTCCACAAGGTCTCTCGGGTGTCAAGTCATGACTTGCGTGGAACTCCTTAGTTGATTTTGATGTGATTTTGCTAGTAATCACAGGGCGGACTTCTGTAGCTGGATACGAGGTAAATCCTCAAATCCGAAGCTTTTGAGATGGAGGTCAAGTTTCACTTTGCTGTAGGTTCAGACAGTTGTCCAAAGCTTCAATGTTTTCTTCAAATTTGGCTTTACAATGTGCAATGAACCGTAGCATAGGCTATTTCTAAAAAAAAAGGAAAAGAGCAGGGAAGATGGAAGGTTCCTAGATCTACAACTAACTGTGAACAGTAATTTTGGAGTTCCTACAATGGACAACTTCCTTAAAACTAGATTTCACTTAACCAAAAATCTCACAATCTCATAAAATTTGTGCTATCTTCTAAGGTCTACAAATATTTCACCTTTCATTCACCATATGTATGCATGAACAAAGATAAAAGTGTGGAGCAGCTTTGAATTTAAGCCCAGACTAACTTTACAGAGCTATCTATCAGCAACAAACAACAAAAAGTATGGACTAAGAAGGCATCTACATAATAGGAATTTTCACAACTACGGAACAACATTTCTAAAATCTATCAAAGAAAAAATACAGCTAACTAGAACAACAATATAAATCTAAGTAAAGCATTTAACAATGGAGGTTGAATCAAGTAACATGTGAAAAAATTAGAAAATGCACCAAGTCAATGTATTTTCATTATAAATTTATGCAGCATGTCTTTACAACAACTCAACTCCCCTTGCAAATGAGAGGAGACCCCCTATTTATAGTGCCCAAAAAGTTAAATGAATGGCCAAGATTAATTCTCATTATGTGGCCAAGATTCATTATAAAATAGGGTTTCACCCACCTCCAATATATTAAAATTTAAAATTACATTCTTGTCTCTGTCTCTATTTTGTCCTTTAGTGACAACACTGTAACACTTTGTCTTTTGTTGATTGCACTCTTTGTTGCAGCTATTCCTCTGGGAGCTCCTCATTGATTATAGGATTTTCCTCCTACTGTATATTCCATGAATTTTAGAATAACTGGCTGGAGTTTTTCTACCTCAATGATCTCGTACCACGACATCTGGTAGCTCCATTCTTTTGCATTATCCTCAAGCTTTTTTTAGTCTTCATCATAATTTACGCCTGATCTCTGAACAGCTATGATTGGTAGAAGGCATAGGCAGAAAAACTCAAACTCCACTGTTATTTCATTGGACATCCTGTTCTCCATCTACTTCTGAAAGTAAGGTTTTATCTTCTCTAGATCCATTTGCACTGTGGGCATATCATACTTTGTCACCAGCTTGAGATATCGGGCCCATTCCGTCCTAATTTCCTTGACCCATTCGATGTCTGGATCCACCTTACTCATTATCTGCTCCAACCTTTCCTTTCTGTTGTCGAAATCCCGCCTCCACACATCCATCAACCAGTGATCGTCCCTTTTGAATGCAAGCTTCTCTTCCAATGTGGCTTTTGGTAAAAGGAGGATTGCCTCAATCTTTGGATAGGTGGAGTCATATGATGCAGGGAAGTCGGTGCAGAGCTTCCTCGTGCTCTCCAGAAATTGTTGTAGGTCCAAGAACTTGTTGGCTATTCGAACTGCCTGGCTAATACCCATGTTCCCGACGTATAGGACCTGTCAGAGCCAGCTCTCTGTAGTCTTATCCAAGTTCTTTCTCCTTTCTAGTTTGTCAATCTGTTCCTTGGACAACAATAGTGGTGGAGCCACGGATGTGGTGGGTATTTCTTCAGTTGAGGACCATTGTTGGATGTAGGTTGTTAGATCAGCCACCTAGGCTTTAAGCTCATCCTTTGAAACTTTGTCCTGTTGTATCATATGTACCACCGTGGCTACAGACTCTTTGAGGTGCTCCACCTTCTATTCCCTAGTAGTAGTTCCTAAATCAATGGTGGAGATGTTGTAGCTTGTTCCTTCCCTGCCCACCACTGGCGTGGCTATTTGTAGTGCTCGAGACCTAGAAGCATCCATTGTTACCTTGGATCTGATCTTAGGCTTCTTCTCTTTTCTAGTTGTGATCTGCACTCAGGCTAAGATAGCCTCCAGCCTGGCTCTTGGATCCTTTAGTGCGGGAGTTTTCTTTTCAAGTTGTCTCTCTAGCCATTCAGGCATAGCAGACTTTTCTTTAGGTGATTTACGATCACCCTCGCCTTCTCGGCTAGGATCTCTATTTTCTTATTTCCAGGGGCCCTCTCTTCCATTTTAGCAGCACTCCTTCTTCTTAATCGGAATCCTAGATGAACACAAGGCACTTGATGGGAGGCTTGGTAGGTAATTGCTTCCGGGGACTTTCTTCTTTCTCTATTTCCTTCCCCTCCCTTTCTCCAATTTGCTCAACCTCATGCATGTGCTCCTTGGGCTGCTCAATTTTGAGGCCCTTGATAGTTTGAACCTCACTCTCACGCTTATCTTCTCCTACACTTTCCTCCTTTTGACAAGGGGACAACACACCCTCTTGCAGTTCCCCTGTAGGGAGCTCCACGTCTTATCCTGCCTTGTCTTCTTGTTGTTGTCCCTCTTCTCTGAGAGGCGACCTTTTTGCCTCTTCTTCATCGGCCTTCAGCTATCAGGCCATCTCTTCTTCAAGATCGTCATCAAAGTTCTGTACGATGACCTTACCACCGGCATCCTCTTCCTCATCCCCGCTCTCTGAAGAGCCTGTCCCTTCGTCCTTGTAGGCCACCTTGTCGATTGTCCGGTGTTCATAGTCTAGGTGTTCATGGTATTCGTCAGCTTCCTCTTCAAATGGATTCGAGGCCTCTTGCTCCTGTCTCTCCCACTCCTTGGAGAATAACATGGTGGCTTCCATGGTCGGTGGTTCTGCCGAAGGCTGCGAAGGTTTAGCAGTAGCGAGGACCTGCGCTGGGGCCGCCTGAAGAGTGGGGTCCATGAGGATCTGGGAGAGCTTGGAAGGGAGATTCTGCATGTGTTTTGAGAAGGCCTCAGGCAAGGCAGGCGCTAGATTTGGTGTTGTTACTGTAGCTAGTGGGAGTGATGTGGTAGGTGACATGGCAGCAGAGGAAGGAGGGGTAGTTACGATAGACGAAGAATCAATTACTATTACAGGCTCGGCCGGAGGTGAAGGGAAAAGATCGACAGAGATGTCCACTGCCGGTGGGGATGTGGCGACCATGGCTAGGGAGGCAGATGATGGGGCAGTCAAAATAGGGAGAGCCAAAAGAGGTTTTAACTGATCTGTACTTTTTGCTTCTTCCTCTTGGCTTACGGACTGCTCCGTGGTGCCTCCTATTTGCTTGAGTCTTTTACAAGGTGAGCCTCCTGGATCTTTCCTTGTATCTACTTTGGGGTTTGTGGACTGCTTCATTTATGTTTCCTTCCTCTTCTTAGATCTGGTGATTGGAGGAGATTTGGACATCCCGCTCGTTGAAGTTGTGGCGGCGATATCTTCGATGGAACTGGGCTCACTCTTTATCCATTCATATGTAAGGACCACCCCTTGCTATTTCGATCAGGCCACCTATCCATCAACCCATTCTTTGGTTCAAGCCAGAACTGGTTTAGTTATAATATCGAGGTCATTGACCTCCTGTTCATCCCAATCTATTGTTGGTAGTGGCAAGTTGGTGACTACAGGGTATCTCAAATCCATTACGGTGCTTTCGTCCTCTTCGACCTACTCTGGTATGGGAAATGGTTGCACCCATCTTATGAAGTATGCAGTCATCCGCATGTAGTGCCTTGCACGCACTTCCTTGTCATCTTGAAAATCTCCCCAAAAGTCCTTAACGTGGAGCAGATGAGCGAACCCTGACCCCAGTTCTTTCCTTATATGCCAATAAGGGTCCATTCGCGGGCGAGCAGTGTGTAGGCAGAAATGATAATCGTTCAATTCTTTCTCAAAATTCCCAGTGCACTGCGAAGTTTGTAATTTGTACATTCCTCGGTCGAAAGTTAAGGGATAGGAGATCCCTGCCAAGTGTTTGTTGCTGAAGACGGACTGTATGTGTTGGAGTTGCCGAGAAAGTTCCAATAGGATGATCCGGCCGTTGGGGTATCAGGGCAGCTTATTTGGCCTTTTTGTGAAGCCCTGGGCGCAAATGTATGTGAACTTTGGATACTGAATGAAAAGGAAGGAGTACTACTTCAAGAATGCTCGAGAACTATGAGAGACCCTTCTCTCGTAATCCCCTACAATCACTCTGATGATATGGCCAGTGAAAGCGTCGTTTACCCTGTAATATTCCTTCTTGAAGTTTCGGTGCTGGAGCTCGGGGTAGCTGTCATAGACCTTCAATTTTTGACCCTACTCCCCATCGGGTGCCACTAACAGTCCACTATACTACCTTTGGTCTGCTAAGGAGTAGACCAGATAGGAATTTATGTAGAATTTGGAGCTCTTCTTCATGTTCATGAATTGCTTATGGAAGCAGTCACTTATTATGCCTCCCTAGTAGAACGAGGATTCTGTGGTGACGTCTTCATTCCCGCGTAGGATCTACTCAACAAAGTACACCATCCATTCCTGAAAGAAGGCAGTAGTAGGGAGACCCATCACCCTGCTCAGCATAGTGACTAAGTCATGGTAATCTTCATGGAAATCACTATGGAAGAGTTCTTGAGGAACCTTCGCAGCGCTACCCCGTTTCTCTTTGAGCCAATGTTGATTTATCAATCTCTTGCAGCCCATCAGGTTGTCGTCCCATGCTACTTTGCATTCCTCTATGGTAGGCGTCTCCATCTCGATGAAGGTGGGAATGTGGAAGGTCTTTGTAATTCCCTTAGCTGACATATCAGCAAGAATGTTCACATCCCGGTCAACAATTGTTTGCGTCTGGGGTTGATATGCCTGTCAGCAAACCATGACCAATTCAGGGGCCACGAGGGATGGAGGGAAGCCTGTAGCTTTTGCAATTTTGCTTTGCCTGATCAGCCTTGCATTCTTGGTTGTCGAGTTGATTCTAACCCTTTGCTTTAATTCATCAATATCGACGTGGTCGATATTGGTATATGTGATTTCTTTCCAGTCGGTGATAATCTTCAAGTGCAACGGTTCACCCTGGAACTGGTACTTCATCTGGTCCTTGTCCTCTTTTCCATGAGGAGTCTTGCCCGATTTCTTTCCTTTGTCCTTTTTCGCAGCTTCCCCCAAGGGTCCTGCACCTGATTCCATATATCTTGCAAGCAAAGGCATAGTCAGTGCAACCGATCATGAAAGCTTTGACGTTAGTCAAAATCCCATGGACGAAATCAACTTTAGACAATTTATCATTCATAAAATCATACTTTTACTTCCAGATGTCATTAGTTTTTCAATTGAGGGATTTCAGACAATCTGGGCTTGGAGGCCAACACTTTCTTGGCAAGAATGCTATTTTGAAAGGGCAAACAGGGTAGTGCGATCTAGGAGATTTTTCCCAACCGAATTTTGATAGTTAGAAAGACTCGTATTGAAGAAAGTTGAATTTGAGCACGTGGGTCGAGATTAGATTTCAAATTTGAGAGCATTCTGAGGTACAAGGCTAGAAAATCATCAGGGGTTGGTTATTTGAAATGGCCAGACATAAAGGGAATTCCAGGGACAAAATTTCGGGGTCCAGGACCCAGAGGGCCAGAAGGCGGCATATGTTTTTCCTTCGCATTTGGAGGCGATCGGGCCTGGAGAGCTGGGAAGCCGTCCCACTTTCACTGTTCAGAATGGCGATCACCAGATGGAAGTCCGAAGGGAGTGGCCCAGCGGACCAGACCCGATAATGAGGTTGGGTGTTAGATTTTCCATGTCAGGTTCTCATTCGATGAATGGGAGGGCGGGGCCCAGAGGCCGGAAAGGAGCATGCACTTTTCCCTTTGGAATAGCGGAGATGGGACAGAGTCCCGGTGGGCAAAGCCCGGCAAGGGCGAGGATGTCAAAATTAAGTGTTTCTGGTTATGCGGCGAATGAAATCTCGGGGTCAGGGAGGTAGACGGACGTTAGTGATCAGCCGTTTGAAACGGTGAAGAGGCCACAAAAGTCTGCGGTTGAAGGTCCGTGGACCGGGACCCGGCGAGGTGCCAGAAGGTGGGTTTGCGTGAATCAGCGGACGGTGAGAGACAAGGCGGGCTCTGGAGCTCAAGCGGATGGGTCGACTCTGCCGTTTTGGAACAAAAAAAGCATCACGGAGTTTTGGACATGAAAGTCCAAGGACCTGGGCCCAGAAAACCAAAAGGGAGGCCGAATGAGAAGTTTAAGTTATAAGTTGACGAAAATCGGACGATGGAGATCCGAGGTGTCGGGCCCGAGCGGACAAATCGTCGTTTGGAGAGAATTTTGTTTCCAAGTTGTGATGGCCATCGGAAGACATGGGCCTAGAGGATGTGAACGCCTTTAGGCAATGAACGGCCATGACGAGGTGAAATTCCAGATCGATTTTGAGGGCATCTTCGACATTTTTTGAAGATTCTAGGACATGGGTTTCGTGTGTTTTATTAAGTTTTATCAATTGAACGTGTTTTTAACCCATGTTTTTCATCATTTAGGCATTAAAATCATAAAAATAAATCTTGGGAGGGCGGATGACAAACCTACCTCAAAAACCCGATGAGGCAAGTCATGAAATCCGCCAAGGGTTGGAAAATGACGGCAACGGGTGCGAGGGCGATGATCGACAAAGGAAATGATCCTCTTTGGAAAACACTTTGATCTCTCTGGAAAACCTGACAAATGAAAATGACAGGTTGGGCAAGATATTTATAACCAAAAATGCATTTAATGTCCCCATTTAATACAGGTATGGCCGCCCGGTTGTTTGGTGGATTTGAATTTGCGGACGACGGCAGGAGGTCCGAGGTCCGGGGGTTGGAAAGACGCAAGGTGGTGGCTGTTTAAAATTAATTTTGTAAACCAACGGTCGAGGAGATCTCGAGGCTCGGAGGGTAGAGTTCCATTACAGGTTTGTTGTCAAGAACGACGAAGTCCTCACGAAGTTCCGGGAGTGAAAATCTGGATGGTCGAGCCCGAAGGAGACAAAGGCAGGCCGAAATGTTCACAAATTTCACTAGATAGGAAACAGGGAGCCGGGTCCAGAGGCCCAAGAAGGTGGAAACCTTCTGCCATTCAGAACAACAAACACAAGAGGAAACCCGGCTAGGGAAACCCAACAAGGTGGGACCGCTAGGCTCCAAGGCCACTAGTAGAGGCAAACTACCAAGGAGACTCCGCAAGGCACCATGACTTGACAAAAATTGAAGGGGCGAAACACGGTCAACTCAAGATGAGACTTTGGAGGTACGTTGACCACCCATGAGACTAAAACGGGGGCACGCAAAATGAGGTGGCAAAAAAAATGGCCCGACAAGGTGAAAGAAGAAGAGGGTCTGCGTTCCAAACGGGGCATGTGTGCTGAGGGCACAACAAATGGCGACTCCGCTAGGAAACACTCCCGAGCGTTCTAAGGATAAGTATTCATCTAGGACCCAGAATCTCTAGTTTTGCAGACCGGGAGTGGACTTCCAAAGGTGAACTGGGAGAACAGGATCCTTAATTGGGTCAGTCTACAGGACATCTCAGAAGTGTGTGTAGTGAATTCATTCCTTTCCGCAGGACTGTGACTAGTGGCTGCTAATCCAACTGAGCAAGCTACATAAACCGTTCAACACCAAAAGTAACCTGGACATTGCTCCTTTGCTAGTCAGGCATCCATAGCCCCGATGGAGTTGTCACTATGATCCCACAGATATTGCTCTACTGTCGGCCAGGCGTCCATAGCCCCGGTAAAGTTATCCGCACACCCATACGGTTGCTTAGTTTTCAGAATTTCTTTTCTCTTTTGTTTTTATATTTCTTTCAATGTCCCTTCTTTCACTTATCTTTTGCTCGACCAGGTAAGCACTAAAGCCTACAATGGGTTTGGGGACCACAGTGGTCACTAGAGCAGACTTAAGATTTTTCACTCACTAGGGTGTCATAGCAACCATGGTATAGTCCTTTAGAAATGATTAATATGTGTTTTGTGCGAGATCCAAGATGTGTGTAAAGAGATCCAACCAAAGGTCAAGTTCTAAGGCAGAGTTCTAATGAGGAAATCATTCATAGGCAGCCTTCAGAGACCAATAGTCAGGAATGAATGCTTAGCCGAAGAACACCAAGGACGGACAACAAAGCGAACTGTTCATCGAGCGAGCATGGCCACTGCAAGGGGATGAAGAATACCCTTTTCAAAACAAAACAGTCAAGGGAACAAGCAAATAGAGCGACACGAAACAACAAGATGTAAGCGAACCAAAAGGAAACCTACTCTAACCTACATACAAATATTTACAAGGAAGAGCTCGAGAGAGCTCAGGCTTGAAAGTAATGTTTCTGGTGTTTCCCATTAACTAGCAATGGGATGTCTTCACCAGTTAAGGTCTTCAGGTGGAAAGCATTGTCTCCCAAAATTTTAGCTATTTGAAAGGGGCCAAGCCAAAGCTTGTCAAATTTTTTGTGTACCCCTTTCTTTTCATGGGCCTTGTCCCAATACAAGACTAAATCTACAATTCTAAAGGAATTGATTTTAGCTTGGCGGTCGAACCATCTCTTAACCACACCCTAATGTTTGGAAAAAATTTCTATTGCACGGTCTCAGACTTCTTCTAAATGCAAGAGCTCAACTAACCGAGCTTCTCTATGATCCCCTCCATTATAAAAGTCGTTGATAAACTAGAGAGTGGGAATCTTCAAGTGGATAGGGAATACGGGCTCTAGGTCGTAAACGAGATGGAATGGAGAATCGCCAAGGGCAGCCTTATGGTGAGTGCGGTCTGCCCAAAGGGAAAAACGGAGCTGGATATGCCAGTCCTTGGGATTCCTATCTAGTAGTTTCTTGATCACAGTGATCAGGTTCTTATTTGTGGACTCAACGAGGCCATTTCCTTGAGGGTAGTAATTAGACAAAAACTTTAGGGAAATCCCGTAGTCGAAGGCCCAACGAGCAAATTTTAATAAAGAAAATGCAAGTCCATTGTCACACACCAATGCATAAGGACAACCAAAGCGATTTAAAATGAAACTTTCTAAAAAATTAGTAACTACCTCAGTTGTGCATTGCTTACATACAATTTCTTTTGTCCATCTAGTACAATAATCAGTAGCAGTAAGAATGTACCTGTGTCCCACAGATGATGGAGGGCTTACCAGACCGATGAAATTGAGGCCCCATTGCACGAATGGCCTTACCTCCAACACAGGCTGAAGTGGGACAGCAACATTCTTCTCCTTGGTGGCGGCTATCTGACATGTGTGACATGAATGAACATGACAGTGGGCATCTTTGAAGACAGTTGGCCAATAATATCCTGCCCTTAATATTTGATGTGTTGTGGAAGGACCGGACCCATGGCCAGTGCTAAACTTATCATGAAACTCCCTCAAGACTCGATCTGCTTCTTCCTTACCAAGGCATCTCAAGTAAATGCCTTCATGATTTCTCTTGTATAAAATGGACCCCTGCAACATATAACTGTTGCTTTTCAATCTAAGAGCACGCTTTTGGAATCCCTGCAGGTGAGGCAGACACTTGTGGTTCAGCAAATAATAGACGACATTCTCGTACCATTCTCCCGAGGAAACATCCTCGAGCTAGTACTGCTGCACAGTGAGTTCGGGTCCAGCCTCTACTGCCGCTACAACAATTGTGTGGGTAAGTGCCTGTCCTCTCACCAACTTCATCGGTTGGATTTCCATATCAAACTCTTGGAGAAAAGTGACCCATTTAGCTCTTCATTCACCCAATTCATTTTGCATAAGCAACGTTTTCACTATTGGGTCAGGAACAATGGAAAACACTTTATTGCGCAAGATATAATGCCGAAATTTCTTCACCCCCCTAACAAGGGCATATGTCTACTTCTCTACATTATGGTAGTGTAATTTAGCATCTTTCAACGGAGCACTCATGAAGGCGATCGGGTGCTCATTTCCTTCATCATCTTTCTGAGTCAGAATGCTAGCGCAGGAATGCTCTGAAGCGAATGAATAGATGTGGAATAGCTTCAGGTAGTTTGGGCTGACTAGTACATGTGCCTCAGCAATGGCCCGTTTGATTTCCTCAAAGGCTTGCTTGGCTTCGGGAGTCCACTCAACTTTGACATCCTACTTTAACATAGCATTGAGGGGTTTGACAATCTCAGCGAAGCTCATGATAAATTTCCTAACAAAGTTGATCTTTCCGAAGAAGGATTTTAATTCTTTCTTGCTACCTGGTGGTGGGATCTTCAGCAAAGACTGGATACATTTAGGGTCTATGGAGATTCCCTAATCTGAAATAAAATGCCCAAGCAATCTACCTTCAGTCACGCTGAAAATGCACTTCTCAGGGTTAAGTGAAACCCCAAAATCCCTACATCATTGAAACACCTTGCATAGATCGGAAACATGGTCACTTCTCCTTTTAGAAAACACAGTTAAATCATCCATGTAAATGATTATGTATTTTCCAATCAGATCTTTGAAGGTGATATCCATGGCACGTTGGAAGGTGGCGCCAACGTTGATGAGCCCAAAAGGAATTCTCCTGTAAGTGAAAGTCCCCCACTTAGTGGTGAACATTTTTTTATGATGGTCTTCGTACTGCACAATCACCTGGTTGTACCCAGAGTACGCATTGAGAAAAGACATCATTTGGGAGCCGTTGACGATCTGCAGCACCTCATCCAATGAAGGCACTGGATAGTTGTCCTTCTCCGAAGCTCGATTCAAATTGCGGAAGTCTACACACAATCTGATTTCTCCATTATTTTTTCTAACCGGGACCAAGTTGGCCACCCATGTAGAATGCCTGACTGGGAAGATAATCCTTGTCGAAAGCAACTTTTGTACCTTTTTGTAAATGATGGGCTCCAATAAGGCATTAATAGGACGATGTCACTAACGGAATGGCCTCACTTCTATCTTGAGAGGGATGGTGTGCATGATGATGGAGGTGTCATAAGTCTTTAAATCCTCATAACTCCATGCCACCACGTCAGGATACTTCCGCAAAGCATCAATAATTCCCTTCTTTTCCTCGGGCGTGCATACTTTTCCAATAAAAACATTCTTGATCTCCTCGGTTGTCCTGAGGTTGTGAGCATCGCATTGGTTGCTTATGGCTTCTTTCTTCATTTATCAATTCTGATCTCTGATCTAGTCCAAATCAAATATGCATTCCAGCTGAACCATACCTCTGGGAATTGTGTTGGTTTTGAGGTTGATGACTCCTTCTATGTCCAATTCGGCCTCTTTTGGATCAGCCTCATCAATTATTTAGGTGGCGAAGACATCAGAACTCGTGATGAATTCAAGGATATGTTTGTCATCATTGAAGACCTGAAAGTGAGTGACATTATCTGGGACAGACGACGTAGATGTCAACTTAACTTTAAATTTCTTAAGCCCAGACAAGGAGAGGGGTTGCAAAGTGTTGGCTACTTGAGCCAAGGCATCGACTGTATGATTATGAGCACGAGGGATCAGGTGTATATTGAATGCATCTAAACCTTCTAAGAGATCCCAAACCCTATGCCTATAGTTTGCAAGTATTCTATCATGGTAGGAATACAATTTTCTTACTTGTTTAACTACGAGTTCAGAATCCCCAAAAACTTGCAGCATTTTGACATTTTTATTTAAGGCCATAAGAAGGCCATGGACTAACGCCTCGTATTTCGCTACATTATTGGTGCAATAAAACTGCAATCTATGGGCAGCAAGAAAGGTCTTACCCATTGGGCTGATAAGTTCGAATCCGACACCAGCTCCTTGTTTTGACTAGGACCCATCAAATCAGAGTGTCCAAATTTTGGAAAGTTCCTTGACTTCGGGTCCAACTAAGCTCTTACTCCCTTTTGGCTGGGTGGTTGCCTCTGTCATCTTAGGGGAATCTTTTAGCTCAGTGTGTTGAACAGTGGGTGGTTCTGCCAGCACCTCCTTTGGCATTTCCTTCTGAAGGACAACTAATTTTTTAACATGCTCTACTGTTGTTTGACACAAGCAGCAATCAAACTCGAAGTGGGCAGCATTGTGAATCTTACACTAGTTTTGCAATAAGAGATCCTGGAAATTGATTCGGGCGCCCAAGCCAAGTTGATCCCTTGCATACTTTTCTATGAATTCCTGGAAACCACTGAGTAGTCCCCAATTGTTGTCTTCATTGGTTTTATCGTCTGATTCTACCAACATTTCCGTACTCTAAGGCATTTGAGTAAAGTCGGTTGGAGGACTGCACTGCACTAAGAGTACTTCGGCAACACATTCTTCTTGAGGATCAAATTCGTCTTGGCAGACAAAGGGATAGTAATTTCCCAATTTTGTCTCAACAAACAGCATTTCATTAAGATTATTGTATTTTGTGATCATATATTTCATACGGGGCTCGCGGTCGACACAGATTTGATTTGGCAACCCTTTCCATGGAAGCCACATGTGAGAATGGTCTGTGGCAGCATACCCATTTAATGTTTTGGTGAATTCTCTTCCCAGGATGATCCCATATGTATTGGGAATATCAGCCACTTGAATATCAATGACTTGTTGTATCCTCGAATCCACAGCGATTTGCATTGGGATCTGATTCATTTCTCCCACAATGTTAATCTATGTTTTGTCCAGCTGGGTCACCTTCCTCCTAGAGGGTGTGGGAGTAATTTCAAGAGCCTTACATACTGCCAAAGGCATAACATTGGCAGACGCTCCTGAATCAAGCAGGCAGTTGTGCAAGTTTTTCCCAAATATATGAATGGTGGTGAGAAAAGGGGGAGTTTCCACTCTTCCTTGGAAGAGGCCCATAGGTGCGTCTACCTGAGCTACCTGAACTTTGTTCATGTCGCTAGTTTTATCTTTAATCTGCCTAGATGACTGATCCTTAGAACTCTCCCTATTGTTCTAGTCTAGATCCCTTTCCGGCTATTTACTGGTAGACTGACTTGAGGGAACGTCCTTCCTTTTCCTAGTATTATCATGTATCACAGGTTCTTGCCTAGGCTCTTCAAAGGTGACTCTCTTAGCTAATTTTTTATGCATTGTGTTGGAGGATGGGGTCCCATTGAGTACCCTAAAGAAGGCATGCCTCACGGCAGGGACCTTGAACAATTCAAAGGTAGACAAACTGATTTTTACTTTCTTGAACTCTTCTGCCATATATTCACCCATCTGCTCAATTTTAGAGCCAAAGGATTTACCTATTGCAGAGCTAGGAGGTTGGACTTCCCTTTGACCTGATTGATTTCAGGGCTGGCCTTGAGGCTGATTCTGCGTCTGATTTTGAGGCTTATCCTTGTCAAGATATTGGGTGGGTATATGGGGAAGCCCATGATTATTGTTGGCATTAGGGTCAGGCGAGGTAGTAAAATTGTTTGGTGGTGTATAAGTTGTAAAGGGTCCACCTGTCTGCCTATTTCTGAGGAAGTAAGGGGTTGCTCTCTGGTGAAACATGTGAATTTCATCTACATATGGTTCTTCCTCATTTACCGGACCATTGTCTACTGAATCAAAAAGTTGAGCCAAGGTTTTCTCATTACTTACCTCTTGCACTTCTTCGCTTTTAATGGGAGCAAGCTCGACCTCAGGCTGATTATGGTCACTCCACAGAAATAGAGCCTGGTTGACCACAAGACAGGAGGATTCATAAGGCTCAGACGAAACGATGTCTCTACAACTAGTACTATCAACAGCATTTTGGACCTCAATTTGGAAAATTTCTACAGCTGTCTAGAATTCAGGGCAATCCAACTCGGAGTGTCTACTAGTCTTGTGAATTCGGCACTATCTGGACAAGGCTGCCTTAGCAAGGTACACCCCACTAGCCTTTCTCTCATTGTTGGCCGACTGATCTAGAGGAGTAGGGACATCTCCATTATTGGGCTTTCTATTCCACATGCGGTTTTGCCTCTGAAAAGGCCTCCTCTCGGAACTTTGGTTCAAATTCTATCCTCTACCATAATTCTACCCAAAAGATGTGCTTGCTTCCTGATTGTCCCTATTGTCCCTGTTATCTCGGCTATCTCGATTAAGATTGGCATGGAGGTTATGTTGGGACGCCTGTAACTGATTATTCTGATTCTTTAATTGTGTCATTTCCGTGGACATTTTCTTTATCATCTATGTCAGGTCTTCCAATTTGTCTTTCTCAGTAGTGTTGTTTGGCTGCGATGTCAGATTTTAGAGAAAGATAGGCAAAGCTATCGGCTGATTCTGATGCACTAGGGGGAATTCTGATCGTAGAAAAAAGAATGGTGCTTGCGGTTGTTGAGAGTACACTTGTTGTTGTTGGGGAGCCTAAGTGTAACGTTGTTGTTGTTGGTACTATAAATAGGAAGGAACGAAAGGTGCATAATTCATTGGCTGCCCCGGGTGCGAAACAATGGGTAGCTGAGGCACTTGGTTCATAAGAGGTGTCTGATTAGCGAAGGCTTGGTTAAGACCTTGAATCTACATCAGGTGAGCTACCGGTCCCAAAGAAGGTAGTGGGCCGAAGATATTCTGCCCCAAATCTGCACTAGAAACAACAGCCTCAACATAGGCGGTCACCAGCGTGGTGAGTGGCAGGTGTATCCTTTTGACCAATGCTAACGTGAGATTATCCAACATCGCATAGTAGACGGGGAGAACTGCAGCATCATTGTGTATGTATGGATCCTGAAGCCTCATGAAGGCATGATGGAAACGATTATTGAAGGACCCAATGGGTTCATTAACTTCCCTCCGAACGAACATAAACTGTCGGTATAGCTCTGAAGGGCTGATTGGAATCTTGTATTTTTGTAGGAAAGAATTCTTCGTAAGGTCCACCGAAGTAACAGTCCCCCTCGGTAGATTGATGTACCAATAGAAGGCTTCCTCGCCCAATGAATGTGGAAAAAGGTGGCATGCTACATCCTCATGATCGACTTGCATTTCAGTGACTGTTGTTTCAAATATTTTGATATGTTCTTCAACTGCTCTTTGTAGGTCATGAGGATTTAACTTCGAACAAAAGCCTTCTAGATTCTTAGGAATATCATGGTAAGCGGTGAAGTGTATCGGCGACGGATTTTGCGCCAACCAAGCCATGGTGGGAGGAGGTGGTACCTGCTATTGAGGGACAATAATTTGAGATTGCACCTGCAATAAAACAACAATCTGGGACTGCACTTGGGCTACGGCTGTTTGGACTGTACCTTGGGCTGAAAGGGCCGGGAGAGAGGCAACTTCCTGGCTGTCGGAGATAAGAGGGGGAAATTTTTTTTCGAGTGGTCAGGAAGATAAGGAAGAAGAAGCAGTGTTTCCTCCCTTAATTTGTTTTACCCTTGTAGGAGACTGCAACTCTTGGAATTCTCCCTTATTTGGTGTCGACCGTAAAACTCTTTGAAATCTTTCCGGGAAAAACGATCCGATTCGATCCAACTTCACAAGGCCCTCCTTCTAGAGCCAGTTCTATTGATGGGTGTTTTGCACATCTTCTCAACATAGGCAGCACATAGGTGTACTACCTCTCTTGAAAGGAAATCTCCAACTGCAAGCTACTGAAAATCTCCCCAAAGTCTCTCAGGTGTTAGGTCATGACTTGCGTGGAACTCCTCAATTGATTTTGATGTGATTTGCTGGTAATCACATGGTGGACTTACGTAGATGGATGTGAGGTAGATCTTCAAATCCGAAGCTTCTGAGATGGAGGTCAAGTTTCACTTTGTTGTAGGTTCGGATAGCGGTCCAAAGCTTCGATGTTTTCTTCAAATTTGGCTTTACAATGTGCAATGAATCTTAGCATAGGCTATTTCTACAAAAAAAAGGAAAAAAGCAGGGAAGATGGAAGGTTCCTGGATCTACAACTAACTGTGAACAGTAATTTTGGAGTTCCTGCAATGAACAGCTTCCTTAAAACAAGATTTCACTTAACCAGAAATCTCACAGTCTCATGAAATTTGTGCTATCTTCTAAGGTCTGCAAATATTTCACCTTTCATTCACCATATGTATGCATGAACAAAGATAAAAGTGTGGAGAAGCTTTGAATTTAAGCCCAGACTAACTTTACACAACTATCTACCAGTAGCAAACAGCAAAAAGTATGGACTAAGAAGGCATCTACACAGCAGGAATTTTCACAATTACGGAACAACATTTCTAAAATCTATCAAAGAAAAAATACAGCTAACTAGAACAACAATATAAATCTAAGTAAAGCATTTAACAATGAAGGTTGAATCAAGTAACATGTGAAAAAATCAGAAAATGCACCAAGTCAATGTATTTTCATTATAAATTTCTGCAGCATGTCTTTACAACAACTCAACTCCCCTTGCAAATGAGAGGAGACCCCCTATTTATAGTGCCCAAAAATTTAAATGAATGGCCAACATTAATTCTCATTGTGTGGCCAAGATTCATTACAAAATAGGGTTTCACCCACCTCCAATATATTACAATTTAAAATTGCATTCTTTCCTCTTTCCCTATTTTGTCCTTTAGTGACGGCACTGTAGCACTTTGTCTTTTGTTGATTGCTCTCTTTACTGCAACTATTCCTTTGGGAGCTCCTCATTGATTACAGGGTTGTCCTGCTGCTTCTTTGAAGCTATATATTCCATGGATTTTAGAATAATTGGCTAGATCTTGTCTACCTCAATGATCTCGTACCACAACATCTGGTAGCTCCATTCTTTTGCATTATCCTCAAACTTTTTCCAGTCTTCATCATACTTTATGCCCTAATCTCTGAACAACTCTGATTGGTCGAAGGCACGGGTGGAAAAACTCATGAACTCCACTGTTATTTTACTGGACATCTTGTCCTCCATCTTCTTCTGAAAGTAAGGTTTTATCTTCTCTAGATCCATTTGCATTGCGGGCATATCATACTTTGTCACCAGCTTGAGATATCGGGCGCATTTTTCCCTAATTTCCTTGACCCATTCGATGTTTGCATCCACCTTACTCATTATTTTCTCCAACATTTCCTTTTTGTTGTTGAAATACCACCTCCACACATCCATCAGCCAATGATCATCCCTTTTGAATGGAAGCTCCTTTTCCCATGTGGCTTTTGCTAACTGGAGGATGGCCTCAATCTTTGGATAGGTGGAGTCGTATGATGCAGGGAAGTTAGTGCAGAGCTTCCTTGTGCTCTCCAAAGATTGTTGTAGGTCCAATAACTTGATGGCTATTTGAACTACCCCTCTAATACCCATGTTCTCGACGTACAGGATCTATCAGAACCATCTCTCTGTAGTCTTATCCAAGTTCTTTCTCCTTTCTAGTTTGTCAATCTGTTCCTTGGACAACAATAGTGGTGGAGTCGTGAATGTGGTGGGTATTTCTTCAACTGAGGACCATTATTGGATGTAGGCTATTAGATCAGCCACCTGGACTTTAAGCTCATCCTTTGAAACTTTGTCTTGTTGTATCATATGTACCACCATGGCTACAGACTCTTCGAGGTGCTCCACCTTTTGTTCCCTGGTAGCAGTTCCTAAATCAATGGTGGAGATGTTGTAGCTTGTTCCTTCCCTACCCACCATTGGCATGGCTATTTGCATTGCTCGAGACCCAGAAGCATCCATTGTTACCTTGGATCTGATCTTAGGCTTCTTCTCTTTTCTAGTTGTGATCTGCACTCAGGCTAAGATAGCCTCCAACCTGGCTCTTGGATCCTTTGGTGCAGGAGTTTTCTTTTCAAGCTGTCTCTCTAGCCATTCAGGCATAGTAGACTTTTCTTTAGGTGATTTACGATCACCCTCGCCTTCTTGGCTAGGATCTCTATTTTCTTATTTCCAAGGGCCCTTTCTTCCATTTTAGCAGCATCTCCTTCTTCTTAATCGGAATCCTAGATGAACACAAGGCGCTTGATGGGAGGCTTGGTAGGTAATTACTTCCGGGGACTTTCTTCTTTCTCTATTTCCTTCCCCTCCCTTTCTCTAGTTTGCTCAACCTCGTGCATGTGCTCCTTGGGCTACTCAATTTCGAGGCCCTTGATAGTTTGAACCTCACTCTCATGCTTATCTTCTCCTACACTTTCCTCCTTTTGACAAGGGGACAACACACCCTCTTGCAGTTCCCCTATAGGGAGCTCCATGTCTTATGCTGCCTTGTCTTCTTGTTGTTGTCCCTCTTCTCTGAGAGGCGACCTTTTTGCCTCTTCTTCATCGGCCTTCAGCTATCAGGCCATCTCTTCTTCAAGATCATCATCAAAGGTCTGTACGATGACCCTACCACCGACATCCTCTTCCTCATCCCCACTCTCCAAAGAGCCTATTCCTTCCTCCTCGTAGGCCAACCTATCGATTGTCTGGTGTTCATGGTATTCGTCGGCTTCCTCTTCAAATCGCTTCGAGGCCTCTTTCTCCCATCTCTCCCACTCCTCAAAGATTAACATGGTGGCTTCCATGGTCGGTGGTCCTACCGGAGGCTGCGAAGGTTTAGCAGTAGCGAGGACCTGGGCTAGGGCCACCTGAAGAGTGGGGTCCATGAGGATCTGGGAGAGCTTGGAAGGGAGATTTTGCATGTGTTTCAAGAAGGCCTTAGGCAAGGCGGGAGCTGGTATTGGTTTCGTTACTTTAGCTAGTGGAAGTGATGTGGTAGGTGACATGGCAGCAGAGGAAGGAGGGGTAGTTACGACAGAGGAAGAATCAATTACTATTACAGGCTCGGCCAGAGTTGAAGGGGAAAGATGGATAAAGATTTCCACTGTGGGTGGGGATGTGGTGACCATGGCTAGGGAGGTAGATGATGGGGCAGTTGAAACAGGGAGAGCCAAAAGAGGTTTTAACTGATCTATACTTTTTGCTTCTTCCTCTTGGATTATGGGTTGTTGCGTGGTGCCTCTTGTTTGCTTGAGTCTTTTAGAAGGTGAGCCTCCTGGATCTTTCCTTGTGTATACTTTGGGGTTTGGGGACTGCTCTACTTCCATTTCCTTCCTCTTCTTAGATCTGGTGATTGGAGGAGATTTGGACGTCCCACCCATTGAAGTTGTGGCGGCAATTTCTTCGGTGGCATTGGGCTCACTCTTTATCCCTTCATATGTTAGGACCACCCCTTGCTATTTCAATCGGGCCACCTATCCATCAACCCATGCTTTGGTTCCAGCTATAACTGGTTTAGTTATAATATCGAGGTCATCGACCTCCTATTCATCCCAATTTATTGTTGGTATCAGAAAGTTGGTGACTGCAGAGTATCTGGGGTCCATTACAGTGCTTTCGTCCTCTTCGACCTAATCTGGTATGGGAAATGGTTGCACCCGTCTTATGAAGTACGCAGTCATCCGCATGTAGTGCATTGCATGCACTTCCTTGTCATCCTGACAATCTCCCCAAAAGTCCTCAACATGGTGCAGATGAGTGAACCCTGACCCCAGTGCTTTCCTTCGGCGGAAATGATAATCGTTTAATTTTTTCTCAGAATTCCAAACGCATTGTGAAGTTTGTAATTTGTACATTCCTCAACTAAAAGTTAAGGGGTAGGAGATCCCTACCAAGTGTTTGCTGCTGAAGACGGACTATATGTGTTGGAGATGCCAGGAAAGTTCCAATAGGATGATCCAGTCATTGGGGTATCAAGGCAGCTTATTTGGCCTTTCTGTGAAGCCTTGGGCACGAATGTATGTGAACTTCAAATATTGAATGAAAAGGAAGGTGTACTACTTCAAGAATGCCCGAGCACCGTGAGAGACCCTTCTCTCGAAATCCTTTACAATCACTCTGATGATATGGTTGATGAAAGCGTCGTTTACCCTGCAATATTCCTTCTTGAAGTTCCAGTGCTGGAGCTTGGGGTACTTGTCATAGACCTTCAATTTTTGACCCTACTCCCCATCGGGTGCCACAAACAGTCCACTATACTGTCTTTGGTCTGCCAAGGAGTAGACCAAATAGGAGATCATGTAAAACTTGGAGCTTTTCTTCATGTTCATGAACTGCTCATGGAAGCAGTCGCTTATTATGCCTCCCTAGTAGAACGAGGATTTTGTGGTGACGTCTTCATTCCCACGTAGGATCTGCTCAACAAAGTACACCATCCATTCCTGAAAGAAGGTAGCAGTAAGGAGACCCATCACCCTGCTCAACATAGTGACTAAGTCATGGTAATCTTCATGGAAATCACTATGGAAGAGTTCTTGAGGAACCTTCGCAGCGCTGCCCCGTTTCTCTTTGAGCTAGTGCTGATTTATCAATCTCTTGCAGCCCATTGGGTTGTCGTCCCATGCTGCTTTGCATTCCTCTATGGTAGGCGTCTCCATCTCAACGAAGGTGGGAATGTGGAAGGTCTTTGTAATTCCCTCAGCTGACATATCAGCAAGAATGTTCCCATCCTGGTCAACAATTGTTCGCGTCTGGGGTTGATATGTCTGTCGGCAAGCCATGACCAATTCAGGGGCCATGAGGGATGGAGGGAAGCCTGCAGCTTTTGCAATTTTGCTTTGCCTGATCAGCCTTGCATTCTTGGTTGTCGAGTTGATTATGACCCTTTGCTTAAATTCATCAATATCGATGTGGCCGATATTGGTATATGTGATTTCTTTCCAGTTGATGATAATCTTCGAGTGCAAGGGTTCACCCTAGAACTGGTACTTCATCTGGTCATTGTCCTCTTTTCCACGAGGAGTCTTGCCCGATTTCTTTCCTTTGTCCTTTTCCGCAGCTGCCCCCGAAGGTCCTGCACCTAATTCCATATATCTTGCAAGCAAAGGCATAGTCACTGCAACCGATCATGAAAGCTTTGACGTTAGTTGAAATCTTGTGGACGAAATCAACTTTAGACAATTTATCATTCATAAAATCATACTTTTACTTCCAGATGTCATTAGTCCTTCAATTGAGGGATTTCGGATAATCCGGGCCCGGAGGCCCGGACTTCCCTAGCAGGAATGTTGTTTTGAAAGGGCAAGCAGGGTAGTGCGATCCGGGAGATTTCTCTCGACCAAATTTTGATAGTTAGAAAGGCTTGTATCGAAGATATCCGAATTTGAGCACGTGGGTCAAGATCATATTTCAAATTTGAGGTCGTTTGAATCAATTTGAGAGCATTCAGAGGTACAAGGCCGGAAAGCTGTCAGGGGTTGGCTGTTTGAAACAGCTAGACATAAAGGGAATTCCGGGGATGAAATTTCAGGGTTTGAGACCCGGAGGGTCGGAAGGCGGTAGATGCTTTTCCTTCACATTTGGAGGCACTCGGGCCTGGAGAGCCGAGAAGTCGTCTCGCTTTCGTCGTTTGGAATGGCAATCACCAGACGGAAGTCCGGAGGGAGTGGCCCAGTGGACCGAACCTGGTAATGAGGTTGGGTGTCAGATTTTCCATGTCAAGTTCTCATTTGATGAATGGGAGGGTGGGGCCCAGAGGCCGGAAAGGAGCATGCACTTTTCCCTTTGGAATGGCGGAGATGGGACGGAGCCTGGCAAGGGCGAGGATGTCAAAATTAGGTGTTTTTGGTTATGCAGCGAATGAAATCTCGGGGTCTGGGAGGCAGACGGAAGTTAGTGATCGACCATTTGAAACGGTGAAGCAGCCGCGGAAGTCCGCGGTAGGAAGTCCGCGGATCGAGACCCGACGAGGTGCCAGAAGGTGGGTTTGTGCGAACCAACGGATGGCGAGAGACAAGGTGGGCTCCAGAGCTCGGGCGGACAGGTCGACTCCATCATTTTGGAATGGCGAAAGCATTGTGGAGTTCCGGACACGAAAGTCTGGGTACCCAGGCCTGGAAAGCCAAAAGGGAGGCCGAATGAGAAGTTTAAGTTATAAGTTGACGGAAATCGGACGACGGAGGTTTGAGGTGTTGGGCCTGAGCAGACAAATCACTATTTGGAGAGAATTTTGTTTCCAAGTTGTGATGACCATCGGAAGACCCGAGCCCGAAGGACGTGAATGCCCATAGGTGATGAACGGCCCTGACGAGGTGAAATTCCAAACCAATTTTGAGGGCATCTTAGATATTTTTTGAAGTTTCTAGGACATGGGTTTTGTGTGTTTTATTAAGTTTTATCAATTGAATGTGTTTTTAACCCATGTTGTTCATCATTTAAGCATTAAAATCATAAAAAAAACTCTTGGGAGGGCAGACGGAAAACCTACCTCGGAAACCCGATGAGGCAAGGCATGAAATCTGCCAAGGGTCAGCAAATGACGGCAACGGGTGCGAGGGCGATGATCGACAAAGGCAATGATCCTCTATGGAAAACACTCTGATCTCTCTGGAAAACCTGACAAATGAAAATGACAGGTTGGGCAAGATATTTATACCCAAAAATACATTTAATAACCCCATTTAATATAGGTACGGCCGCCCGGTTGGTTGGTGGATTTGAATTCGCAGACGATGGCAGGAGGTCCGGGGTTCGGGGGCCGGAAAGACGCGAGGTGACAGCTATTTAAAATTCATTTTGCAAACCGACGACCGAGGGGATCTCGGGGACCGAAGGGCAGAGTTCCATTGCAGGTTCACCATTTTGGAAATTCAGTTTGGAAACCACCGGCGACGAAGGGGAACTCGGGGCCCGGAGGGCGGAGTTCGGTCGTAGGTTCGCCGTCGAGAATGGCGAAGTCCACACTAAATTCTGAGAGCGGAAGTCCGGATGGTCGGGCCCGAAGGAGACAAAGGCAGGCCGAAATGTTCACAAATTTCACCAAACGGAAAATAGGGAGCCGGGTCCCGAGGCTCGGGAAGGTAGAAACCTTCCGCCATTCGGAACAACAAACACAAGAGGGAAACCCGGCAGGGCGGGCCCGCCAGGCTCCAAGGCCGCTGGCATAGGCAAACTGCCAAGGAGACTCCGCAAGGCACCAGGACTTGAAAAAAATTGAAGGGGCGAAACACGGTCAACTAAAGATGAGACTTTGGAGGTACTTTGACCACCCAGGACACTAAAACGGGGGCATGCAAAATGAGGCGACGACAAAAATGACCCGGCAATGCGAAAGAAGAAGAGGGTCCCCGTTCCGAACGGGGCGTGTGTGCTGATGGAACAACATTTACCTCCTTTTTGCAATGCCTACCTCCAATTTTCAAGGGGAAAGCTGTATAACAAAAATTGTCTACCTTTATGAAAGATAAGGTAGCTTTTATCACTATCCAATAAGGTTTACCAGAGTTACCAAGGTCCTGATCCTGTATTTGTGAGATATTTTTTAACATTTTTTCTTCTATTATAGATGAGATTTCCTTTGTAATAGAATGAGAATGGAGATTCTTCCCTTTTGTATCAAACCACAATCTCAATCAGTGTGAGTCCAGAAGATCTGGATTTATAAGGAGTTGGGTTGTAGTAATTGTTCCCACAGATTTCCCACCAAAATCACTAATTCGTGAAACCTTTATAGCAAGAATGGGGGAAGTTCCTATAGTGCACATTTCTTGGAGTTGTTGACCTTCCTTATTGCAGAAACCACCCCAAATTGTTAATTCCACCATACAACTTGACATGTCTTTCAGTTGAAGGGTTCTTTTTTGAGTTTGTGTGGCATTCTTTATGAATATTGTGTTTGGTGTGTCGATTGAGAGAATAACACCAATGATATCAACCAAAGAATTGCTTTTCATGTTCTCAATTTCTCTTATCGGTGTAAAATGGAATTGTTGTTTTGGTATACAACTATCCTTCTCCAAACACAACTCAACAATCGAATTTGTTTCTAATAAGATTTCCCATTCATTTTTTAATTGGTTGAATTTTTTTTGTGCAGGTTTGAGTCTCCCTTTTGAGATAAACACTTTACCAGATTCTATGCGATCATAAAACTTTTTTACAACTGCATTAAAACATGTTACTCTTATTTCAACACCATTTGAATCAACCAAGTCAAAAGTAAACACTTTTCCATCTTCTTTTGCATTGTTAAAATGACGAAGTTGACCCTTTCTAGTGACTCTTGCCTTTATTGACCATCTATTCTGGTACGGATTCAATGCTGCAATAGGAATGGTTCTTGTAGGAGGTTCATTTTTTCCAACAATTGGGTGCTTATATGGATTGTTGGTAGGATTCATGCCTGCATCATCATCATATAAGAAAAATAGTATTCAATAGAATTCAAACACGACAAAAAAAATTGAAAGAGTAAATGGGGAAAGTTGTATAACAAAAATTGTCTACCTTTATGAAAGATAAGGTAGCTTTTATCACTATCCAATAAGGTTTACCAGAGTTACCAAGGTCCTGATCCTGTATTTGTGAGATATTTTTTAACATTTTTTCTTCTATTATAGATGAGATTTCCTTTGTAATAGAATGAGAATGGAGATTCTTCCCTTTTGTATCAAACCACAATCTCAATCAGTGAGTCCAGAAGATCTGGATTTATAAGGAGTTGGGTTGTAGTAATTGTTCCCACAGATTTCCCACCAAAATCACTAATTCGTGAAACCTTTATAGCAAGAATGGGGGAAGTTCCTACAATGCACATTTCTTGGAGTTGTTGACCTTCCTTATTGCAGAAACCACCCCACATTGTTAATTCCACCATACAAGCTGACATGTCTTTCAATTGAAGGGTTCTTTTTTGAGTTTGTGTGGCATTCTTTATGGATATTGTGTTTGGTGTGTCGATTGAGAGAATAACACCAATGATATCAACCAAAGAATTGCTTTTCATGTTCTCAATTTCTCTTATCGGTGTAAAATGGAATTGTTGTTTTGGTATACAACTATCCTTCTCCAAACACAACTCAACAATTGAATTTGTTTCTAATAAGATTTCCCATTCATTTTTTAATTGGTTGAAATTTTTTTGTGCAGGTTTGAGTCTCCCTTTTGAGATAAACACTTTTCCAGATTCTATGCGATCATAAAACTTTTTTACAACTGCATTAAAAAATGTTACTCTTATTTCAACACCATTTGAATCAACCAAGTCAAAATTAAACACTTGTCCATCTTCTTTTGCATTGTTAAAATGACGAAGTTGACCCTTTCTAGTGACTCTTGCCTTTATCGACCATCTATTTTGGTACAGATTCAATGTTGCAATAGGAATGGTTCTTGTAGGAGGTTCATTTTTTCCAACAATTGGGTGCTTATATGGATTGTTGGTAGGATTCATGCCTGCATCATCATCATATAAGAAAAATAGTATTCAATAGAATTCAAAAACGACAAAAAAAATTGAAAGAGTAAATGGAAACATTTATAATTTGTTGAATTTTTAATATAGTAGAAGAATTTGTTGGTGTAAATAAAGTCTTGTACCTAGTTAATTCATTAATAGGGGACTTATTTACACATGTTAAGTTTACTTAAGTCATAGGAAGGAATCTTTCTAGAAGGTGTTAGTTGTCATTAGTCGTTATCTTATTTTTTGACAACTACTACATGTGAACCTAGGTAAGTGTGATTAGTTGTCTCATGTCATATGATTAAGGCACTTGTCATAATCCTATGACATCTTGCATCTCACCTTGGCTATATAACCAAGGGGTTTCTCTCATTGTACAATCATCTCATATCATTGACATTGAATACAATTTATTCTTTTCACATTCTATTCTCTCTTTTTGTTTTTTCTATTTGGTCTCAAGATCTTGGCATCCATAGCCAATTCTAACATGGTATTAGAGCGGGTTGGGTGCCATTGGAGAGTCTTTTTTTGAAGAGAGGTACTAGATTTGGGGGTGTTCCATTTTTGAATTTTTATTGCACGTTCATATTGAAGCTTATTGGTGCAAATCTAAGCTCACCATTGCGTCCGAAAGGTTTGAGAAAGTCAATTTTTCCTTTTGTTTTGTCCAAATCAGACATATGAGGCCAAATCTATAAGGGTTTGAAACTAAAGAGTGGTTGTCAGATCCAGAAGATAGCTGCAATTTTGGAGCATTTTGGGTCAAATCTGACCCTGCCATCGCGTCCAGAAGGGTCAAAAACCCTAAGATCGATTGCTAATTTGTCCAAATCGGAGCAGTTGTCCGGTGAGGCAAAAAAAATTTGCCCAAGAAGTCGT
This sequence comes from Sequoia sempervirens, assembly GCA_007258455.2. Lineage (NCBI taxonomy): Eukaryota > Viridiplantae > Streptophyta > Pinopsida > Cupressales > Cupressaceae > Sequoia > Sequoia sempervirens. The sequence goes on along the minus strand of VDFB02373365.1, from coordinate 315,852,119 downwards.
ACAGCCCCCCAGGTCGTCATAATTACAGTGACAATACGATTTGTAGAAAAAATTATTATTTAAATCATTGAAAATTTTTTGAATTTTTTTTAAGCAAAATCACGATTTAAATCTGCAAATTTCATTGTCAAATTTTTTATTAAAAATCAAATTGAAAAAGCAAGTCTGCAGATATCTTTGAAAGTACTGCAGAGTGTAGTACGTGTGCAGATTGTGCAGGTACTGCCACCTTGCGTGGAGCCACGTGGCCATACGACTATGGACCCCACTCATGGCTTAGGGCTCCACCAAACCCGCCAATCCTTCTGGTGGGCCCTCCACATCCACTACAAGAAGAAAAGTCACATCAGTTGGCTTAATAAACCAGTGGTCAATATAAAATTCAAGCTGTCAAAAGTTAAATCAGCCGGTCATTGAAGAAAACCAGCATTTAAAAAAAGAAAAGCCGGTGAAGATTTCAAAAGCTAGCAATCGAAAAGTTAATACTGGCGGTGAAAATTTATGAAGAATCCGACTATCAAAAAATCCCAACAGTCAAATCAAAGGGAGAATATTCGCATTGAATATTCTTGGATGTCGGTCGACCAGTGACAGTCAGGTACCTATCAAACTTAAGCCAGCAAAAAGAGCATATTCCAAACTAAGGAGGATATTCTTTTTTTACGGTTTGCAAGACGTCAAATTTAATTATGTGAAGTGCTAACGTCAGCACCGTGTCAGCGCCCTTAAAAATTTTCTCCCCCCTCATAGTTTACATTTTGGTTTTCATAGGCGAACTTTGAAGGCTCATATCTTGCTCATTTTGACTCCTTTTTATGAGCAATTTTTTTTTATTTGGGCCAAAATTTCGTGCTCTTCATAGTGGCGCAATAAGTTTTTTGGTTTTGGTGTCTATTTTTTTCAGAAATTTTAGATTCTCATAGGTGTTGCTACTTTTTCCTTATTTTGGGAACTTTGGGAGCTCATATCTTGCTCTTACAGTAACATTTTTGGGTGCAATTTTTTTTTTGAAAGTGCATGATTTTTTGTGTACTTATCAATTGTGTGATCAGATTGATCTCATTTTGTACCATAAATTGTACTTGATTCTGTGGCCTATTTTGGCATTTGCATGCACCAAGATCAAATTCCACTTCGTTGTTTTTGGCAAGTGGCAACTGTAAATGCACTAAATATAAAGTGCCAAATCAGATATTGTTGGGGGGTTTCATGATTGAGTAATTTGGGGGGGTAATCTTGCAGTGGTTGGTTGCATTCTTTTGCTTGGTTTGTGTTCTTGCAAATGGGGAAATCTCAAATTGAACTCCTAACTCCACATAATTATGCTACATGGAGAAAATTAGTATGGAACTATCTAATGATGAAAGGTCTAATAGGTCATCTAAAGGACACAATTCCAAAACCTACCGATGCTAAAGAATTGGCAAGGTGGGAGATTGATTGTGAGAAAACACTTGGATGAATATGTTCATTAGTCTCTTTTGATTTACAATTTCATATTGAATCATGCAATACACCTAAAGAAGCTTGGGAGAATTTTGAAAAATTATGTGGTAAAACAGATTAGGGGATATCAGATTGATAATGATTTGATGAATGGTGATCCTAAAAGTTTTGACCACATCCAAGACTACATCTCCAAAATCAAGCAACTAAGAACACAGTAGAAGGAATGCAGTATTGAAAAAGAGGATTTACAATTGATTCTGAATGTGTTATCTAAGCTTGGTCCTGAGTATTCTGTGTTTGTTTCTAGCTTTCATACCCATCGACTCTCTATGGGAGCAACATATGTTGATCCTAAGTTTGATGACTTTGCAAATCTCCTAATCCAAGAGGAAGCTAAGTTAATGAACATGGGTCTAATCAAGTCTTCCAAGTCACAAGCATTGTTGACAAGTGAGTCTAAGGTATAGAAAGAATCAGGGAATCTTGATAAGAAGCAAAAGAAGAAAAAGAACAAGCCACATAAAGAATCCTCATCCTCATCCTCAAAAGGACAATCATCTAAGAAGGAGAGGCCTTTTTGTGCATAGTACAATAAGGATGGACATGAAGAACATTATTGTTATAAGAAGGATATTGATGAGTTGAAAAATATTCTCAAAAGGAATCACATTGATTTTCCTTCTAGAATGTCTGAATCACCTCCTTTTTCAAAATAGTCTAAAAGGGACAAAGGTCAAGCATCTACATTAGGAAATAAAGGTCAAGCTCTTTGTGCTTATTTAGGTCCAGGATCAGGGAGATGGCTTCTAGATTTAGGAGCATCTCATCATATGGCATCTTCACAGACTATCTTCTCTTCATTTCAACCCTGTATTATGTCTCCTATCTTGATGGGAAACAATACACACATGAGTGTAACAGGGAAGGGATCTATTAGTTTTGGGGAAAACACTTTTCAAGATGTCTTGTGTGTTCCTCATTTAACGAACAATCTTCTTTCTATATATCATATTGCACATGGTGGAGATGGGAGGACTATGGAGTTCACTCCTGATTCAGTTATCATTTGAGACTTGGAGAGTAGAGAGATCATTGCTATTGGGGTGGTTGATCATTCATCTCGGTTGTATACCTTTGCACATTTTTCTTTTGATGATGACGTTGTTCCTTCGGTTGTTGATCATACTTCTAGCATGAACCATGATTCAAAGGAGACATTTGGCTTCTTGAACTTGGGAGTTCTCACATTAGATCCAATACTTGAGCCATGGATTGTATCTCCTCCATCTACTGTTGTAGCTGATGATGCTTGTGATTCCACAATTTTGGTTCCTTGTGATTCAGTGCAACAGGATCTACATTGTCTTCTAGATATGGCTACTTTGGATGGCTTCTTGATAGGTATTTCCGACTTGTTTGTGGAGTCTCATCTTGCAGATTTGGGAGACATCATCGATAACATTCATCTTCTCTTTGATGAAGATGCTCCTTCTTCAGTTGTTGTGAGGGAACACCTTAACCCTCTTGTTCATTCTCTACATGATCATTCTTCGCAGTTTAGCGTGAGTGTGGATTCTCTTGGACAAGATTTGGAGGAGGATTCTTTGTCTTCAGAGGGGATATCTTTGTCTTTGGATCATGTTCTACATTCATCTCTACTAGATGTTGGATTGTCCTCTTCAGCAGTGTGGCCTAGAACACCTGTTTGGAGTGTGTCAGCTTTCGACATCAACATGGAGACACTTGAGCATGCTTTAGAGACATCATCCACCATCCATATTCTTGACATCCTGCATACATCCATGGTTTTGTTTCTTCCTAAGGGGAGGAATGTTGTTCAGCGAGATTGGATCATCTTCAACATTCAATGTTGAGCTTCTACCATCATTGTAGAAGACTCAACATTGAGGGGGGGCTGCCTTGTCTCTCTTCTTATTCTCTCTTATGGGGGGGTCTTTTTCCTCACATGGGGTTTTTACCTTCTCATTCATCACTGAGAGCATTTCACTTTTTTGTATTTCATTTCTCTTTTTGGGAGGAGTTTTGTCCCACTGGGTTTTCTCCTTTTCTTTGTTTGTGAGAGATTTCTTTGTCATTTCATTTGCATATGTACATGGGTACCTAACATGGCCTAGTATCCAGGACCCATCTTTGCATCTTTGTGTCATTTGCGTAATAATCTACTACTCCCTAAGTTGCACTTAAGGGAGGGTGTTGGTATAAATAAAGTCTTGTACCTAGTTAATTCATTACTAGGGGACTTATTTACACATGTTAAGTTTACTTAGGTCATAGGAATGAATCTTTCTAGAAGGTGTTAGTTGTCATTAGTTGTTATCTTATCTTTTGACAACTACTACATGTGAACCTAGGTAAGTGTGATTAGTTGTCTCATGTCATATGATTAAGACACTTGTCATAATCCTATGATATCTTGCATCTCACCTTGGCTATATAACCAAGGGGTTTCTCTCATTGTACAATCATCTCATATCATTGACATTGAATACAGTTTATTCTTGCCGCATTCTATTCTCTCTTTTTGTGCTTTCCATTTGGTCTCAAGATCTTGGCATCCATATTCAATTCTAACATAATTGAATATAGCATAAAACTAAATATCATACACATATATTACATTTTGGAATTTGACACTTATGGATTGAAGAACATATGCATGTTACATCAAGTATCTTCTAATATTTTTAATATGTTTTCCTTAGCCTTTCTATTGGCAAGTTGTCTACCATTTTTCATTTTTTCATAATAGTCATATGTGAATGGTGGCATAATTCTTAAGCCTTCGATGTATTTTACACGGGATATAGCTACAAATGTCAATCATGTTCTTTCTCTTGGTCCTATATCAATAGTAGCTTTTGATAGAGTCAAACCCTGTGATTTGTGAATTGTCAATGCCCAAGCCAATCTTAACGGAATTTGGATTGTCCCGTCCCTCTATATTGCTGTGATTGGAATTGTATTTGGGTTAAAATCCTCAAATGGTATTCCTGAATAGCTATCAAATGCAACCATTACATATGTTATAACTAAATTCAATATATAACATGTTTAGTAATTATATTTATAATTATACAATATAATAATGATTTTTCAAAATTCTTTGTTGGTAAAAGCATTATTAATAGAGAGTAAAAATTCTCCCAGTTTGCATGCATGCGAGGAGAAAATTAGGGGTTGAAACTACTGTCTAAATTTGCATGAAATAATCTGTAGTTTAAACATATTCTATTAATAGAGGCTCAATGTCACAGTGTCACTATACATTAAGTTGAATAAAAATTTGATTGTTGTAGCAATTCGTTCTATTTTGTTGTTTGTTTTTATTGCCTCTCCCTGTCCAACATAAAACACTACTGTGTATGGATTGATAGTCTGTTTCAAGTTGAACACTACTATGTATTTATTTTTGTGAAAAAAGAATTGCTTGATTTAGTGTGAAAATTTCAAACAAAATAAATCAAATGCTTTCCACATGTGAGTTTGACATTTTTTATTCGATTTAGGATGAGAAGCTTACCTGTGCTTGATGTATCTCTAAAGATGTAGCTAGTTCAAGTATCTGGAGACGACTTCCTCCCATTGAAGTTAAAAATTCATTATACCCTTTGGTAGTCAAAGGAGGCCTTTCTAGTTTGTACTGCTAAACCTTAAACAACCACAACACTCTTTTAAAACCACCACAATGCTTGTAAAATTGTCATGGAACAAATGTAACCAACATATTATGACAATATTACAATATTGTCACTCATAAAAACTAATCTTATTTGTACTCTATTTCTCAAGAAACTACTTCAATTCTATTTGAATCTAAGGTGTTCAAATCACTCTATAAATTTTTACATTACTTGAGGACCTTGCATAAACTTGAAAAAAAATCCATTGATACAAAAATATTGATTGTTTTGTAGAACTTTAAAAACAATTTATTTAACTAAATAGAACTACTTTGTGACATGCAAAAATTGCATTCATTCTATGCTACAAAATGCAACAAATTAGCATGAGGTACTATCACATTGGAATAGTGGAGTAACTTTGGAGTTAAAAAGGAGGAATGTCAAATACCATAGGCCCAAAGAAATTTTCTCTCCATAAATCTATACACACCTTATTGAGTATTATTCGGTTTGAAGATACCTGTACTTGTTGAAAGATTTTGATACCTATCATTGTCGGTTAATGTAAGTACCCACTTGAAGGGAGATTGTAATATAAACTTGGCTGACATATAGCTTTATTATACCTAAGAAAAAGCTTAGGAAACTAAAATTGCCTTTCTATTCAATGTAATTGAAACTGTTGTTGAAGAAAAGGTACAAAAAATGGCAATAGTGAAACTTAATTGCTTTTCTCAAGCCAACCAACCTTGAGATTTGAACTATTCTTAAACCATTAAACTACCCAATGGCAGGACTAAAATGTTTTCAGTGGATGTAATAAAGTTCAAATGTTTCTAGGAAATTGTCCAATATATTTTAAGTGGTTAACCTATCAAAATCATTGGGCTTAAAATGTATACAAGACTAATGCAAAAGTCTCAAAATATTTTTCTTTTTGTATGGTGAATTTCAGAAAAGAAAAAGAAATGTAGCTAGGCTTCTCTAAGAATGATTTTGCTAAGTGTAAGAGGTAGCGTTGTCAGAGTTACATATCAGTGACATTGTAGCTGTCAAGAAAAAGTGGAGAACAAAATTGATGGCAACAATTATAATGTAGATTGCAAATTTGTCCTGACTCAATAATTGAGGTAGATAAAAGAGGATCCCTTTGACACAGACTGAAATTACTTGCCTATTGTTATAACTATGCCATCATTTTGTTGATCTATGAATACATGCCAAAAAAAAGCCAGGAAGATCAAAGAATTGTCACAATATCTGTCTGTTTATCCAAAGTTGCATGGATGGTGTGATTGTCTTTCCTAATTCAAAATCAAGGCATTGTCTAATAAAAGAAAATTCTTGCCTAGAATGTCTCTACATTGATATTCAATCAAGCCCAGTAAAGGCGATGATACCCAACTTCTGTTCAGTCCTCCAGACAACTTGTGAATTCGGTTCATAACACTACTTACTGAGAATAATGGTCTACCACAAATTGATACATCTACAATGGACAACCACAACAAACAACAAAAACAATAATGAATATTTGGCCACTAAATTGGACTATTTTGAAATTTATAAAAACTTTTTCAAAAGCCATCCTAAAACATTTCACTCACATAATTGAACAGACCCAAAGAATTGTTCTTTCAACACTTTATTTGCATTTAAAATGAGTTCAATCGACAAGAATTAGTGCGAGTAATGAGTTCCACAATTTCCTATATAATGCAAGCTCATGTTTCCTCTTTCAATTGTCCTTGTGAACAAACAACTACTCCATTGATGCCTCTTGTGCTCACAATGGGATTTGCAAGAGTAAATCAATCTTATCTGTGCAGATTTCAATTTTCCATTTGAGTACTATTTTGTGGCATTGTTTTCTCTCATTGCAATGAAGAATGCAATACAAACTTTTTGACATGAAGTTATTTTGATAAACTGAAGATCATGAGTTCAATTCTAATGAGGTGCAATCCCTCTCAAATGACAAGTAAACAAACACTATATAATAAATTCAAGAAAAGAATAAAGAAACATACCAATCGACATACCCGTACTTTGAGACGAGAACCTCTCACACAACCATTTGAAACTTGGTTGAAAGAGAAGTTAGAGACAGGAGAATCCAAACAAGTTAATGCAGTTTGCCGTCTGCTGACTCCAAAATTCGCTTTTCTATACAAAAAAATCAAATTAAAGAAGAAAAAGCTCAGGAAACTGAAACTGCCTTTATGTTCAATGTAATTGAAACTGTTGTTGAAGAAAAGGTATAGAAAATGGCAATAGTGAAATATAATTCTTTTCTCAAACCAACCAACCTTGAGATTTGAACTATTCTTAAACCATTAACTTTCAACTATATACTCTTCGCGTCTCAGGCATAAAACCTTGCTAATGTTCTTGTTCCTTGTATGCTTGTATTTGTTCTCTTTTATATAGTTCCTCCTATCTAAAAATTGTTTACATTTTTCTAAAAATATTAGAAAAATGTAAACAATGCTCTCCATAATTACAATTCAAATATTGTCTTAATGTTAGGGTTAAATTTAGAGTTAGGTTTAAGGTTAGAATTAGAATTAGGGTTAGTGTTAGGGTTATAATTATGGTTAAGAATAGACTTAGGTTTAGGCTTACAATTAGGGTTAGGATTAGTGTTAGAATTAGGGTTATGGTTACAAATTGAATTAAGATTAGAATTAAAGCTATGGTTAGGGTTAAAATTAAAATTAGGGTTAGAACTAGAGTTAGGGTTTTAATTATGGTTAGAGCTAGGGTTAGGGTTAGAGTTAGCAATTAGGGTTAGGGTTAGGGTTAGGGTTAGGAAATAGTGTTAGGATAAGAATTAAGGTTTGAGTTAGGATTAGAGCTAAAATTAAACAAAAATAACTCTTCAAATAAAATCTAAGTAAATAATAAATTTATATTATTTCAAAAGATTTCATTCTTGAACCTTTTCAATTATTTAAGATTTATCCTATTTACTTTAAAATTATTTAAAAATAATTTTATTTAATATACTTAAAAGTTATTTCGATTTGAACATACTTAATTTCAACCATGTTAGTCATAGTTGTACTTAGTACAAATCAAACTTGGGGTCAAGGTCAAACCTAACAACTATAAACTCACTATCCAAGTAAAATTTGAATAGATTAAGTTTGCAAGACTATTGATATCAAACTATTGCTAGCTTACCTCTAAATCATTGTCATGTCAACTCGTCTATCAATCAAATAACACATTATTTACCTCCCTTTAAATCAACAACAAATAATTTTATTACAATACTACAAATGTAAGTACTCACCACTACATGGCACTTGTTACTACTATTACTACATTGCTATTAAGATAGGTACTTGCCACTACGTGACACTTGTTTATTCTTACCATAATATTAACAAAATGAAAATTATTACTTCAAATAATAACAAACTAAAGATAAAAATAAAAATAAAATATTATAAAGCCTCCCAATCAAAAATTAACTTTCCCAAAAAAATATAAATCAAATACTTTTCACCCTTAAAAGGTATACAACTTAAAATTAATTCCTCAGACGAAGGCCATGACTTAACTAGGATTATAACTAGCAATCACACCTTGGTATGTGTACATCAAAGAGATGTGGATGGTCAATTAGGGAAAAAATGGTCTATTTTTTACATACATTTTGCATTATGGTAGGCAATTCAACAAATGATGTTGTATGTACAACAAAGGTCTCAATGAAGAAGTGATAGCTTCAAATCAACAATGATCCAAACATGACTTCTCTGAATGAAGAAGATAATCAAGTTCCATTATGAATAGACTCATGTTATGTTTGCAATTTAGGGAGAGAGAAAGGAAGGGATATATATAGGGGGATGCAAGATGTAAGATTATTAAAGATTAATAAGATGGAGATAATAAGATGGAGATATTATGGAGATTGTATAGAGATTAAATTAGTATACATAAATATAATAAAATATATAATTAATATATATATATATATATTATATAATATAAATTAAATTATATATAATATTATATATAATTATATTATTAGGTGAAATTATAATCTATAATAAAAATATTAAATATAAATAGAAAGATTATTATAATTAATAATTATACATTTTTTATATAGTATAATTTAATGGGTTGTAGGGAGATGCAATAAAACATTGGATGGGGAGGGCGGAGGTATGAAATCCCAACCTCCCCTTCACTACTCCTTAGCAAACATGACTGAAATAAAACCTCTAAATCAAGAAGATAATCAAGCTCAATTACCCATAGGCTCATATGCTATGTTTGCAATAGGGAGAGAGGGAGAGAGAGGAAAAGATAGGGTTAGAAAGAGGGAGAAATAGAGGGGGAGAGTGTGAGAGGGGGTAATGAGATAAAGATAGAGATAGATAGTTTTAAAATCTTTTGTATTGGAAATGGCTATGATTTTTAAGATTTACGAATATAAATTTATATAAATTATAATTAATATGTTATATTTTATTTAGTATTGGATATAAATAATTAAACAATCACTAATTAATTATCTATGTTAAGAGTGTTGTTTTATAAATTTAACTGTGTGGAGTATATTTGCATCAACATTTCGGATCACACACCAGGGGGTGTAGGAACAGAATGAGTGAATGCACACCAAGATGTGATGAAAAGAGGAGGAAGGGGAGAAGGTTGCACATGATTCAAGAAGAGAAATTAAAAGAGGAAAAAAAGATGAGAAATAAGATAAGGAGTAATTGAGAGAAATATGTTGACTAGAAAATAAAATGGATTAGAAAATATTAGAGAAATGAGACCTTGAAGAAGAAAAACAACTTAAAAAATTTAAAAGAGATGACAAATTTTACTTAAATGTTTCAAAAAGTACTTAGTTTATTGTGTTATGTTATTATTAATTTTTTATATTATATTATGTCATTTCTTATTATTTTATTATATTAATTTATGAAACATATACATCTATGTTATTATATTAATTTTTATTATGTTATGTTATTTCATATTATTTTATATACATGTTATTTAAGAATTTTATATAGTACAATTTAAATTAATATATAAATATAATAGAAATATGAAAAAACTTTGTGAACTTATAAATCCACATTATAAACTTATCTACTAATTATATTAAAAAGAAATTTATTATTTACTTTATATAAAATATAATATAATATAAAATAATAAAATAAATTATGATATATATTCATTAATATAATTATAGTATAAAATTTTAACAAACTAACTATATGATAAAATAATTTATAAAATTAAATGGTTTATTAACAATCTATCAAAAAAATTAAGTCTTATATCTCAAACAAATTTAATGAACCAAAAAAAATTAAGTCTTATATCTCAAACAAATTTAATGAACCAAAAAAAATTAAGTCTTATATCTCAAACAAATTTAATGAACCAAAAAAATTATTAGATATTAAAATTTTCCAGCAAAAAGTGAGGTTAATGTCCACGCAATTTCACTATAAAGAATCCGTCAATGACAGTGAGGTGACCTAACGTGCAGAATTTCACGGCAAATCTCAAACAAAAACGAGGGGATGTTTTACCGTCATCGCAAGCCGGAGCATAATAAAATGGGAATATCCTACGGCTGGGAGAAAAACAAACAGTTAAATCCAACGGCAAGCAAAACGAACGGTCAATATTGTATCCATCGTCTTGCGTCCCTTTTAATATAATTTGAACCGTGGATGGCCAAAGTTAACCCGCTCACTTCAGAGAGGGAACGCCTTCGGCGCAACGAGACTTCATATCAAGGTTTTAACTACGGACGAAAGTGAGTTTTCGTCAGAGTTTCGTTATTAACTCTTGAACATGTCTGCGAGGAGCTTACTCTACAAATTCCTGGCACGTCAAAGGTTCAATTCCTCTCCAATTCCTAAAACCCTCAGCAGATCACAAACCTCCTGCTTTGCATTCAGTCCTAGTTGCAACAAGCCCTCAGTAGATCGATTCTTCAATACTCTTTTACCATTCGATGGCTTTTGTGCACGAAGAACATTATTTTCACCGCTAGGAGAATCGGTCACTAGTCATTCAGCGCCATGGAATGTAAAGCAGGAGGGTTTTCATAGCTTAGGGGACCAGCGATTGCCAAAGCGAAGGCCCAGCGCAAAGCACCGCAAAAAACGAGCCGCCTTGAGACCGCCGGGTGAGTGTTAAACGTAACCAGTTTAAAAATTATTTATTTACAATATTAACCCTCATCCAGCGATTCAATTCTTAATCTAGTCAATTTTTTATGTCTAATTTCAGATTTCGCGTTTTATTTTGAACAATAAGTTACATTAAGAGCAACATAGCTGTTGAAAGGTTATCAAATGCAAAAGTAAAGAAGAAAATGGTTGCTTGAAATAAAATTTTACATACCGAGTAAGAAAAAATATTTCAACACCGAACGCTTTTTGCAGTTAATGCGCTTACGGATTCCTTGAAAGAAAATTCTATTCAATAAACAGTCACTCATTGGACCTCGCTCTTATTTAGGTTGCTTGAAAATACTTCAATAGTGAATGCTTTTCGTTCTCACTATGGTTATGGATTAGTGGAAGCAAAATTTTATCCAATAGGCAGTGATTATATGCTCCAATATTGAATGTGTTTTGCAATATTTGTGGCTATGGATTTCTTGAAGGAAATTTTTGTTCAATACAGAGAAAAATAATCCAATAATTAATTTGGTTTGCGGTTGTTTCAATGATGGATTGCTTGAAAGGAAATTTAATTAATAGACTAAGAAAGCTGAATGCTTTTTGCTCTCATTGTAGTTGTTAATTGCTTTGAAAGAAAATTTCAATAGATTGAGGAAATAAATATTCCAATAGTGAATGCTTTTCGCTCTTATAGCAGTTATGATTTTTGTGAAAGAAAATTTCATCTAATAGAGAAGGGGTAAAATACTCAACTACTTATGCTCTCATTGCAGTTATGGATTGCTTGAAAGGAAAATGTGTTCATTGAACCAAGTAAAAAAAATGTCCCTTCACTGATTGCCTTTTGCTTTTATTTCAGTTATGGGTTGCTTGGAAAAATGTTTTATTCAATAGGCCACGGGTAAAATAATCCACAACACTAATGCTTTTTGCTCTTATGGCAATTAGATTTGTTTAAACTTTAAAGTAAAAATTATTCAGCTAATTAATAACAAGAACTTTACATTGAATGCATTTCGCTCTTATTACAGTTATGGATGGTTTGAAATAAAGCTTTTGTCAATAGGCTAAGAGCATTTTCTCCTATTGATAAAATTAGGGCATGTTGATAAAATTAAGTTTTTCTTTGGTGTCTTGGATTGAAGGATGCAGGTCCATACCGCTGGATTATCTATAAGGAGGGAGAGCCTATCCCGCCTAGCCGGCCAAATGAGGGTAGTGTTCGCAGAAGGAAGCATCGTAAACGCATGGAGCAGAGGGCTGCATTCAGATCGGTACATGTTCTAGTTTTTAGAAATTTTAAGTTTCAAAAAGGATCTAGATTTTTCTATTAGTTAAATTGTAATACTCACATTGCCATCAACTAAATATGAGGTGATGCACCATCTCTAAACTTGAGGGAGCTCACCATCTCCAAACATGAGGGAACATGCCTTACACTTTTGAAGCTATGCCTTAGAGGTTTTTAATCTGCCAAGTATGCCATGGACTTGCACAACGATTGGCTTTACCACAAAAAACCTAAGACATAATCATGGTAATGCAACCTTACCACTAGAACATGATTCTCCTAACATTTTAGATTCTTCTTTTGATGGAATGCAATAAAGTGTATTTAATTACTATTCTTCTAAAATAATGTCAAATTAACCTCAATCTGTGTCCAAGTTCAGGATGAAGGGGCATGTTTCTGAAATATGCTAACCAATTTTTTCGATGAATTAACACACATAACCAGCACTTAATCAACTCGGTTAGCGTTAGCTCCAAACAGAAAACTGAACTTGAAATGAACTCACACCAAGAATGCACACTCAATCCCAATGAAGGATAGGTGTTGTCATATGGCGGAGGAGCTAAATGAAAATACTTGAAAGAAAACTACTCAACGTCAAGAATGTGCACTCAAGATCCCACTGAGGGCGAGGTGCTAACATATGACGGAGTGTTGAATTGAAAACTAGAAACTGATAGGCGGATAACCAGCCATGAAGAGCATTTCCTCACTACCACCAAACAGTGGGGGGAAAAGATTACAATTAAAACAATTCATCCGCTGCGGCGGGCATCCACAGAATTGTGGGGATTCTCCACTTGAAAGTGGGTACAATGATATAACCAATTCTTTCTCCGCAAAACCGTCCAGGGGTAATTAATTAGAATTTAAACAAGTAATTTGCAGCAATGACATTGGTTGGATTAGTACTACTAAATCTCAACCTTACAATTCAAGAGTCTGCAAATACAAGTATTACAATGATAGGAAATAAAGCCAAGAAGAGAAGAATGTATTCTATCAATGTTCTTTGACTTCCCAATGATAAATTAAAGGCCAAACTGAAAATTAATGCAATCTGATATAAAAATCTGAGTTCTGGAAATTTTGATCAGCAAACTGTAAACACCATAAAATGCTCATAACTTGGTCAAATTACCTCCAAATGACTTGAAATCAGTTGCAAGGATCTCCTGGAAGATAGGCGCCTATTCCATGATGAAGAAACAGCAGTAAATGATGATTATTATTTTCTTAGCACAATTCCCAATGTTCCAAAATGGTACGGCCTTGAGCAAGGGCGATTTTGACAAGTAAAAATCATAAACTCAAAACTAAAATCTGAAACTCTCCAAAGATGGTCGCCTTGGGTGTAGGAATGGATTGGAAAAGTACCCACAAGCAAATTAAATTCACTCCAAAAGCTGTATGCAAAAACCACTTTCAGCTGTGACTGTATCAGCAACTTCAAAACTGGAAATTTCATCAAAATCTTCAACTATTGAGCTCAATCAGTCTGATTTGAGAAGCACAAATGACCAACTAGGTGTTGTATTTCAAACACGAAATTGGATTGGAACAACATCCCTGCAAGTTGTCAGAAACATTCTGGTATACAAATGAAGCAACAAGAACTCAGAAGTTGAATGAAGTTTTACAAATAATAAAATATCATTCAACTGGCAGCGATTTATTAAATTTTGCCTTCAAATTGAAGTTATATATTTGTATATCAGTCTAGGAACTTGAATTGCAAATATCAACAGTCCTGGAACTTACTAATAGCAAATGCCAATAGTAAGTCAAAACCATTGAACAGAACGCAAAGGATTGAATTGCAGATATACTTAGACTTGCTAAAAAATAGCAAACTGCTATAAATAGTAAGTCTGCACAACATCCTCTGAACGCCAATTGAACAGAATCTGATCTACTTCAACTTAGCCTACGGATTTCCGGAAATAGGCTAAATGAAGAGTATATGGCCAAAATCATTACAGTTTCCAGGGATGGCAAAATATTTCTTATATCTTGGGTACGACAAGCGGGTGACTACTAAAAATGTGTAAAATAATAGTTGAAAATTAAACTAAAAAACAACTTCAATAAAATGAAATACATATTATAAACAAATTGGCTACAATGAGTGATACAGTTATGTATTTGATCCCTAGCTGCAATATGTGATACAGTTTTGATATCCATATACAAATAAGACAGTCACAGTAGGGATTAAAGAGCAAGTTAATTATATATAACATTATGCCAAACAGTAGGGACCAAAACATGCATATAAGAACACCACCGTAACCACAACTTGCAATAGAAACTTCTGGTATACAGTCAGGTTTGAAGTTACAAATCAATGCAGCGATAATTTTCCTTCAAATTGTTATATATTTGTATATCAGTCTAGGACTTGCAAATATCAACAGTCCTGGAAAAATATCAATAATCACTTACAGAACGCAGACATATACTTTACCTCTTGATGAATTCACCAAGGTATCCTTTGTGTTTTGGCTATGGTGATCTGAGTATTTGCTGATCTGCACTCTGTTATTTTATGATCTGAGTATGACCTGTGACCTGTCAATATGGCGATCTGTATATTTGCCTTGCAAGAGATGGTGCTGGTAGGTAGTGTGATCTAGTTTGGACTTGGTTATGCCTCTCCAACAGGGAAATGAGATTGATGACTGTGATTGCCCTATAAAATGATGGTGGTCACTACTCCTTTGCTGAATCTACCATGCTGTAAATACCTCAACTTTTACAGTATACCTGCTCCAAGGTGCGATGTCATTATCCTGGCAGCGTTGGGATATCCACTTCTAGATGCAGGATGTATGATGGATCATTAAATCCTTTCCCAAATTGGTACATCTCTCAAGTAATAGCTTGAAACAACCTGGACAGACCTGAATAAATCCACTGATCGGTGCAACTGCAATTCCTATGTAGAATTGTCAAGAAAGAGGGTAGGGTTTGGTGTCCTAACCTCAGGATTTCGCAGTTAAGGGGTTTTGTCCTCAATTATGGGTATATGTATGTATCAACACACACACACATATAAATACACACACACACACACATATATATAAATATATGCATACACACACACACACTCACACACACACTCACACACACATATATATATGTATATGTACACACACACATACAATTATATATGTGTAGGTGTGTGTATACAGATACATATGTGCATGTGTGTATACACATACATATGTGTGTGTGTATACATATATATGTGTGTGTGTATAGATGTTTGTGTATACATATATATGTGTGTGTATAGTGTTTAAAACCTATGCTCCACGGGGACACGTCCCCTGTGTTTTTATGCCGTTTCCCGTATTGGGTACGAAACGGGGACGCGGGGACGGCTAGGAAACGTCCCCTAGCCGTCCCCTTTTGCCCTCCAAGTACCCGGTACTTCCAGGGGACTTTTGGCAAAAGGCAGGGGACGTAGGGTACTTCTAGAAGTACCCGAAACTTCCTAGCCGTCCCCCATCCGTACCGGGTATGGCTAGAAGTACCCTACAACCCAGCAGCAAAAAAGACACATTTTTTATAAAAAAATAAAGTTTTTTAAAATGAAAAAAAGGCATGGGCGGGCCCACAAGGGATGCCCCATGCCACTTAACCTAATTTATGTCTTATATAGTTTCATCCAATCAGTCAAGAGGAATTGCCTTACCTCTAGACGATCAGAGAAGTTGGTGGCAGTACACAATGCTTTGCAGCTATAGGATTCGCTAGACTAGTCAGTATCGTCAGACTCTAGCCTTACGTTGGGATGTTAATCCCGAAGATGCTATGCAGATTGAGGAGGAGAATGCACATGAGGGATTGGTTGGGGTTCCATTGGTTGAACTTGAGGCAGATCCTTCTATTGACATGGACACTGACACTGACTTAGACTTGAGCTCCGATGGCAAGGGCGATGCTGATTTAGACCTACCTTCTGTTGATTAGGGACCTTGGACAGCGATATATTTTCTTGGTTTTATGTTTATCATGTCATTTCATAGTTGAGACTTGGAGCCTTTGGGCATTTTGGTTATAATTATCAGACTTTTATATGATATGTATGCACATTGATAATGAAAAACATTTGAATTTTGCTAATTTGTTTGTCGATTCTCATGTGAAATCTCAATTTAAGTCTAATGATATGTATTAAGCTTATACAATGTCTAGAATGAACGCTTTATCAATGTTATGCTATGAACATTTGAAATTTCTCTATATTTTAAAAAAATTCCCTATTTTTTTATCAGCCGTCCCCTGCCGTCCCCTAAAAAATGACCCAAAAGTACCCCCGTACCGAAAACTCGTCCCGCCGTACTGGTACTCTCCGTCCTCGAAACCCCGTGGAGCATAGTTAAAAACACCTTTTTTAAGGGTGTTGGAGGTTGGCTAGGAAAGAAGGGACATGACAGTCCTTCCTTCCCTAAATCGCTTTCCCTCAAGAAATTTCAGACTTTGAGGCTCAAATATCTCCACTCCTTCCCATGTGGCATCCTTGAGTGGGAGCTTTTTCCATTTCACCAAGTACTCTGGGATGACCTTGTTCTTTAGTCTCTTCTCCCTCATGTTGATGATAGTTTTGGGCTCCAAAATCAATTTTCCTTCATCATCAGGTGGTGGCAGCTCTAAAGTGGGTGTGGCATGTTGTCCAAGAGACTTCTTAAGATATGACACGTGAAAGACATTGAATTCTGCTGTTTTCCAGAAGTTCCAACTCATATGCAACCTCACCTATCCTCTATATGATCTTATAAGGTCCATAAAATTGTGGCTCGTTTCGGCATCACTCCCCTTGAGGGATGATTGCCTATAAGGTTGTAACCTAAAAAAAACCATGTCTCTCACCTCAAATGTTTTCTCCAACTAGTGATGATCAGCATACATTTTTTGTTGATTTTGGGAATGCTGTAGGTTCTCCTTGAGTGCATTCAAAATATCTAGACTTTGCTGTACCAAATCTCTAGCTCCAAGAACTCAACTATTTGAAAGAATGAAATCCATGATTGAAGTTGCATTATAACCATAGAGTGCCTTGAAAGGAGTCATACCTATATACATGTGATGAGTAGAATTGTAGCAATACTCTCCAATGTGGAGGCACTTTACCCATGCGATTTGCTGTCCCGTAGCATAATTTCTCAAATATCCTTCTATCCACTTGTTTACAATCTTTGTTTGCCCTTTTGTTTGAGGATGATAACTAGAACATGGAGTCAACTCTGTACATGTCAATCAAAAACATTCTTGCCAAAACAAACTAATGAATTTGTTGTTCTTGTTGCTCACAATATTTTGTGACAGCTCATATAGTCTAAATACCTCTCTAAAAAAAATCAGCCACTTGTGGAGCCTTGTATTCTGAAAATACAACATAAAAATGAGTGTGAGTCTATCCACTACCTTAAAGATGCAGTCCTTACCTTGTACTTGCGGAAGACCCATGATAAAATCTATGGAGATGCTCTCTCATTTTTGATTTGGAATGGGTAAAGTCTGCAACAAATCAGCTGGAAATACATGTTCTACTTTGGAGTCAACTCTGTACATGTCAATTGAAAAATTTCTTGCCAAAACAAACTAATGAACCTGCTGTTCTTGTTTCTCACAATATTTTTTGGCAACACATATAGTCTAATACCTCTCTAAAAAACAAATCAACTGCTTGTGGAACCTTGTATTCTAAAAATACAACATAAAAATGAGCATACTTAGTGAGTCTATTCACTACCACAAAGATGAAATCCTTACCTTGTGCTTTCGGAAAACCCATGATAAAATCTATGGAGATACTTTTCCATTTCTGATTTGGAATGGGTAAAGGCTGCAACAAACCAGCTGGAAATACATTTTCTACTTTGTTTTGTTGACAAGCCAAACACTCCCTAACATGCTTCAAAACATTACTGTTGAGTTCCTTCCATGAAAAACACTCACTTATTTGTTTGTATGTCTTGTAGTATTTCAAGTGACTAGCTAGAGGTGTGTCATGACATGCTGTCAAGATTTTCTCCTTCATTTTTGATTCTGGGACAAGATACATCCAATCCTTATAAAGGATGAGCTCATCAACTACCTAGTACCTATCATCTTGTAGCTTGCCATCTAAAATATCAATATCAAATGTGTTCTTGACATATTTGGCTATAATAGAAACTTTTCATTCAATAGATATATCAATCATGGAACACAAATAATATTTCCTAGATAATGCATTAGTCACAATATTATTCTTCCCTTTAACATACACAATGTCAAAATCATAGGCCTATAGCTTATTTACCCACTTTTGCTATCTATTATTCAAATCTTTTTGATTGAGGAGGAATTTAAACTAATATGATTTGTTTTCATCACAAATTCCCACAATCCAAATATTGCTTGAACTTGGCTAGTGCATGCATGATGGCTAGCATTTGCTTGTCATAGATAGAAAAACTCTTTTGTGACTGCTTGAGCTTCCTACTCTCAAATGCTATGGGGTGTTTGTTTTGCTTCAAAATTGCTCCAATCCCCACTCTTGAAGCATCACACTCCAAAACAAAAGAGAGTGAAAAAATTGGAATATCCAAAACAAGAGATGAATTCATTACCTCTTTAAGTTTATCAAAAGCTCTTAGTTCTGAATCACTTTAAGAGAAGGTTCCCTTCTTCATCAAATCTGTCGATGGGGCTGAGAACTATGAAAACCCTTTGATGAACTTTCTATAATAGTTGCATAGACCAAAAAATCCTCTCAAGTGTGTTATATTATTAGGTGGAGACCAATCCACAATTACCTTAATCTTCTCATCATCCATGTTAACCCTTTGGGCACTAATGCCCCATATATAATATCTCAGTCAAACCAAACTCATATTGTGATGCCTTAGCAAAGAATGACTTCTGCTCTAGAATACCAAGCCCTCATCCATCTGCCTCAAATGATCTTCCCATGTCTTATTAGAAATCAAGATGTCATCAAGGAAAACTGGAACAAATTTCCTCCATTGTTTGATGAGTATTTGGTTCATGCAAGATTGAAATGTGGCAGGTGCATTAGTCAATCCAAATGGCATGACCAAGAGCTCATAATACCCATAATGATACGTGAAAGCTGTTTTATGCACATCCTCTTCTCTTACCCATATTTGATGATACCTCGAGCTTAGATCAATATTGGAGAAGTACACTACATCATGAAGCTCATCTATCAACTCATCGATCTTGGGAATTAGGTAGCAATTCTTGATTGTATTCTTTTTGAGGGCTCTATAATCGATGCACATCATCATAGTACCATGCTTTTTCTTGACCAACACCCATGCTTTTTCTTGAGCAACACCATGAAGGAAGCAAATGGACTAGAACTAGGTCATATGTATCCCATATACAACTCCTTGATCTCCTTCTCAATCTCCTTTTGCCTCCTAAGACGATGATAAGGTGTAGTAATGTTTGGTTTTGCTCCTTCCTCTAGCTCAATCACATGTTGAAAACCTTTATTCGGTGGTAATCTTGAAGGAATATAGCTAAACACCTTGCTATGCTTATCCAAGATAGATTGGATGTCAACATGATAAGATCTCCCATCCTTGGAGCTCTCTCCATCCTTTTTGCTGAAACAATCTTCGGAGCCCCATTGGATAGGCCTCAAAGAACCACCTCCTTTCCTTCAAATTAGAATCTCAACTCCATAGTTTGATAGTTTTGTGTAAATTGGTCAAGTGAATACAACCATTGCACACCCAAAACTAGATCACCTATGCTAACCACATAAAAATTATCTCATGCTTTGTGCCTCCCTAGGGTCATCCAAAGAAGTTCAATCCTTTTGTTGCATAGAATAGTAAAGCCATCAGCCATTGTAACATTAAATCCCTCAAATCATTTGTCCTCACTCCCATCCTAGTCACCAGACTCTTATTGATGAAGTTGTGGGTAGCCCCACTATCAATCAAGACTATCACTTTATCAGCTATCTCTACTAGACTCCTCTGACTTGAAAAGGATGATAGCTAGGTGCCCTTGAAAGTGTAGCAAGTGTGCCTCCTGATGACTCTTCGCCTTCCTTGCTCTCATGTACCACCTCATCAACTACATCTTTAGGCTTGGGTTTCTCTACATTTGATTCCTCATCGGACATCACCTTTATGTAGTGTACTTGTCCCTTTCCCAAGCATTTGTGCCCTAGATCCCATGGCTCTCTACAAGAAAAGCATATGTCCTTTTTCCTTCAAAGTTCATTTTTGGATTCTTCCATCTTGCTTTGTGTTAGGTTGAGGGAAAACCTTATGAAATGGTTTCTAATGCTGGCTTGATGGTGCACCATTAGTGTAGAACTTGTTCTTAGTCATCGAATCCTTCAAATTTAGTGCTCTTTTGTGGCATCTTATAGGGATACGGGGTCAAAAGCCTTGACTAAACCTCTAAATTGCTTAGCTAGTCCCTCTACAAATAAGACAATGAGCCTCCTCTTTGTCACATTTGGAACCATAACTAATACTTGTTGGAATCTTGCTACATACTCGTCCACTATGCCTTGCTGTCTCAATTGGGCAATGTCATGTCCCCAAAACCATAACACTAAGATGACAAAATATATATTTACAAATATTGACCATTTGATACCATTATAATTATAATTGTCAAAGACAATATTATAATTATAATTATTATATTATGAATATTAAAATATAAATGCTAAATGTTATAATCGTTATAATAAATATTAGAAATATAAATATTGGCAATTTAAATGATAAAATAAATATTAAATATATAAAAACTGATATAAAACAATAAAATTAATTTTATAAATATAATACTAAGAAGGAAGTATACAGTATCCAATAATATTATAATTACCAAACATAAATAACAACGATTATATATAGAATATTACAGCTATCTCTGCTGCTACATTCCTTGGGTGCCGTGATTAGAGAAGTCGCATGCTCTACTGATCGAAAGTTCAGGATACATACGCACTTGTATTGGAGAAAGCCGATATTGTCTTCCCTATTGAGCCAACTTGGGAAATACGGCTGGAGTCAAAGAGGAGTCGGGTTTATAAGATTATCGCATTGCCCAATATAAGGATTCAAAGTTATGAACAGAAAGACCAGCAATGCACGGGAGTTTTGGTAAGGTGAATAATATAATTAGGAAACAATAATTATATCAATTACAACGATTTTTAATGAAGATAGTGTTTGGTAAAGCAAAGTGAGTTATTATAGAAAGTAACGATTCATTATGGAGGGATAATATTAACAAAAGGCATGTCTCTTGAAGGGGGATCACTCCTCTAAGGGGCCCCTCATTTCATTTGATATAGAGATATAAAAAGAGATAAGGAGGAGAAGTTTGAAAAAAGGATAATACCGATTTATATATATTTAAATATATCACATTTACTGTATTCTGAGGAGCCATTGATCATTTTAAGTTGGGCTGTATATTAATTAGGGAAAGTCAGACAATCAGCCAAGGATATTGCATGGTCCAAGAGACTAAAATCTGTAACAGCAAATCCAGGGTGGCACCATCTTATTCCATCGTTACATGCATGTAATTAGAGAGGAAATACCGAACCCGCACTCACTTTGTGGTGACTGTCCTATATATTGAATAACATTAAAATCTCAGACTATATTTGTCAGATTTATTACCTGATAATTTCTTATTTTTATCAGCATATCCATCAGTTATTATACAGGCATATAGAAGACAAATCATCAAATCAATTGTAGCGTTGGGGGTTACTCTTAAGAAATTAAGATTTATCATTTGATTCATTGATCCTGGTCTTCTTCATACCTTGGTTTATAAGATTAAGAGACAAACTAGGATTGAACCCAAAAAGGGGACATTACAGGCAACACTTGAAGTTGAAGTGTATCTTGAGGTCCTTCCTATCAAATCTATCCATAAGCTGCTGTGTAAAATCAACATAGGTGGCAATGTGACTATGTCCTTGGGTGATCATTTCGTGATGCCACCACTCATGGGCTATACCCTCCAAATGAAGAATTACAAATTTGATGGCTTCCTCTTCCAATATAGGGTTGGATGAAAGATAGGTATCCAAGTTTTGGACCCAAGCTCATATGAGGCTGTGCCATTAAAAGGCAGAAGTGCCAACGTCTGCTGCAAATCTCTATGAGGCTGTTGTGTAGGTCTTCTATCCACTCCTGGTCCACTCGTACATCTGAAATTGCAATAATTTGCAAGTGTAATTTGATTTCTGATGTTTGGATCAAGGCCCACGTACTCATCCATTCAAGCATTGATGCCATTTCTTTTACTTCAGGTGGAGCCTCTTCCTTGGGTAACAAGGTGGGTTGGAAAGGTCCACCTACTGATCTAGTTGAAACCCTGCTATGATTGTTTGGACCATCTGAGTTACTCCCTTCACCAATGAGATTTTGTGTGGGTTTGGTGGTGTTTAGAGTAGTATTCATTTGGATGAGTAGCTGGTTTGTCTGCTCCTGGTTTAGGATAAAAGCATCTAGTTTGTCTCCCTGATCTGCCATTTTTCCTTACCTTGGCACCTACTCCAACACTGATCTCTGTTTGTGCAGCTGCCAGCCTCCTTTTTTCCCTTTCTAGAGCTCTCAAATCCCTTTGGCTTAATTGCATACATTCAAAATTCTCATCCACAGGCTGGCAGGTCTACTGCTCTGATGCTAAGCTAATTAACTTCTCCATCATTGAGGTCCATTGAGGCAAATAATTTCTTACTGGGTGGAGGAATTAGAGTCACTTTATTTAGGAGGGGCCATCTCTATATCTATTTTCTTCAAAGAAGCTTTGAGATTAGGAATTTTAGACTGTTTTGGTGCAATATTGTTTTCAGGGGTAATATTAGCCTTAGGTTGCTCTAGGAGGGGGTACTCCCTCCTTACATGGCCATCCATTTTACACAAAAAGAAAGATGATAACCCTCCCAGCTTTTTAATGTTACATTGGGATATTTTTTTCCATTTGGTAACACAAAATATCAGGGAACCCAATGTAAGAATTAAACAACATTACCACTTAGCATTCATATGGGCCAAGGTAAATTTAGTTTCTTCTACTTGAAGAACTTCCCCAAGGGGTTTTAGAGCAAACTTGGGGAGATATCAAAGCTGAGGAGGCACATTAGCAAGTTGCACCCATTTAGGTTCAAACTTTACAACAATTTATTGTGATTCAATATAAGGGTTCCGTGATAAGGCCTTATAAATCAATCTTCCCACATTCCAGAATTTCGTTTTTAAGATAATTTTGCATGCTAAACATTTTGAAATTATTCATAAACAAGTTAGTGTGAATTATTCTACAAAATGAGATATAAATGCCTAATTTTTTTCCCACAAAGAGACCACCCAATCATCAAACAACTTCCTGGAAGGGAGGGTCTCTTTATTTAAACAAGCAAAGAAAACAGCAATACTTCGTATCCAATCTTCTTTTTTAACAACATTTTTTCATATCATCATTCATAGAGATAACCATGACTTTCATGGGGGAGTGAGGAGGCTTCCTCTATCCCTCTCCTTTTGTGGGTATGTGACTTTTGAATAGGTAGTTGTTTTCTTGTCCATTGTAACACCTTGCAGAGAATAAATTAGTTTCTGGAACCAAATTCAGCCCCTCCTGTTTGCACAGCCTCTATGAAAGATTTCTTAAACACCTTGTTAGGAGGATTGACTTTCCTTTTCAGAACATTACTATTTGTGATTCTTTCACCATTTTTAAGATCCTCAAATTTTTTTGATTTTCATACTCATGTGCCATTCAATGACCAACCGAGAGCTGATTTCACTGCACCCATAAGAAATTACCTTCCTCGAGAGCATTAATATCAAGGCAGCTAGAAAACCCAACTAACAGCCAAAATGAATAGTGCATGTGGACTTGTGACATGTGTGAACAACATAAACAAAATATAAGAACAACAGTAAATGCCCAACCCAAAAATATGGCAGAAGCACACATTGAGAACATATATATTTGAAAGAAAGCAGGTATGGCTAAAAATTTCATCTGGTAGTAGTTTTATTCACACCAAAATACAAAAAGTTCAAATTAAAAAACTAGAACAAACTGCACAAAGATGACAAAGGGAACAAAGGCTACCAAACCAAATGCATTTGAATTTAATGAAGGAGAAGAGCTCAGGAGACAGCAAACGAAGATGACTTTTCATCTTCCTCAACCAGCACCAGAGCTCTCCTCAACCTCTTCTTCTCCAGGAAATCTTCAATATTTCCAGAATCCGCAATATTAAAAAGTAAAATTGTGCTATATAACATTTAGTAAAAAGAGAGGGTGTTTTTAATCAACCTTGTAATTAAAGTTGGCTGGTCATCACTCTCTCTTTATGCACTCACACTTCAGCCTTTCATTTTTCTAGTTGAATGAAGAATATATCTCAAGCAGCCTTTCTCTTTCCATTTTCTGATTTTTCCTCACATCTTTGTTTGCTTTTCATGGAGTAAGGGTTTTGGGTCAGTGTGTGTGGAATTCAGAAGACAAGGTAGAGGTATAAGAGAGGAATTGTATGGTCATTTGCTCACAGAATAGAGATGCAATTAATATCTAAAACCCTATATTTCTGATGAAGGAGAAACCGACATGAATTGCAAGTCATTTTTATGGGGTTTGGAGGTAGAATGTTTAGTTTCTAAATTTAGTGTTTGTTTGTATAGTTCCCAAGGATAGATTCTGCATGGGATTGTACAATCAAAATTTG
Source organism: Sequoia sempervirens (assembly GCA_007258455.2). Taxonomy (NCBI): domain Eukaryota; kingdom Viridiplantae; phylum Streptophyta; class Pinopsida; order Cupressales; family Cupressaceae; genus Sequoia; species Sequoia sempervirens. Next base: position 315,826,796 of record VDFB02373365.1, on the reverse strand, counting down.
TAAAAATTTAGTCTTGATTATATTTTGTAGTTTTTAGGTTTTTGGGCATTTGGCAAGAATTTTGTGGCAGTTTTGAGCAATTATGGCTGCATAGGTTTACAAAACTCTCTGCACAAATTAGTGAGTTTCATTTCCAGTATTTTTTTTCTAGATTTGATAAATTTCTGTAATACAAGTGCTTATTAGAAGTTTATGGTATTCTGGTCCCGATTTATTTTGATACTTGATAGCTATTATTGATTATGGCAATGGAAAATTTGAATAACCTGATGGTGTCTGACTCCCAAAGGTTCAATGATCAAATTTTACCTTTGAAAAAAGAGAATGATGAGCATATTAGTGTAAAGGGTGTTGGATGGAGTCTTCAATGAGGAATTGCTTATGAATCAAGTAGAAGAGAGTGCATTAAATTGAAACAAATTTATAGGAGGATCAAGGTGATATTTTCAAACGCTAACACAGGAAACAAATTTATAATATAAAAAGTAACACTATTCCTTATAAAGTTAAATCAAAGATTAGTTGACATTAAATTGGTCCTTTTTTCCACTTTGTATATTCACCTTTTTCATATTATGGTTGAATGTAAGGATATAGTTTGCCTCTCTTATGAATGTATGTAACTAGGAACTTTGAACATGTTTGCTGGTTCTAGATTCTCTCTAGTTCTGAGCTTCTGTCTTTTGAGAAGTTTGTCTTCAGCTTGAATTGAGAAGTTACCCTGGATTTGAATTACATTAGCTAGCTCTTTATTATGTTCTCTACAGTGTTTTAGCTGGATCAGCAAGTTTTAGCAGTTTTTTGGCCAAGCTTAGGGTATTTTCCTCAAGATCTGGCCATATTTTTCCTGTCTTTGTGGTTATATGGATAATGTTTGACATCTCATCAATTGGGTTCTATGGAGGCTGAAGCTGAAAGGATTTATAGTCTTTCCCGAAGATGTATATTTCTATGAGTGTTTTTGAATCATTGGCCTTTGATCTTCCACATCTACTATTATAGATTGGTTCATCTCTCAACATTTCTTACAGATTGTGGATAGCATAATCATGTAGCCTAAGTTGCCAAATTGGGTACAGGTACGTGGGTACGGTATGTCGGTATGACAAAATTTGGGGGGAGGTTTGGGTACATCCATACAAAAAACATATAAAAATTATAAATAATTATATATACATTATTAATATATAATATTATATACAGTATTAATAATTAACTATTAAACTATTGATAACATATATAATATTTATTATATATACCGTATTAACAATAGGTATGGGTACATACTATATTATAATTATTAATATTAATATAAACATGTTAAATATTAATAATAAATATTGAAAAAATCAAAGTAGGATAGGAATACTATATAAATATAGATAAACCTACTTTTCAAAACCCTCCAATATAGATACCATGTAATATGATGTTCATTATATATATATATATATATATATATATATATATATATATATATATATATATATATAAACTAAATAATAAATATTAGATAATATTAAACTTAATAAATAACCAATTTAATATAATAATATATATTTAACAATATTTTATATACTAATAAATTAAATTTAATAAACAATAATCTTCATTAATAATAATTGTTATATTATTGTCGATATTGGCATGGTGTGATGGTTTAAAGGTCGTATTGTTGTTCTTGCCACCAAGGTTCAAACCCCGTTGGGGTAGTATTATTGAATGGTTGTATTTCAATTCATAGTTCCAATTCAAAAGCGTTTACCCTTGAATAATTTTTTTTTATTATATTATTAATTGTTAAAAATCATATTAAATTTCATAAAATTCTAATAATTATAAATGATATCAAATAAATTCTACTAAAGCCCTCTAAATATTTTCTTTTGTTTCCCGACCGCTCCCTAGCGAATAACTTATTATTACTTCTCATGTAATAAATTTCCTTCGAATAAATTTCCTAATAAAGCCCAACATTTTAGGTTGAATTATGCAGTTCAAATATATTTTCTTCGGGGAAGAGTCCTATTTCTCTTCCCTCGCTCAAAACTTTTACGAATTGGAAAGGCGAAGAATTATGCTGCTTCTCCCACTCGAGTCCAGATGAGAATAGATATCTGACAGTGAGTAAAGTGACACAACAATGCAAGGGATAGAAAAAACCCTTAAAAATTCGTGTTTGCAGATGAAATGCTCAGGTTTCGGTTTTGAATTGCCTTTTCGTCACTAGAATCGGTCAGATTCGACATGCAAAACTAAAAACCATTTCGGGCAAGAAAAATCCGTACCTAGGTCGAATCCATAGGCGGTTCGAACTAGGATCCGATTTCGAGACGTTTCATACCCGGAATCAGCCTGTATGTGTAACGATTCAATAACATAGCATGTAGCTTGCCTATCTTAACATCATTCATCACATGGTTCGAGTATTTGTCGTGGTCAATTAAAAGACTGTTCTCATTAGCAACAAGTTGAGGCACACTGCCATATCCTGTTGAAGGTGTGCTAGTTTTGTTGTCTTTAAAAGGCGAAAGATGTGTAGTAGTTTATTTTCAGATGTTCCATTTATTATGAAAATTGAGGGTGTTGTCATTGCTTATATTGAGATTTAGAAGCTCCGTTTCCTCTTTCTTTTGTTATCCTAAACAGTGATGGCTAGCTTATTACCTCTAGGAGGTAGACTTTGACCACTTCAGGGGCCAACAAGTCTGCTAGGATGATCATTTCTCTTATCATTCTTTTACTAGTATCGGGATTATTAATTACGATGTCCACCATTCCAAGCTATCCGTACTAGGTCTACTCAATGTCAAGGACTCTCTCTTGTCATAGCAATCTAGGTCACAAGCAAAAACATGTATCATTAGTGTTATCCTTGTCTCTAGAGATTCATTGGCCTTAGATGTTTGGAAAGATGGTAGGATAAGCTTCTCAATCCTTCCTAGGGTTGTCCACCATGCCCTCTAGGTCTAGAGCATTCTTGTATGAGCATTGTGAGATCATGTGTGGGACCTTTCACAGTGAATGATGATTTTACCAGCACTTTTACTACACATTATGATGTGGCACCCTTTGCTTTTAGATTTGATTTTGATGTTTGTTTGTGTAAATCTTTAGACAGTGCATCTCTATATGGTGCCACTTTTCATGGGCAAAGAAAATATCTTTGTGCTGTAATGTTTGGGAGAATGCAAATATAAGGAGATGCAAGGCTGTGGTCATCTTGTTGCAACAATCAATAATGATTCTTTGCACCCTTTTGAAAAATGCTTTTGTGGGGTCATTCTCCTTCATTGCTATTGCAACATTTATTTGTTTTTATCATGGATTCCATTCCATTATATATTTCTCCTAAACATGGCCTATCTATATCAACAAACCTGATGATATTCATGATGGGCTTACTGAAACTCAAAATGTAATCTACATGATCTCACTATTCATCATCTAAGATCAATGATTTGACCTTTTGGGACCTTTGTGAATTTGCTAGCCTCCACATTGTTCAAAGGTTTGCTGATGACTATGGTGGTCAATGCCTCTTGCACTTGCAAGAGTTGTTTCAAGATGATTGTGTGTGATGCAATTGAGTCTCAACAACCTTATGTAGTGTAAAAAATAACAAATTAAAAGCTTATTGCAAACTTAATGTAATATAAAAAAAATATTGAAATTTCATAAACTTACCTTCAATAACACCAACTTGGAGAAGGATTTGAAGATGCCTTGTGACATATGATGGTTTGTTTGAAGATCTGAATCTCTTTACACTTGGTGTGTGTTTCTTTCACCCATTCAATCTTTGTGTCAATCTTCTTCATTGTGAAGTTGAGGGAGTGGATAGTACATGGTGTCCACAAAATGTGCCATATTTTGTCTCGACCAATAAACCTACCGTCTTGCAATTTTTAGCAATTTTTGTTATGACTTGTTTACAATATTTTCAGCACACATAATCTTTGTCAACTCCATGAAGATTTTGGCAATGAAGTTCGCATTCTTCACTTGCCCCTCACAATCAACCACTTTCAAAAACATTGCCTCTTTAGGGTGCACACCAATGACATTAATTAAAGATTGGTTTTTAAAATCTTTCCATCTATTTGAAACAATGGACACTCCTATTTCAGCCCATGAATAACCGATTGACTGTAGTGATGTCTCTACAAAATGTTTTTCTTTTGCCAATCAGGTGGTGCACACCTTTTTATACCTATGACTTGTGTAGTTTGAGGGTGTTTGATTGATTGCCGTCACCATTTCTTGTCACTATGGTGATTTCAGTGTGTTGAAAGGAAGTCTATTGGCAGAACAAAACATGCAATGTCCCTTGCCTCATTAGGGAATGTCTTATCCAACATGCTTCATTTGTGGGATGGTAAGTGATTGTCTTCTTGGGAAGAGGGTGTAGGTGGCTTGTGTGATTCTTTCTTTGCTGAAGGATGAGATCTTAATTTTTCTCACATATAATATAAGCTTCTTCTTGTTCTTTGATAAATGAGAGTACTTTTCCTTTGGCAACCTCTTTTGTGTGGCCCTTGACAAACTAAAATTCCATGGCCAGTCATAGGACATAGGTAAGCTTTCACTTGATTATATGAGCTTTTGTACTCATTGTGGCACTGACTACAATGCCAAAGAAAACCCCCACCTCTAGGAAGCTGCTCAATCATCATATTATTTTGCCATGTAGGTGATGCATGATCATATTTGAATGGCCTATATGTCCTTAGGTCTACTAAATTAAAACTAGTAACCTTTTTGTATGGATTCCTTTTTTTTTAATAAAAGGGGTAAAAACTTTATTAAGCCATAAAGCAATACAAAGCAAAGGAGAACAAAAGACCCATTAGGGTCCAAGAACCCAAACCAGAGTGATCAAGACACTCCCAAGAAACATCTCATATCTTCCATAACAAGGTCTTCCAGAACCTGGGAAAGATCTTCAGGAAGGCTTCCCTAGTCTTCCACATTCCAAGTTCCCATCCGCTTAAACACCCATTTAGCCAAGCCATCAGCCACCTTATTCCATTCCCGTAGGATATGACAAAAGGTGATAGAATCCAAAACCTCACCCAGAGAAATGATTTGCTTGACCACAACAGCCAACTGCCAGTTCACATCATCTAAATGACGTTTATTCAACAAGTCAATCACAACTTGGGAATCCGACTCACAAATAATCCTTCTCCAACCATGGGCACAAGCCCGTTCTAGTGCCAAAAGAATAGATAAGGCCTCCATAAAGTTGTTGGTTTGCTGGCCTTTGTACATCGAAAAGAACTCCACCACCCTCGAGCTATCCCAGCCAATATTGCCAACCCCAACATGCCCAAGATTACCTTTGGAAGACCCATTAGTGTTGATTTTCAAGACTCTAAGAGGAGGGGGTTTCCAATGACCATCTCTCTGGATCTTCCCTCTGCCGCACCAACCCTGCCCAAGCAGGGGGCCACTCCTATCATCAACAGGAAGCCCCAAAGTCCGGACAACATCCAAATCTCCAGGATCCACTGGAACAGACAAATCACATTTAGCTGCCATAGTCTCCTAGATAACCCCCAAGATTTTCAACCATAGCTGTCCCACCATAAGCTTCTTATCCAAAAAGATCCTCTGGTTATGTTCCAACCAAATATGTCAGATAATCAAACTGGGGCCAATTTTCCAAGCAATTTGAAGGAAAGAAGTCCTAACTGGAGAGTGTCCCAGCCCATCCCAGAAGTCATCCAAAGAGGAGACATGTCTGCACGGTTGGTTCCAGACTCCCCACTAGAAGTTCCAAATCAATCTAGCAAAGGTGCATTGAAAAAATAGATGAGTACATTCTTCATTACTGGTGCACATGACACACATAGAGGGACCTTGAAATCCCCGCTTCCCAAGATTCTCCCAGGTGAGGCATTTGTTCTAAACTACCAGCCAAGAAAAGAAATTGCATTTAGGCCAAGAGAATCTATTCCAAACCTGTTTCCACCAAGGGACCCCCAAACACTCGAAAGCCTGCTTGTCTAGCACCAGATAACCGGAGGCAACGGATAATTTTCCTTTCGGGTTAAGACCCCAGGCTAGAGCATCACTCTCCAAAAGAGAATTGCAAACTCGTCTAGCTAGAATAGAAGCCAGCTCCTGCCGATCCTCCAAAGAACCCCCTGGAGGCCATTCATGTGGATCCTTCCACCTGTACATAGTAGCCTGATCTAGAACCAGAGGGGATTTGAAATCAGCCACTCTACTCCAATTGACATCAAGAAAATATCTGCTTAAAGCCTGAAGATGGAGGTGAGATGACAGGATAGGAGGATGACCATCCCAAGAATCAAACCAGAAAAGAGCTTCCAAGCCTTTGTTGCAGATCCAAAACAACGCCTATTTGACCAGCTTAGCACCCCTTTTAAGGTTACCCCAAATCAGAGAGCCCTTCCCCTTAATGCTGAATCAAGGCACGTCAACACTCTCCACACCCCCAATATATTTTGAGGTAAGGATTTTAGCCCATAACTAATGTTGAGAGCACCATCTTTAGTACAACTTAGTAGCCAAAGCCTTCCCATTCAAATCAGCATGTTGCAACCCAAGCCCACCTTCCTGCTTCGGCCTGCAAGTAGTATCCCACTTAACCGACCTCCACTTCCTAGAGAGGAGGTTACCAAACCAAAAAAATTGTCGAGATAGACTCTCAAATTCTTTGATAAAGCAAGAGGGGGCATACAACACAAAGCACATATACAAAGGAAGAGCCTGAACCACTGACTTCAAAAGAGTCACTCTCTTAGCAGTAGAGAGCCACTTGCAAGTCCAATGGTTGACCTTATTGTGAAACTTATCAATAACATCTTGCCAAAACGACCTGGGGAGCGATCGAGCAACAATAGGGATACCAAGATAAACAAAAGGAAGTGAGCCGGTCTAGAATCTAAGGATTCTAACAATTCTCCTCTGAATAATCTTTGGAGTATTAAAGAAACAAATGAAAGACTTCCCCTCATTGATACTTTTGACCCAAAGTAGCCAAATAACTATCCAAGACCTTTCTCAAGTTGATAGCTTCTTCCACTCTAGCCACACCCATCAAAGTAGTATCATCAACAAATTGAAGATGGGATTGGGAAGGCAGGGGATATTATTTCCCCACCTCCAACCTTGGATGAGACCCGACTCCACATGAGATTTAATAAATCTTCCTAATCCCTCAGCCATTAAAATAAATAAGTAGGGGGACAAAGGATCACCTTGTCTAAGGACCCTAGAAGCTCCAAAAAGCTCAGAAGGCTCCCCATTGACCAACACGAAGGAGGAAGAGGTGACACAACTCATAACCCACTCAATCCACGCGCTGTCAAATCCAAAAGCCCTCAGAATCTTGAATAAGAAGGCCCATTTAACCCGATCATAAGCTTTGGTCATGTCCAGTTTGATAAACATGGCCTTCTCCTTGGAGGAGGCCATAGAGTGAACAATTTCAGCCGCAATAACAACCCCGTCCGGAATTTGCCTGCTAGCAACAAAACCACCCTGCTCCTTGGAGATTAACCTGCTTAACCAAGGCTTGAGACGCTCCGCAATCAGCTTTGTAATTATCTTGTACACCACATTACATAGGGAGATTGGTTTGAAAAGATCCAAGGAATTAGCTCCATCTCGTTTTGGGATAAGAGCAAGAAAAGTAGCATTCATGGCACATTTGCTTGTTCTTTTGAGATTCCTAGACAACCTCGAGGTGGTCAAACTTAATAACTTCCTAGAACTCCTGAAAGAATTCAATTGGGAACCCATTAGGCCTAAGAGCCTTTCCATTTTTCATCCGAAACACAATATCCTCCAGCTCCTTAAAGGAAATTGGTTTGAGCAAAGAGTCATTCATTTCACTAGTCACCAAAGGCGGGATACAGGCCAAGATTGAAGCTTCATCCTCATTGGCAGGAAGAGAATCCTTAGAGAACAAAGCCGAAAAGAATCGAACAAACTCTTTTGAAATCTCAGTAGAGGAAGATAGATGAGCCCCATCAGTAGACTTGAGGGAGGAGATGATATTACACTATCGTCTATCCTTAACAGAATTGTGAAAAAAAGGAAGTGTTCCTATCACCCTCTTGCAGCCATTCAATGCGAGACTTTTGCTTCCAAAAAATTTCCTCCCTCAACTCCTATTCCTCAACCTCCTTCACAGCTGCTGCTTCAAGGTTACCATTATCCTCAATCAGACCATGGTCTCAAATCTGTTGAGTAATGGAATCCAAATGTGCTTGAGCAACTCTTTTAGCCTGGAAAACATTACCAAAATGATGCCTGTTCCGCCGCTTCAACATACATTTGACATGTTGGAGCCTCTTGGAGAATGAGTACATTGCAGTGCCATGAGACGACTTTCCAAAACACCACCAACCGGGAACAAGATCATGAAGTGACTCATCTCGAAGCCCACAAGTTGAAATCTAAAAGACTGTTTTTTTAGAATAATAAGAGAATCCTGTCGAGAATTTGATTGGCCAATGATCTAATCCTCACCGATCCAGAATCTTAGAGCTAGTCGTCCACCTGTCATTAACCCAAAAGCTAAACACCAAGAACTTGTCCAACCTTTCAGTAATAGCATCATCCCTGCTTCTCCTATTGTTCCAAGTAAACATGCCATTAGAGGGTTTGATGTCAACTAAGTTCAAAAGAGCAATATTATCCCTTAGGAGAACCGAGGAGGGATCCAAATGGACATTACCACCCCTCTTCTTCTCAAGAGAGGAGATAGCATTGAAGTCCCCTGCCAAAATCCAAGGAAGAAAAGGATCCAAGGAGCGCACATATCTAATATGAGACCATAGCTGGGACTTACCAGGGAGATCAATAGGAGCATATATTTTAGAAAGAAGAATTCTCTCACTCGATTCTAGATTGGAAGCAACAAGAGAAATAGAATGCTTGCAGGACAGCCACCAAATCAGACTAACTCTACGAGGATCCCATAAACAAGCAACCCCATCAAAGCTACCATGTACTCCCACTGACCTCGACACCAAATCTTCGAAGCCACATTCAACATACTTTCAATAGACAACTTATTTTCCTAAAGGAAGACTAAATTAGGAAAATGAACACGAATCAACTCTCGAATAGCCTTTTGTCTAGGGATGCTATTCATACCCCTTACATTCCATGACATCACAATCATCATTGAGGTTGGGAGAAATGAGAATCAATGGCTCTCATTGACCTAGACTCCACCAATGTCTCGCCAATTAACTTTACCTTCTCTTGGTCCTTCTTTCTAGCAGCCTTAAGAGACTTCTCAGGAGCCCCTTTTTAAGGAGGCTTTTGCTACAAGCCCAAAGCAGGGGAAGAAGACTTATTTTTACTTGGATCAGCAACACCCTTCTCTCTTGAGAGTCTCAACCCAATGATAGCAGAGCCCCAAATATCCTTAGGCCCCAAACCGACTCCCCTTTGAAAGAGAGTTGAGGAAGGAAGATCTTTGTCCATTTGAGCCTCCTGATCCCTGAGTTGAGCAGGGTTGGAAGTAACAATTGGCTGAATACCGAGGTGCTTCTCCACTAAGGAACCATCTGTCTCCTGCATGTCTAGGGGGACACCCTCTTCTTGAACCAAATCCTCTAAAGCATCAAACCTATTAAAGGTCTCCTCTTCTTGCCTATCCTTGAGGGTACTCTTTTGACCTCTGCCCCTGTTACAAGGCTTAACAGGGACAAAACCCTCCTTATCAGCCACTACCCCTTGCATGGGAGCCTTACCCTTATCCATCTTCAAGCTAGAGCGAGAAGGAACATTACCCAATCCAGAAGAATGGAAAGCACGAGGACACTTCCGCTGGGGGGACAGTCCATGCTTCCCAGGAAAAATATTATATCCTTGCCTCCTAGATCTTTCTAGAAGTAACAAAAGATGGATGTAGATTTGAAATCTTTATCATTGAACTTTGCTGCATGCACACATGCACCAATATCTTCCATGGATGTGATCTTGTTGTTCCATGGTGTACACCTCCACTTATCATCATGTGAAGACATAGTAATCAATGCAATAGGTTCTTCTTGCTCATCTTCATCCTTTGGTGTACAACAACAGTAGCATATGATGTGGCAGAGGGGAAAAGATAAAAAGGTCTAGAAAAATGTGAACTTACCAAAACCAGTGCATCTTGAAAATTTTCCTTGATTTTGCTCCTTGCTCCAAGTGACATTCATCTTTTACATTTTCAACTAGAGCAAGGCAAAGGAGGAAATCAACCATGGTGTGATCTTCATTGTGGCTTCCCAAGATAAAATTTGGACCAGCATCAATGAATGGAACTTCCTTTGTTGTGTGTCTTCATTGTGCACACACTCCTCTTCCCTTTGTATGTTGACCTCTTCACATGGCAAGTCTGTTTGGTCAAGTTGGAAGGTCAAGTCATTTGCATTATGAATGTAAGGCATGACTTGACTAAGGAACATCCGATTCCTCGTCCATTTCATTGCTTACACTTTGCACTTCCAATGGCAAGGGCTGAACTAATTGTGCCTCATCATTTGGATTTGTTCCTCCTGGAACTTTATGTTTGTGAGCTATTGGTACCACTTTCTTCTTCACTACCCATTGTTGGATTGGGACATTCCTTCTATCTGTCACCTTCTTTGTAAGGCTGCTGTTCCTCATTTTATCCTTTTCCTGTTGGAATTTCTTACTACTGCACATAGAGAATTTATTTGATTTTGCAGCAATATCACTTTGTGAATGGCATACTTTCTTTATGTTGAAAATAAATAGATAAAGGAATCCCTGAATCTCTAGCTTTGAAAGGACATATGAAGGAAGTTATTGGGAGTCGAGGTTGGGGGATACTAAGGAATTCATCCCTTTAGGTATGTAAATTGGAGTAAGTCTGAACTTTCAATCTCAATAAGTTAATATAGTGAGAAGTTAAGGATCGAGAGTACCTCTTATGAGGTATCCAAATAAGGACACATCCAAACCTGTGATCTTGATGAGATGGGATTGGGGTTCAAGGATACTTCATACATCGTATCACATTAGAAGTATTCACACATATCTGACTTAAAAAATGTATATAGAAGAAAATGTTAGAAGTTGGGGATTGGTGATAGCAAGGGAAAGATACATAGGTGAAGGGATGGCCGAAACTCCAGCTTTGAAAGGTAACTTAGTGTAAAGGATTGGGGAGCTTGGGTTCTGAGATAAAGCATGCTGGTAAGATAAAGTTTGAAACACCGACAAAGGCAAGGGAAAAGGCAGGGAGAGGATCAAAGGGATGTTGGGAAAGAATTTTTTTGAAGTTCCAACAAGGAAAGAGAATGAAAGCAGGGAAAGGATGAAAGGTATGCTATCATGGGAAAGTTCAATATATGGACAAGAATAAAGGAAACAAGTAGGGTGGAAGGCATACTAGGAAGGGAAACTCCGAAACTCCAACATAAGCACACTCCTTAGAAATTTGAACAACAAAACTTTCACAGTTAAAATTTTTGAGACCCTAGCAACTTCTAAAACATTGGCAGGCACATGGGGGACGAGGAGGGAGAATACTTATGCAAACTTTGACCAAGGCAGACCCATTAGGAAACATCTTAGATTGGTTATCTATGATGGGCATTATAAGGCAAAAATGCATAAGGGGGCTAGGATTCGAGCACAATTTGGGCATTGTGAAATTGGATGCCAACAAATGCAAGGCGACAAACAACTTTTGACTTTCTGGTAATTACTTGTAGTCATTTTGCATAATTCCAAGACATGAACTATTACATGGTTTAGTATGCCATTTATAACTATACACATATTGATTTCACTAGTTGTATGATAGACAAAGTTGTTTAACAGTTTATCTCATCTCCTCATGAACACCTTTACATGACAGCTATGCTTGGGCTTTGCCATAGGGCTGGTTTGGGGTATCATATTGCACATTGTACGTTGTAACTAGTGTTGATGTTGTAGCTTCGGGCTACATACTTCCGCCTTGCATTGTGTTCAATAAATTTCATATAGCCTAACGGCTATTTATTTATTGCAATTATTTAAGTGGAGAGGCGCTTCACTTTGGAAATTATTATACTTCATTTGGGCTGACTCTCCTTGTAATTCACACCATTTAGTTGTAAATTCATTTCATATGGTGGCCGACCTTGTTTATGAAGAGGTGCGACCTCTTCCTCACTTTGTATATATATGAGATCGCTTCTTTCCATCAAGGCATTGATTACATTCATTCCTTCATACTCAAGTGCAAGTTCATAGAGAAGTGTGAATTGGTTCAAGAGCAGATCGAAGTTCTTCAAGGATGCTGAATTCGATAACTAGAAAGAGCAAGATAACAATCTGTTATTGCATCAAGTTGTGCTGCTGCTGTTTGGCCTTGTTATCGGCCTCATTGTAAAGATCATTGTTGTTTGATATTCAATATATAAGTGATATATTGTTGCTGGGTTTTTCTCCCTCAAGTGGAGGGTTTTCCCAGGGTATATGCTGTGTCTATTTGTTTGAATTTGAATTAAAATCTGCTTTTCATATCTGATCATAAAACTAACATGGTATCAGAGCGGATTTAAGTAAAGATCCGATCAGATTGGTTAAGCAGAGTCGTGAATAATGGCGATGGTGATCTGAGTTGAAGAAATTAAAGAAGCAGATAAGTTTTTTTTAAGAATTAGTGGAAGCATTCACGGTAGTTGAATATTCATCGTGGGAGTGAGCCAAGATCTATGCGACTCTACACCTAGGCGTATGCTCGAATCATCCATTTGTAGGGCGACTTCACTCACAAAATGATGGCAGCTCTAGCAACGGTTATTCAGGACTCAGGTGATTTCAATAGCGATTAAATGAGAGAAATTTTAAGTTGCCGTTACATAACTCATTCTGCAGATTCTATTTGAAGAGTCGTGTATTTAGGGGAGTTGGCAAAAGTTCAGAGTTTCTTGGAGTTCTCTTTTCTTCATAGCAGTCCATCGCCATCACTCTCCCTAGAATCGATCAAGCCACAAAGGCGAGCTAGTGTGGCATATGTTTTCAGTGAAGGGTCCACGGTGTATGAAGAAGAAAACGGACTATAATATGATCAATCGTCATACAGTTGGGAGCAAAATGATCAAGAGATCAAGACAGTTTATTATCGGACCTATGTTTATTTGTGCGCATATATTGGAGAAGTGCCATGCTAAGAATCTGATAACCGGCGGAAGACCATGATCAATTATTGTCTCTTATGATAAATACGATCATCTGTGGCAAAGCTTCTCTATATCGGAGGAGGTGTAGCAAAATATCACGATGATAATATTGACGCTGGGAGTCTAAGATTGAGATCAAATCTAATACAAATGCCGATTGTATTAACCGTGAGAGATATTTTGTGCCACATGTGCTGATCGTTTATAGGGAATAATTTCCTTATCGCGCCATATATATCCAGTGATTCTAATATCTTTGCACTAATATTTGTAGTGGATCCGATAAGTTTTTATGGTATTGTGAATTCATGTCGTCTCCTCTGTTGTGACGTCTCTAGCTCTTTCTTGGGTGTGTTGATCGAAGTAATCTGTGGAGTCTGCTTTCATTCCTTTTGCTGACACTGTATTATTTGTTATAGCCATTAAATGCCTGAGTTCGCACTATTGTTGCTTTTCAATTACTTGCGGTAAAAGAGAGATATTAGCTTGCTTGGAGGATCCCTATCTGGAGATCTGAAAAGTGTTTTACTGCAGTTGATTAAAAGATGTTGTGTGATGTCCAAATGTTTATTGGGCCAGTTAAAGAGAGAACATCTTTCGGTATTCATTAATGTGAATTCTCCATATGATTTGAGTCATCTGGACTTCTGTTTGGAAATGATTTTTTAATTTGTTGCATTATCTGAGCATCCTTATCATGGACTATCGGAGTCATTCAAGTATGTGTGACATCGTGAGAAGAACGAATTCATCTTCTTCAGGTGGGTTATTCTGAGAGATATTTCTATCAGCTGCGACTGGTATTTTTCTTGTGGTACCATTTGAACCAGTGGGAGAGGCCTTGTGCCTCCTTCAGGATCCAATCGAAATGCTTTAAGTACTTCAAACAGTTGGAGTAATAGAAGCCTTGGTGGAGTTGAAAGGACAGGGCATTCTAGTGAGCAAGAGCTCATGAAAGATAAGTGCAAACCTGAAAAGCGTTCAAGTGCAACACTTAAGGAGATTCTGATTTCAGCAAGATAAGTATTCCTTGTTTGTATCTTTGAAATCACCTTCTAGGCTGAAATTCAGAGTTGTGCAAATCTGACATCGTTTACTTGAATCATGTGTGTTTAGTAAAGATCGTGGTCTCTCTTGAATAGTGATCACTAGGACAAGATCCTTTGGAGATACCATTATTCCTTGCAAATTGTGAAGATCTCTGAGATGAAAAGAGAACTGCAATTTCATTGTGATTGGATGGTCACATCGATACCATTCTCTATGTGCATGGACTATGATGGTGCCTTGAGAGGCTTGGTTCTATGTTGTAAATGTTGGCTACATAATGTGTCTGAGAAATTTGAGTTGAGCAGATTGTCTTTTGTTGTGCTGAGATTAGCACTTTCGAGAGGAGTAAAAGATGGAAGAAAGATATATCAGAATCAATAAAGATAAGTCCTTTTATCCCTTTAATTTGATCTTTTGATATTCGCTACATACTTCACTTGTAGTTTGATTTTTTATATAAACTATTATTAATCCTTTAAAATGTAGGTTGGATCGAGAAGCAATTGAATGATGAATTAATTATTTGAGAATTCAAGGGAGAAAGAGCTTGAGGTATCCTGTGAGGAAGCAACACAAGCTGAAGACTAGAGACACAACTTGCTGCCATAAAGTTGAGTTGGTGTCACATATCTATAGACATCTCTTGAGGGCACAAGGCTGAGTCTACCTTGGATGGAGAGTTTGCATCAGCAAAGAAGATTGAGAAAGTTGAAGACACTAAAAGAACCACTATTGTCATTTGAGCTCGGTGACTTCGAAGAGGAGGAAATGACAATCAGAGGGAGTTAAATTCCGAGGATTCAAGGCTCGAGTTGAGAGCATATCCGAGAAAAGGATTGAGGTTCTGAGATCAGTCTATAAAGGAAAGTTCACTTCCAGAAGATTTCTTTGCAATCTCTGAGGTAGGGATCAAGAGGGAGGTTTGTAACTCACTAAGAAGAAGTGAAGATTACTGTATTGCAAGGCTAGGTGCTAAATCCTTGGAGGACCTCTTCAGCTGCTGAGAACAGAATTGCACAAGATAGTCAATCTGGATCTGACTTTGGTAGCTCCGCAAACCTATTCAGAATAGTGTGATCTGGGATGAGGTCGAGGAGGACAGTCCTGAACTCTCTACAGTACTAGAGGTGTGTGCTGGAAACCAATTCTCTAAGGCAAGCATTGCAGGAAATCTTGGACAAGGAGGTCAAAAGGTTGATGCAAATACTTGGAGCTTCAGAGGGAGTCACATCATCATGAAGACTTGTTGTAGCATATATTTCTCTGAAGACGGAGAAATATAAGGTACATTTGCACTGATGATCAAACGGCCGATATTCTCTTCAAGCCTCTCTCTAGAGTGAAGTTTGTGCACTTTCGAGACAAGCTTGGAGTTGTGGAGAATAAAGCCCTTGTTGAGAGGGAGACTCAGCATCAGTGATATTTTGTGATTTGTTAATGCATTTTCCTCTGAGATGGAGGAATTTGAGGTGCAAGCCCTTGCCAATGCATTTTCCTCTAAGATGGAGGAATTTGAGGTGTCAGCCCTTGCTAATGCATCTTTCTCTGTGAGAGGAATTTGAGGTGTAAGCCCTTGTTAATGCATCTTTCTCTGCGATAGAAATTTGAGGTGTAAGCCTTTGTTAATGCATCTTTCTCTGCGAGAGAAATTTGAGGTGAAAGCCCTTGTTCCACCCTCTGGGAGTAGCCATGGTGGATGTCATGTTGAGTGATTCCATGACAACATCACGTTGAGAGATTCCGTGACGATTTTCTTGTACTTGTGTTTATTCACCCTCTGGGAGTAGCCATGGCGAATGTCATGATGAGATGACGACATCACGTTGAGTGATTCCGTGATGGGCACTTGTGCACATATGCTTTGCCATACATGGGAGTAGCCATGATGGTAGATATCACGTTGAGTGACTCCGTGATGTGTTCCTTTCCACAGATGGTTGTAGCCATTGTGGGTGTCATGTTGGGAGATTCCATGACTGTGTTTATCAGAAGTATTTCTCCCTAGCTAAGAGGGAGTGTTGATGTTGTAGCTTTGGGCTACATACTTCCGCCTTGCATTGTGTTCAATAAATTTCATATAGCCTAATGGCTATTTATTTATTGCAATTATTTAAGTGAAGAGGCGCTTCACTTTGGAAATTATTATACTTCATTTGGGCCGACTCTCCTTGTAATTCGCACCATTTAGTTGTAAATTCATTTCATATGGTGGCCGACCTTGTTCATAAAGAGGTGCGACCTCTTCCTCACTTTGTATATATATGAGATCACTTCATTCCATCAAGGCATCGATTACATTCATTCCTTCATACTCAAGTGCGAGTTCATAGAGAAGTGCAAATTGGTTCAAGAGCAGATCGAAGTTCTTCAAGGATGCTGAATTCGATAACTAGAAAGAGCAAGATAATAATCTGTTATTGCATCAAGTTGTGGTGCTGCTGTTTGGCCTTGTTATCGGCCTCATTGTAAAGATCATTGTTGTTTGATATTCAATATATAAGTGATATATTGTTGCTGGGTTTTTCTCCCTCAAGTGGAGGGTTTTCCCAGGGTATATGCTGTGTCTATTTGTTTGAATTTGAATTAAAATCTGCTTTTCATATCTGATCATAAAACTAACAACTAGTAGCATAAATCACATTTGCATATGCTTTACATTATGCATTATGCACAATGAGTAGCCTTGTAACATCATCATCAAGATAAATAAATAATAATAGTGATATGGTTTTCAAGTTTTTGTGTGAGTAAATTGAAAAAAATAAAAATAAAAGTTTAGTAACTCCTTAATTGTTATATATTAAGAAAAAAGCTAGTCAAATAAAAATGAACAACATAGTGCTGTTCATGGCTCAATGTGATTGTTAAATCATGGCAACGTTGTCCTTGCCACCTTTGTTCAAACCCCCATTGGGCTGTTCAGCTCGTGGGCTTTGAGCCCCAACTAGGCCATTGAGCTTGCAGGTTTGAATTGCTCACCCTTCTAGATTCAAAACCCTCGCTGGGCTGCTGAGCTCTCAATTTTGGACTGTTGTGTTAATGCTGAGTGTTCATGTTGGGGATGAGGTCCCCCATTTGTGGCCTTGCCGGGGTTGAGCCAGGCAAAAGATTCCTGAGGACCAAAAATAACAAAAATAAACAGCATAGTATCTTTACTTTAGTGGCTGAAGATCAGAAAATGCAATTCTCTAGAAGTGGCAGCACCTCACTAAAAGTGGCAGCAGGTCTCTGAAAGTAGTGACAGATGTGAAACTGGTGGTAAGAATGCAAAGGAACAGCAACAGCAAATAAAAATGTGAAATAAACTTGTTTTTGTCATTTTAGGGTTGAATAAGGGGTGTGGAGGGGTGTGGGAGGGTTTGTAGGACCTCCACATCCCTTTTAAAACAGTATATTTTAAGTTGTGAATGATTTTTATTTTTTAAATCTTGATAAAATGCTGATAGGCCAGAGATGTCTAGCTGTCCTTGGAATGGTTGAGGGATTTCTCAGATGTCCCCAACTGCTTCAGGGATGGACATTCCTTGTCGTCTTGCCATAGCCGAAACACCTTAGAGGACAGGGTTGTGTACCCATGGAACACAACTCTTAAAGTAAATAAAATATCTTGGAACTGATATTTTTCAGGGTTTTTAAGATAGATGTATTTAAGATATTTATACTAGTTATATATTTTCTAAACATGCATATATATATATCAGTCATCATTCAAGCCGTAAATCACTTTAGAAGCCATGGCTTAGAGTGTTTTAGCTTAAAGGAGGCATGAGTTGGATTGCAGCAATCCTTTTGATGTCATGCCTTATTGAAATTTGTTTACAAAATTTGGGCAGTTTTGGGGTTTTGAAGGTTCTTGCGACCAGCTTTAATGAGTTGATTCTGCATGTAAAACAATCAAAGTTCATTCTAAAACGATGTGAGGGAGTTTTAACGTCTACATCTTGTGGCCAGAATCAGATGAAAATGTGGCAATTAATCCTTCAGAAGTATCTCTGCCCCCATTTTATAGGTTGAATCACTTTAGCAGATATGCCGTTAGCCAATGCTTTACTGTTATTTTGTTAAATAGAGTTTCATATCTTGGCTGAACTTACTATATTTATCCACAATAACCAAGATTCAACAAATATTCTAGAGTTGGTGCTAATATATTTGATATCCATGGGACTGTAGAAGCTTTATTGCATTTTGGCACCTATAGCAAAAGGCTAAAAGATTGTATTCCTGGGCTGTAACAGTAGTTGTTTACTTCTTTCTACTATCTTGGGTTGTAAAAGTTATTTTTCACTTCATTCTCCCATCGTTGATATTGTTCTAAACATACCTTTCTTTCAGGTAAAATTATTACAATGGTAGTATGCCAGGGTGCTTTGTTTCATTCCTTTATCTAACTGATTTAGACATTGCAAGATCTGGTCAATGGTTAATAACAATGTTATGGAGATGGTATTTATAACAAGTTGAATATTTTCATTTATTTTTATGTTCGGGTTGCTTGATTTTGTATGTTTTATGCTCCTTCCTCCTTTATATATCTATATTTATTATATATAGAAACACACACAGGGGACTGTTAACAAATCTATAATCGAATGGCAATTTGTGATTTTTAGATAGAAGCTGCAAAACGGAAGGATCAACTGGCAGCAGCAAGAAGAAGGAAAGCAATTAAAAGGATAGAGAGCAAGATAGCTGCAGTTGCAAGAGACAGAGCTTGGGCTGAAAGGTTGGCACAATTGAAGCAAGCCGAAGCTGATGCTGAAAAGGAGCCAACTTGATACCTTTCAGGAGGAACATTCCTTTATATATGGGGTTTTTGTTGGAAAGCAAGAGCAATATTCTGCCCACATGCGTGAGGCAGAAACAAGGTTGCTCTTGATATCATGTATGCACTTATTTTTTAAAATACTATTTTTTCAATAAGACCAGTGCAAATGTTCAATGGTTTTTGTCTGCACTAGCAGATACTTTTGCAGGCCCTTTTCATATTATACTTAACGGGTAATTTATTTATGTATGAACACATCTGTTGTCCTCATATTCTTCTTAAACCTACTTTTATATCAAAGAGGGGTTCAATCATAATGTTAAAATCCAACATGTTTACTTTTTGACAAGATTTGTTGAATGTTTGGTGTTCGTAGTCAGTTAAAATACCTAAAATACAGGACTGTTTCCAAACCTCGAGAAATAGGAAAAAGCTGAACCCTTAATTCGTGGGCTTTATACAGATCATGCATATTCCATGCACATCGTTAAAATGCATGGAATTTTTCTTTTTCGTTATCCTCTTTTTTCTTTTTGAACTTTTTTTTAGTAGTTTTTGATTTTATTTTCTAGCGTATGAAAGCTATGCCTTGTTAAAGTGCATGATTGATTAATTGCCCCAGGAAAATTCTAGGGTAATATAAAATATGGGAATGCTGCATCATGCATCCAATTTTTTAAAGAGTTTGTTGAACATTAGTAACACTTATTTTAAACTGATAGTAATAGCAAAAAGTGAACATGAATTTGATTACTTGATTACAACATTGATAATATCCCAATTTGGATCATAAACATCATCAATGTTGGGTGAGTTAATTGGATTAATGAGACGGCCAAATTGTTTATGATGGTTATGACCTTGCAAATGCTGGATTTTGAAAAGATAGTTGAACATTAGTAACACTTGTAATAAACTGATATGTAATAGCAAAGGTGAACATGAAATTGATTGCTTGATTACAACTTTGATAATATCCCAATTTGGATCATAAATATCATCAAAGTTGGTTGAGTGAATTAGATGAATGAGACAACCAAATTGTTTGTGAGAGTTATGACTTCGCAAATGTTGGATTGGTACAGAGGTGAAAACAACATGTGGGAAGCATCTAAACTGGATTTCTTGAGAGTGACTCAACTTGTTGAACATAACTAGAATTATATTGGATTTGTTAGTAACTTCATGTTCAGATACTTGAGTCTGCCAAACTAGTGAGAAAACTATAACATTTCCTTAGTATTAGCTATGAATAATAGTCATTAAGCATTGCTTATTGGTAAAACTTAGATAAAGGAGAAAAACATAAGACCAAAACTGACCAAAACACAAAATAATTAACTTAGGGTTATGAGTAAAATCTTAAGAGCAAAATGGATCAAAAGAGAAACTATGAAGTTACCTAAAAATGAGCACATCAATCAAGATCATCAATATTTGATGAAAGCACTAGTTTAATGCCTAGTTTAAGTCCATGCAATGCCTAGTTTAGGTTCATGCAATCACACAATAGAATCAAATGTCAAACTAGAGGGCATGACAACATATGTAATGTAAGTGTTGGTAACAACTTTATCTATCATTGTAAAAGTGTTGGTAACAACATTATCTATCATTGTGAAAGTATTGATGCGTTATTTGATCTTGCTCTTAGGGGAATGCTCAACATGAAGAGGGCGTGGTTTCATAATTGTGGGAGGTAGCAATAAGCTTCCTATACCATCACTATACCAAAAGCTAAATTAACTTAAAAAATAACACAAGAATTGATAAAAAAATAAGCTTAGGCATTTTGTTTTTTCATCTTTGATATATGTTCTTTTAGACTTTATGTCAACACTTTGATGCTAATTGACATATTTTGTCATATTTTTTGTTAGGTTTTGTGTCAAGATTTTGTCATTTTTTTTCTATGTTAGGGTTCATGTTAGGGTTATTTTAGGGGTTGCTTTAGGGTTGCATTACATTACACTCACAAATTTGAATTAGCACTAGGTTTGTGATGAATTTACATTTGTGTCAAGGTGTAAAGGAATAAAACTAAGCTCCCATAAATATCTAGGGTAAATAAATGTAAATGAGGAATTAATGAATAAAGTTTCCTAGATATTAGAGTTGAGATAGAAATACATACCTTATTAGATTTGGAAATAGAAATATAACAAAAGCAAATGCGTACCTTGATTTAGAGAAAGAGATTGATTTGATTGTGATAGAAGATTGATACTAGGTTTCTAAAATTGGATTTGAGATGACTAGGATGAGAGGACCATGTCTTGCAAGTTTTGGAATTATTCAAAAACGTGCTTCAATCTTGTAGTTGTGGAATTGATCCCCACATATGTAGGTTTGACCATTTTTTTGTGGATGACTTTTTTTTGCAAATTTGACCTTGATGTTTACAAATTTGACCTTGATGTTTACAAATTTTTTGTATCTACAAAGAGAGAATCATTTGATGTTTGTACCTACAATGAAAAAACTAATTGTGTTGATGAAGACATTTTGGAGCTTGCTATGTAAGGATCTTCACCCTAGAGAATTGTTGGACGATTTAATAATTTGAAGAGTTGAAAGACAACAAATAACAATGCAAATGATACTAATGTAGCTATGATTATCCTAGGTGGTTTGACACTTGAGACTAGATGCAATGGTATGCATTACAATGAATATTGGAATGACCTAGTGCAAGAACTAGATTTTTTCCATGTGTTTATTAACACGTGGAAAGTTGAATAGTGATTGATGAGCAATCCTTTTGACACATAGGTATGGAGGGCTTGTCCTAATGATGGATCTTAATTTCTTGATAGATACAAATGACCTAGGGGGATGTCCTTTTATACTTATCCTAGGCACATAATTTCAAAGTTTTTGACATGGGAGTTGATACATAATGACTAGTTGGAAAGGGGTTATGATGGGTTTGGGGTTAAATTTATATTTTGAAACTTTAGTCAATCTTATAACTATGGAAATCAACTTGGGTCAAATCCACTCTTGTAGTTTGTAACCTAATAGGGGAACTGTATAATTAGGACTTGAGAATCATCTAAATAAGGGCTAACTTATGTTTGTGAAAGTCAAACTGAGTCTAAGGTCAATAGGAGTGCCAAACCTATCAAAATCATGTGTTAGAGCAATGTAATTATGACACCTACACATAGCGGTGTAAAACATAGTAGAAGTGCAAGGTGTGCACTTTTCACCCTTACACAAGGTTGTTATGATTAATGTAAGGTTTATGACATAAAATTGAATTTTTGGTAGAGTCCATAACACATTTGTTGTGCAAATAAATACACTGTATAATAATATTAAGGATCCATATATGATTTATTGAACTATTTAGGAGAGTGGCATGTATGAAAGCAATCACATTACATGCACCACTATAAACACAACTACTCATTTCTTTTGCATAAAAAAATAAAAAGCATTTGACGACTATTTCATGTTTATATTTCTTGCATTTGAAATAAATGAAAATTTGGTCCAAATTTGTCTTATTGTGTTGAAATCTCCACAAGCACCCCACCTATGCTTCACAAATCTCATTTCATGTTAGCTTCATGAACCATGCACCTTTATGTTCTATAATTTGTGAAACTGAGTTTGTTAACTTGAGCTTCAAGTTGGTCCAATATATTGTATAATAATATTAAGGATCCATATATTATGATTTATTGAGCAACTTAGGAGGGTGGCATTATGAAAGCAATCACATTGCATGCAACATTATAAGCACAACTAGTCAAACAACTACTCATTTCTTTTGCATAAAAAAATTAAAAAGCATTTGATGGCTATTTCTTGCATTTGAAATGAACGAAAATTTGGTCCAAATTTGTTTTATCGTGTTGAAATTTTAGGTCAAGATCACTCTTGACACACACCTTTATATACGTGTGTCAACACTTGCATTAGGTTTGTATTAGAATTTGTGTTAAGATTTCCATCGAGGTTATGCTAGGACCTTATTTTGGACAAACTTATTAGATTTTTGACATTTTATTCATTTTTTTGAAAAGGTTGAATCAAATAATGCCTAATGTGTAAGCCTAGTGCTCCTAATGTGAAAGGTTGAGAAAAATAAAAAAAGTGATGTAAATATTATCCTTATTTACAAAAAAATATAGTAGTGCATCTTTCCTAACTTCCATGATAAAAAAAGCTCCAATAATGGAGGATATATGTTTGTCCTTGTGGCCTAGATCTTTGACAAAGAGATAGAGTGTGCTTGATGTTGAGTAGACTTGATAATGGAAATTTACAAAGGTGGATGTTCACACCTTGAAATGTTGCCCTATGACTATGAACCAATTGCATTGAATGGGCAATTGATACTCCTACACTAGAAATAAGTTGGAAAAAAAGAAATAGATCAAATCTAATAGCCTTAGAGGGCCACCAAAGTCCTTGAAGTATAGGAATGAAAACCTATAAGAGGTAACTAGCTAGACAATGGTTGCCAAGGTAAACTCAATTATGTGAGCAATCAAAGATACCATGCACACTCATTCATTGAGCTTATGTATATATTGATACATAAGATACTACCTAAGGGGCAACTCTTATATTAGGAAAAAATATATAGCCTCTCAACAACATGTTTCATTGGATATTATAATTCAAATACACAACCACCTCAATTTTTGTTATGCAAAATATAAAGAAGCCCCTCAATCAACTAGTGGGCTTTCATTGACTACTGTTGTGTTATCAATGATTATAGTTCAAGAATCATTGAAATTTCTCTACGTTACATTTCATAAGATCTAAAGAAGAAAAGGAGAAAGAGAAACAAGTGGCTATTCAAGAAGAGTCGAGTGAGGAAGATATCCTCAATGTTGCCTCCTATCCACCTCATGTGAGTGCCTCTTTATCCACCTCATCTCACTCATCACTAGCTTCCTCACCATTGCTCTCAACTCAAAACCCCTTTGTTCAATCCAATCCTTCACCCCAATCTTTTCCAAACATCACCCCCTTCAATAGAGTGGGACCTTCATTCACTATACCCACTCCCATGATGCCACTATAATTTACCCATTGTACTGTTGAAACCTCCTCTGGTTCCCCATCAAATACATTGTCATCTCGGATACAACATACACTCTCTAAGAAGAGGAAAGTAACTCAACTAAAAATTCCTCAATTTGATGATGTTGTTGATTTACTTCAAAGGTTGCCTCAACCTAAAAAGGCCAAGACAACTTCAAGGCTAATTTAAGATTCAACCTTAGTCCATATGTATGTGGAGGTTTCCCATACATTTACAAAGAGGGATATCAATGAAGTGATTGGAAAAAAACCAATATCACAATAAATAAATTTGGGCCCCTTCTCTTCTGATGAATACATTCATAACTTTCAAGTGTTAGTTGCCAAGCTCATTGAGAGGATAGAAAAGGACAAGCAATATAAAGATGAACTTAGACAATAGGTAAGATTACTAGTTTCTTATCTTAAGTCTATAGTGGATACCTTAGCTCAGCAATTGGACAAGATCATGAGTCTTTTGATCTTAGTTTAGGAAGTGGGAAGGAAGTGATTGAAAAGATATGTAGGCATCAATCCTACGGTGGGATAATGGAATATTGGGTAAGTGGAATTGTGATCAAAGTATTGGAATTCATTGAAGAGGAAAATAATTTGTATGATGAATTTGATACTAGAAGGAAGGATATTGATGATGAAATCAACTTGTCAAAGAAATAAGGGATAGTATGGGGAAGGGTGGACAATAATATCAAGGAGATGACCGAGATAGGTAATGATAGTTGATTGTAGAGAAGATCCTTTAAAATCATAAAGTTAATAGGTTATTTTTATGGAGGAAAGGCATTGAATGGATATTGGTGGCTCTTAAGAAAAAATGCAAGAAAATACCAAGTTACTAAAATAATGTGATCAAATTAAAATGGATGTTCAAATTGATTTTCTATCCATTAATTCAAATATTCAAACAAAGAATGATTCACAAGTCCTCAACACTTAGATCATCAAGGAAGGATTTATAATGATGATTGGAAAGTTATTTGATAAACACACATTTAGTGTAGAAGCTATATGAAGAAGTTAACATTGATTCTACCCTGTTGCATTTCACTCATCTCACCACACTCCAAAACAAGTTGGAAGCTATTCAGAGCAACAAGGAAATTTGGAAACTTGAAACCAATAACGTTGTCATTCCTAGGTACAATAAACTTGGTCCTATTATTAAGGTATTCTGAGTTTAGAAGGCCAAGAATGTTTCCCAAATGCCTCAATCTTTGATGAAGACAAAGATGACGGCTATGGAGAGATTGTGCCACATCTGCACAACAATTGATTATTTTTTTATCATTTTATTTCTCATTACCTTAAGTTATTAAAGCAGTAAGGTCTCCAAAAATTTAAGGATTCTTTTAACCTTTTGTGCCTCGTAAATTGTCACCCATGACAATTTCACACTAGGTATAGCTCCCCATTATGTGCTTGGACCCAATTGTGCTATTAAATTGCCCATTTTATGGTCATCTTTAGAAAATTAGAATTAAATTGGAAATTATTATTTAATATTTATGATGAGCACATGATTATACTGAGAGTGGGATCGAATCAATATAATATAATCTTTTTAATTTAAAACTTAATCAACCACTACAATAACAACCATGCAAGATCTAACAATTATAAACACAAGAGGAACACACAATTTACATGGAAGCCCTTATGCCCGAGAAAACCACAAAAGAATGCAATATATGTATAAAACTTCGTGAGGGTATGTGAAAGGGGAATTTTATTAAGGGGTGCAAATTCGCTCCTATACATTTTTCCCTCACTTTAGCGAGCATGGATATTGATGAGTGTTTGGTAAAGTAGATCAAATAGTTAGAAATGTATACTTGAACCGTCGAGGAAGCAAACCACGATCTGACGAACTTGAAAGCATAGGGTAGGCAAATGACTCCATAGGTACTCACTCTTGAGGAGTTTTGAACAAAAAGAATCCATAGCTCTGCAAAACTATGAAGTTGCACAAAGTACACCGAAGGCCCTTGGACCAACTATGGACAAATCCTATAGGATGTAAGTGCCTCATAGGCCCACAGACTTGCAAGAAGGCAACCCCCAAGTTCTCTCTCATGAAGGAAGCCCAGTGAAGTAAGTGCCTTATAGGTCCGCAAACTTGTAAGAAGGCATCCCCCAAGTTCTCTCTCATGAAGGAATCCCAGTGTAAGGGGACTCCGTAGTGTTAGAATAGAAAGTGGCTTCATAGGTGCACCTAAAAAGCAACATGTTAATCCATAGATAAAACATGTTAGGAAACAAAAAGCAACCATGTGGGAAAATAAAAAGAGTCACACAGATAGTCAACAAATTGGAACGATTTCAAAGGGGTCCCTCGGGAACCCTTCAAAAGAAGAGGGGTCCACTTAAGGGACGCCCTGTTTGAAAGTGTAAAAGAGACATTTTTTCTCAAATCAATTCGTCATCAAGGAGTCCTTTCGATAGATGTTCACTTCATCAAGGAATTCAAAAGGAAGAAAATGCCCCCTCATGAGGGGAAGGTCGAAGCTTCTCCTGCAAGAAAAAAGCTACTCCCTCCTCAGAGGAAAGTTCTCAAGTTCTTTCTTTGCAAATCCATGATGAAGGAAACACATTCCGTTAGGGGTCCAAGTTGAGAATGCAATTTTTGAAAAAAAGGTTTACAAATATTTTTGAGAAAAGATTCGTTGGCAACGAATGCGTTTTTTGAAAATTGAAGTATTGTGAAATTGGCATTGTCGCACATATGAGGGACAACTCAAGCAAAGAAGAGAGGAAGATAAGAAGAGTGCAAAAGAAAAAATGACATTACAAACAAAGGACACAGGGGAAATCTGATATTTCAAGGTCAGAGATCCTCATAAATATATATAAGTAGAATAATAGTATATAAATGAATTGTCATTAACCCCCTACTATATCAGACCATATGAAGAATGCATGAAGACAAAGTAAAAATAAAAAAATGGATCAACATGGAAGGGAAGCCTAAATTCCACCAACACTTTGCATCATCAACAATTTTCTGAAAATCAAAACACATAATAGATGAAGAATGGTGATACAAATAGAAGAAGGTTAACGACACAGTCACTCCTATATCCAAGCACCAACAAGGGTGATAAGGCTCATCCAAGAACAAATAGAAAAAACACGAGGGAACACATCACAACAAATATACACATAATATAAAGGTAAAGAAGAGGCCTCCTCCTAACACTCATTGAACCAGAGGTCATCCACTTCCCAATCTAGATCATTATAAGGGGAAGGCAGATAAGCCTATAGTGGTGGAATATTAAGGGGAGGAGATTTTGACCCTCCCACAACAAGGACTAATGAAGAAGGCCCCACAAGGTCTTCTTGACTTGGCTCTTGTGGAGCTATGGTCAACGATTTCGTGAAGATCACCGATAAGGCCGAGACCTCGTCTAAAGAGTTGAACATGCACTTTACAAGAGTGCCATGTGGTACCTCAATTGATGGGGAGGACAACACCCGAGATTCATCGCTTGGCTCACTGAGTGACTCAAGAGCGGTGACAAACTCAAGAGAAGCCAGAGCTTGCTTTGTCACTAGGATGGAACAAGCTAGCATAGGACCACCTTTTGAAGAAGGTGGTCCCCTCTTATGACCCAATTGCTAGAAGGGACAACCTCCACTTTCTGCTTTGTTGGAGGATGTGAAATCCCCATAGAAAAGGAAAGAGGTGGAGAGGATGAGGAGAAGACTACGACGAACACTACCAAGGTATTCGGCATGTCCACGAGTTTGGGGAATGGCGGGATGTCCAGAATGGACATCAAAAGGGGTGGCTCAACCGAAGGAGCAATAAACACCTACACCTTTTTAGGGTCAAGCACGCTCATGCTCACAACAAGAGCCAGAAGTGTGACTAAACTCAATTAAATGGAAGCAGAGGGAGGAGAGAGGAGGACACAACAAGAGGCCTTGATACAGGGGTGGTTGACTCTTCTTCCTTTTTCAGCAAAGCGGCCTGCTTAGCTGCCAGAGCCTTTCACCGACGCTTGCTCTCATGCGCAAGGTGGTTTCTACAACTCTTTGAGCTAGTGGCTGGGAGCTGCAAAGGGAAAGAAGGCTCCTACTCAACCATACAAGTGTCCATCATAGTTGTTTCCGGTGGAGGGGTAGACTCCTGAATGGGAGCAGGAGGAAGAGGTTAAGAGACAACGAGGGGGAGTTGGCTCTAGCGCCTCAGCGGCAGGCCTCTTCCAATTCATTGCTTTAGGATTAGGAGCGGTTGGAGGCTGTGGAGGTTGAGACATGGAGGATTCCACGCAGGGACCCTTCCTTCTACCATACAAGTAGGGCCAAGGTCCAGGAGGCACTGTAGGAAGATCTGATATCCTAATCTTAGCTTTGCGTGAAGCAGGCACCATCAAAATTCTCATGTAGAATCCAAGAGTAGACAACCAAAACTCTTCTTCAAA
Source organism: Sequoia sempervirens (assembly GCA_007258455.2). Lineage (NCBI taxonomy): Eukaryota > Viridiplantae > Streptophyta > Pinopsida > Cupressales > Cupressaceae > Sequoia > Sequoia sempervirens. The sequence continues at coordinate 315,798,306 of VDFB02373365.1, read as the reverse complement.
AAGAGGAGTGGAAGAGGCACCTTGAGGACGGGCAGGCTTCTCCTTTCATTTTCGAGAAGAGGAGGCAGGTTGCTGCTACACTACCAGAAGGGTCAATTTTGGTTGTCCCTTGCCCCCAGTCTTATACTTCACATAGTTTCGGTAAAGTAGGTTTGTTCTTGGGGGAAATGGGTTGACCAGGGTGGGCCAAAAATGATCCAATGAGTAGCCCCCATGAGACACCAAGGGCTGGTATCCAGTGTCATGCACCATGTGCACAACACCTTTGTGGGAGAATTTCAAACACTTATGAATGAAAAAAGCAATTATGTTCATGGAAGCTAGCCAAGGTATGCCCAACTTCACCCTGAACAAATCCAATTCTGAAATAATGTCAAAGGTTGTGTCCATAGCCCTAGGTCCAACTAGGATGAACAAAGTTATTGAGCCATATGGCTTGAGAGAAAGGCCATCGTGCGTACAAATGGTAAACCTTGTTTCTTCATACTCCACCCTCTACAAGGAATTCAACTACAAAATATCCTCTGTAATGACATTCACTCGGCTTGCAGGGTCAACTAAGGCCCTTGTCACAATGTTCCCATTGAGACAAGTAGGAATGTAGAGGGGAGAGGGGCTGTTATTCACGGGCATATCCTATGGGGTGAATATCACGTCACTAGAGTAACTGTGACCATGTTGATGTATACCAAGGGCTGAGTGGTAGAGTCAGAGGGATCAATAATTAAGTTAGTAGAATGAGACAGGAATGGTTCCATGTATATCTAGACAACTCATTATTTTCTTTTGCCACCAATTTATTTGTATTTTGTTTACTCCCATCAAGATGAATAGTACCATCCTAGATGTGGTCCTAAATCTCATGATGCAGGCGCATACAAGGTTTGGTATCATGTCCATTAAATTGATGGTACTGATAGAAGGAATTGAAATTGTACCAATCAAGATATGGTTCCTTGAGAGGTCTAGGGTTCTCCAAGGTTATGATCTTATCCTTCAACAACTTCTGCAAGATGGAAGAATAAGATTCCTCTAACATTGTGAACTTTCTGTTGCATCTGAGGTTGTTATCATTCGTTGCAGCTAATACATTTGCAACAACCTTACCTTTTCTGAGATTGATACAATAGATTTTACTTCTGAATGGGAGTGTAAGGAAGATCCCTTGAACTAAACTACCGTTTTTTGATATTCTCGTAATGCAATACACAAATTCGTGAAGGAAGAGTATTTCATAAGGGAAAATTTCCTGCTATGGTCTTTGCAGGTTCCCTATGAACACCTTTTGCATGTCAGAATCAGGCAGCAAGTACGAGATCTATGACAAGAGCGCTTGATACCACACTATGAAATCTGTTATCTTTTCATTATCCCCTTGCTTGCATCAGAAGAGATCTAAAAAGTTCATCTTTGTTCTAATGTTGGTTTGGAACTGTCAGAGAAATTGATTTACAAGTGGATCAAATGAGAAAATTGAATTGTCGGGTAAGGAACAGTACCACTCGAGCGCTGTATCCTTAAGAGATCAAAGAAATAATTTTTCCATCAATGCATCGTGATGGAAGAAGTTTGTACACATGGAATTAAAGGCAGACACATGCATTTTTGGGTCCCATTTTCCATCATACTTCTCAAATTTGGGAATCTCCATTCCTTGTGGGAAGGGAGTACTTAGGATTGTTACTGACAATGGGCTATGTCGAAAGAAGGGTTGAAAGATAGGCTGGGCAGAGGCCTAAGAGAGACTCACTAGCTAGTTCTGCATATGATCAATGTTCTGAAGCAGGGAATTCAAAATAGGGTCAGTAGATGACAAGGGACCAATGGAACCTCCAAAACTACTGCCACTAGAACCACCTCCAGAACCACTATTGTGACCTCCACTGGAGCCACCACCATCAATAGGGCCTCTGCTGGAGCCACCACCACTGATAGGGCCTCTTCTGAAGCCACCACCACTGATAGGGTATCCATTGGAGCCACCTCCACTACTGAAGCCACCTCTATAGCCTCCACCAGAGTTGCCTCCGCCAATGCCACCTCTGCTACCGAAGCCACTGCCACCCATTCCACCAGAGCCTTTGCCGCTAGGGGTAGTAGGAGGGGTGAAACTAAACCCAAGGGGTGTTTTAATCACCTTGAGAGTGCGAGGCTCTTGAGAAGTAGAAGAGATGCTGATTGAGGGCCCTATTTCAGCCATGCACACGAACATAATGGGAATTGAAATGCCTATTTGTCTTTCATAGGCATCAAGCACTTCTCCCTGGGTGGTACCCGATCTAAGCCTTTATGAAGGGACATAATATTTGGTTAGATCAAAAAAGCCACATAGAAATTCTATGCTTGTTCGATCTTTCCCTAGCAACTGTCTCACCTCGCTTGCAAGCCTAGCGACTCTCGCCATGTTCGATGCTTTCTCTAAGTGATTTACAAGGTCTAGCAATCTATTATCTAATACCATAAGGTTTTCCAAATGAATATGCACAACATCATCCTCATGTATGGACGAAGCCATAGAGGATGCTAAAGGGGTAGGCACACGAGTGGTCTCTTCCATGAAACCCTTCTCGTCAACATAGTTTGTAGGAAAACTAATGGTAAATTCATTAGCTAAACCAGTGGAAAAACTGGGGGTGAAACTAGAAGTGACCTTCACCTTCTCCATTGGTAGGTGTCGCACACTTCTCCTAACAATGTACCTGGAAGTCATGAACTGGGTTGTGATGCTCATAAACCTTCACAACACTCAGGGTTACCACAATCACAAGGTATGAGGGAAAAGTCTTAACATAGAAAAATGGGTAGACATTTTTCATGTCAGGTTCACCAAAAATGTAAGAGAGGGGGACCAACCATGTCAAGGCTCCAGATCACAAAGAGCCGAGAACCAAGGGATGCCCTAACTTACCTCACTCTAAAGGGATGGTCATCGAGAATGAAGAGCACTATGTAGTACTTCTGTAACTCTGCAGTGCCAAAATTCTGGTTGAGGCTAGGCAAGTAGGTTTTTGGAGTCAATACTTTGCCTTAGACAACCCTTTGTTTGAGGATGGCAATGCTGTTCTGGGATGACAACGTGGCACATTGGTGTCTCTCTGTTGTGTTGGCATCTGCACAGATAGAAAACGTAAGACACAATAAAAAACACTAGAAACCTACTAAACTACCTAGATAGTTGATTTTGACGAGTATAACATAATGATAAAGTATGAAAGGTAAATGCGAAGATGATAAAGAAAGTAAATAAACGCTAGAGTGACGAAGATTATCTCACAAAAGCACCAATTCACCAGCTAGATCCACATACATGTCCACCTACAAACAAGCAAGAAGGGGAAAATTGTTGGGGCTATATAGGGGCATGCCTCAATTAGACCCCCGTTTTGGTGTTTCCATCTCCACGAACAACCAAAAAAGCAACAGAGTAGAACATGCAATAAAGAAAGTAGAAAGAAAATTTGTTGAACACTACAAAGAAATACTATGCTACTCTATCAAATCACAAAGGAGATGAGTGAAGCGTTACCACCTCCACCCAAAGGCTTACTAGCCAATGAAGGGAGAATGCAAGGTATGGACTTGGAAAAGTCACCACAACCGCAATGGTGATGAAGAGAGGTCTCGCAAGACTCCATTCCCACAACTTATATGGATGCCTCACACTTACAATGTGGATTTGATGGAGTGTCAATGTTGCTGCAATGCTCACAATGAAGTGCTCTGCAATGCTCACAATGAAGTGCTAGAATGCTTCTTGAGAGTATGAAGAAGTTGAATGAATTTTCTTAGAGGATGTGAAAAGAGATGGAATGAATGAATGAAGAATGTTTTTGAAGGTGGGATGAGAGGGAATAAGTTATTTTTCAGGTCGGTTGGTCGAAGAGGGACGTTACAATTCAACCCTAATTAGGTGTGTAATGCCTCTTCCAACTTTAGATGCAAGAATCTGCTAGGGACGACAACATGCTACGTAGACGTCTGCATGTTGTGCTTGCATACTTGACAAGTATTCTCTCATTGACACACAGGAAAAATGCCAAGTGGATGGAAGGTAGGTGGGTGACATGGAGTTTTGCCTTCGGATTTGATTTTCTAAGGTGAGGGTATGTGAAAGGGGAATTTTCTTAAGGGGTGCAAATTCTCTCCTATATAGTACTAAAATATTTGAGTAAGGAAAAAATACCCTAGTCTTAAATTGTCTCAAATACGAAACGTCATCCATCGAATAAATGTCAGATCACATGAGGAATAGTAGGTTGTGTTACGCCAGATCACTCATGAAACACACGACTCTACTAGAAAGCAAGTTGTATTATGCTAGGTGGCCATTTTAATAAGGATGTTCATGACACATCATAGAAAATTCTGATATTTGCTAGGTGAATCATAAACTAGAAGACGAAGGGGCTAGTGAAGTTCGATATTCACTAGGTGATCCCCCAAGACAAGGATGAGAAACACACTAGGTCTATTGGGTGTACCCATAACAAGGTGGAAAAATGAGAAACCCACACTAGATCTACAAGGTATGCCTATAACAACCATACCAAGAGTTATACTCCTTGATAACCTTGATAAGGTGCCACAAATGATCAATGTGCTATGCCAATGCTACACTAAGTTCAACTCTTGTGAACAAAGTGAAGAAAAATTTCCATAGTTTAATGTCACGGGGGACAAATATGATAAGGTTTAGCATCATGGGGGATGAATGCATCAAGGTTAAAACCTCAAAGGATGTTATAACACCACCACAAAAGGTGCTTAAATAACAAAGGGGTATTGCTTAATACATGAAGGTTACACCTTAGGGAACATCACACATGACATCACCACTAAGAGAGGACTAGTCAAGGAATATAAAATCACACCTTAGGGAAAAAGTCATAGCGTTACCACCAAGGAGAACGTCATATGCCAAGAAAGGTCACACTCTTATGGGACATCAAGTCCAATATCACCAGAAAGGAGACACATCACATGGATTAAGAAGGCCACACTTTGGTCGACAAGATCACACTTCCTAGGAGATGTATGCTATCATCACTAAGAAGGGACCACTTCCTATGCAAATAATGAGTGGGGGACTATATTCCCCCCCTTAAAGTGTCAACATACTTGCTATGTTGGTATTTTAAGGAGAAATAGGGGAAGATGGGATCCTTGAAAAGAATACACACCTCCCCAAAACAAGTTATCCTTGTCCCCCAAGCATAGAGACAATGAAACCCACAGTGAGGACTATCATGTTGCTGCCATGAAAAAAATATGATTGCATGTAAGATTGTACCACCATGAATGGAAATGAGAACACCACATAAAGCTACAAATGCCACATAGTGATGAGAAACATGACAAGATGAAGATCATCATTGATTAGAGGAATTAGGTTCATCAACATGAGGAAGAGTACCAAAATCCCTAAGATGTATTTTATTACTTAAGGCCTTACATTCATTGGTAGAATGACCATGCATTCAATGATATGCATAGAATGAATCTTTGTTGTAGAATTTCTTTCATGTTCTTGGAGGAAGAGAAATCATATGGGCTTTGAGAAGCCTCAACAAGATATTCTCTTGATCAATACTAGGGGACATTTTGTTTCTCTTGTGAATAAAAGCTTGATTTCTTATCACAAGATGTCATATATACACAAGAATACTTAGCTTTAGATTGTGATATTTTGTACTCTCCCATAAAGGAGGGTAAAATCTAATGAACCCAAATCATCATTAAAACATGTATTTGAAGATGAAGTAACATCATGACCATTATTTTTATTTGTCCTAGGAATGTTTTGCATGATGGAATTGACATTAAGTGAAGGTTTCTTCAATGCTTTTGTTTATTTCAAAGGAAAATAACCAAGACCTCTTGTTTTTTCTTACGTGCTAGGCTCTATGGGAATATGAATACCTTGTTCTTTCACTCCACATACTTTTCAATTGTAGCCAATTTTTTTCAAGAGTTGGTACCCTCTTCCATATTTTTTTTCCATTTATTTTGAGGAAGGTGGTTTACTCAGTCACTTTCATCATAGGTAGATGTAAAATTCATGTTATCATTACTAGAAGTTGTGAACTCTTGTGTCTTGGATGTTTCAATGTCAAATTGTGCTAATACCATCACAACTTCTTTCTCTTTTTCTTTCACTTTTTCTGTAATATTGTATCCCCCCATGAATGCAGGTGTGAAATCTAATGGTACCCAATCATCATCCAACAACTTTGTTATGAATGGAAGGATCTCATATTTATCCTCAACTTGTAAAGGTTCTACTTTTGTAGTTGGTGTCAATGTTCTAAGAGAATCCTTTGTTCCTATTTCAGTTTGTAAACTTTGTTTAGATTTATGGTCAACTTTTATCTTGTAAACCTTATTGTTGTATACATATTTCAGTGAATGATAAAGCATTGAAGGTACTACATTAATTTCATGAATCCATGGTCTACCCAAGAGAAGATTATATGAAAGATCTTGGGGCATAACATGGATAGGAGTTTTTAAGGTAAGCTTACCAAATTTTAAAGGTAATGTTATCACACCAAGCGGTTGTTTTCCCACATTGTCAAAACCATGAATAGATAAATTGGTTGGTTAAATTTTAGTCTTATCCTTCTATCCAAATTTTTTACAGTACAAACATTAAGCCTCGAACCATTTACAATGAGGGTATTCCTAATACCAACCTTGTTAATAACAACCAATATCATCAAAGGATCATTTTGTTTTTGTATTTATAAAGGAGGTAATTCACTTTGATGAAAGATAATGTCCATGTACTAGGTGAATTCATATTCACAATCAAAGATGCCACCTCATTTGGTTGCACACTAGGAGGGACAAAAAAATTCTACAAGGTAGTTTGAGGCATGCCATGGTAAGCAGGTAATGTTTAAATCAAATCCCATAGGGATATCTTAGCACGAGTGTTACAAAGTTGTTCAACAAGATCAAATTATTTACCACTATGTTGTGGGATGTTAGGTGTGGGTGGGAGATATGGTTGAGGAAATGGGATGGAAGTTGGAGTTTGGTTTAGCTTCTTATTGTTTGTAGTGTTATATGTGTGAGCTACAATATGATAATTTGGTTGTTGCAACACATGATTACTAGTAAGTTGCTTTGCAAAGCTTAGGATATGGCTATGAGGTTTAAGAGGTCCTATAATGAGAGGTGACTTAGGAGGTCCAATAATTAGAGGAATTTTAGGAGGTCCAAAAGGAGTGTTAGGAGGTCTAATAATTAGAAGACTCTTAGGGGGTTCAAATTGAGTTTTAGGAGGTCCAATAATCAAAGGAGACCTAATAGCCAATTATGTGTGCATAACCTCAGTGGACTTAACTTCTTGTTGATGATTTTCTATCAAGGGGGATTTAATGTCACCTTATCGTCTTCACCTAAGAAATCCATCTTACTATCTTTTGAAGGAAATTTATAAATGATTTCACCCTCTTTCCCAATAATATCTTCTGAATTAGGAGAGGTAGGGGATAGAAACAAACAAGATTCTTATGATGCTCAATGATTGGATCTTCTAACACCAAGTTACTTTCGTCACAAGTAGGAGAGGTATCAAGAGAAGAAAAACTATGATTGTCATGATTGTATTTGATTATATTCTCTTTCATTAGGATAAACTAACACACAGGAGGTATAGTGGGAGAGGGACCAATGAAAAATAACAAAAGAGGGGAAACAAACTCATTTTCATATGCTTGTAACAAAAATTCTTTAAAATGCTCAGCAAGATTTGATAATAGAATATGAACTATGATAACATAAGATTTTTGTAATGAGAACATGATGCAAAAAATTGACCTACAAATCTAAAATGTAATAATTATTCCCAAACTTGCAACAAATCAAGAAAAATGACACTTTTCCTTGCACATGCAATAACAGTGTTTCAAAATTCCAAATCAAACATCTACAATCAGGAATAGATTGAAACAAGAGAAAAATTATGTGCAGAGTTTATTTGAGACCCTTGCAATAGAATAGGGATTCCCAAGGTCATCTGAGTCCTTGATAGGGGTTCAAAAAATTGAAAAAATGATTTTTTATGTTGTTGTTTAATGTTACTATTTATGTTTTTAGACAGGCTTAACAATGACTATTTTTCTAGAATTTCTTCAATTTAAGACAATGTAATTCAAATGAAAATGTACAACAATAAAGAACAATTTTGAATGCAATTTTCAGATCTTAATCATGCAATAATTTATTGAGTCTAAGATCCAAAAATCTGAAAATGGCGATTTAATGCAAACTTGAAACAAAATAATGCAATTTTTCACTTTTTAGGTTTAAATGAAAGATGCAATTAATAATTTAACAACCTAATTCAATTTGAATGTAAATCTGATCTAAATATGTCTGAAACAAATCCTAACACAACTTATGATATATAATTTTTTGTATTTTTATGACTTTTTATGATGCAAAAATGAAACCCTAAATGTACCATGCAATACAATGCAATGCAAATCTAGACCTAGGTTTTGAAAGACTTCCAATTTCAGAAAGTTTATAGTGTTGAGACATTGGGTTCACCAAAATGTAATGTAGAAAAAGGGATCCTAGGTCCTAAATTCAATGAACCTAGGATGCAAGGGGCCTTTTTCCAAGTTACATTAAGATGTAGATCAACAAGGCGATTAGATTGACTTACAACCATAAAGGTAATCCAGTCAGGCCTAAATCTACATCTAATTGAGGATGGGAATGGATTCAAATTTATTTTCCTTTATTAACCTAATTAGACTATGCCATAATATGAAAAATGCAAGATCCCGACAATTGAAAAATTGAAACAGTCAAGTTTCGATAGATTTGGAAAGTGTAGATGAATGTCTACCTACCCAAAAAAATTGGTTTGACTATGCATACACGAAATTATTTTCCCAATGGTGAATGAGTCTTTGATAAGGCATCCTGCTCAAATTTTAGGGTCCTCTGGTGCTAAGTTTGAGCTTCTATTTTTCGTCTGCAAAATTGGTGGAATGTTGTCATTTGCAGGTGAGTTTCTATAGCTTGACAAGATGTAAGGAATAAAATGCAACAATGGATAATTTTTCTTCAATCCTTCAATCATATAACCTACACATTCACAAAGAGAAGAGATGTTGGACTCTTTAGGGGCTTTATTCAATCAAACCTCGTGTAATTTTTTCCACTTCCACAATGGAAAATTCCAATGATAAATGGATAATTGAAAGGAAGGAATGATGAAATCATAAAGTGCTGCAACGTATCATCACCCTTCAAGGGCTTCCTTGAAGGACTGCAGTCATACACATCATGTCAAGGTCTTGATCTTTCTTGCTTGATTTTCTTGAATGATTTGGATACCTACAAAAAGTGTTAGCCTTCACAAAATCATGATGACATGTACACATAAACTCACATACACTTTGATATGATACTTGGATCTTGAATTGTTGCAGTGAAACTTTAATAATGCTACTCTTGACTTGCTCTAGAATGCTCTTGATGTTCACTTCTAGCTTGTTAATAAGTGTTATATTTAAAATGATGTAATAACTAGGTATTTATAGACATTTATGCTAATTTATTGAAAATTAGATTTCAAAAGCCGACACTTGAAATTTGAATTTTGGATGTTAAAATGCTGCTAACAACATATTTAAATTTGGGTCCTGGCTAAGAAGGGTACCCATTCACCCACGAGCAAATGGGTCCTATCCCAAATTTATAGGACACACTTAGTCGAAATTAAAATAACAATTGGATGCATTAATTCAATGCTTTTATTCCTTTAGAAAATAATAAAAATTAGGCCTTGTAATGCATAATTTGGAAAATTGGGAGCTTAATGAAGTCGAATAAATTAGGAGGACAAAACATAATGTGAAATTGTTAAGGGTGACAATTTTCCACACTACAAAACTATTTAGTCTAGCTATTTAGACCACTTGGAGAAAATAGGCAAACAGTTACACTTAACCTTAGTTGGTGATAATCATAGGTATTATGAGATGCTTGCTTGTCATTATAGTTGACAATAAACTAGGAAAAGTGATGTTGAAAAGAAATTTATAATAATAATAATAGATATTTTCACATAACCTCAATAGAGAAAATATGTAAAAAAGTATTTAGAATCTATAATGCAAAAGAATAGACAAATATAATATTAAAATGATAGAATACATACTATAATAAAACCTTCAAAGGAAAAAATATAGTCCCCTAATTAGGGCTTCTGAAACATCAAACTCCTTGTTTGCACTACATATGGACAAGAAAATGAGAATCATGTAACCACACATCCCAATCTATGCTTCCTCTCATCACATATGCAACTTATAATAGATGCTCAATCCAACCTTAGCTTACTATGTCTCTTTCATTTACCTTTTGGTACTAATATTTCACTTTTGGTATTAAGTTTTTCTAATTGTAGTGTAAAAAATTGTACACCTTTACATTTTCACACTATGTTTGGGTCCCTTAATTAATTGGACTTAATTAAGCCTCTAATTAATCCAATTATGCATTTAAAAGGCTAACTAATCCTTTTTTCTGAAAGGGAAACTTGTATTAAACAATTGAAAATATTAATTAAATTGCCTTGAAATTGGTGTGTCCTAGGTTTGTGGCCTAGGACACATTCTCCCAAGGGCGAATGGGTCCCCCTTAAGTTGAGTACCCCAATTTAAAATATGTTTTTGGTGATATTTTTATGATCCCAATTCAAGTTGCAATTGTCGGCTTTTGAATTTTAATTGTTGAGAAATTAGAAAATCATCTATAAATACATAGTTATTTTATCAATTCAACATTAGGAATCAAGAGGGAAAATTTCATATTAGAAAATATTATTGTCAAGAGCATTGAAGAGAAGATTTATCAAGGATCTATAGAAGCAATCAAGATCAAGATCATCATGTCAAAGTTATTTGCATTTGTGCATGTTTTTGGAGATAATATTGTGATGTAGGTTTCGAGCATTCAAGTCAAGATTCGAGCTATCAAATCAAGAATCCAATTAAGCAATTCATGCAAGATCAAGATCTTGGAGAGATGTGTTAGATTTCAGTCCTTCAAGGATCTCCATTCAAGGGTTTGGTGAGTTGCAACAAGCAAGTGTTCATTCATCATTCCTTCTCTTTATCATTATTTTATTTCAAGGTTTAATTACCAAAACAGGGTTTGACCAAGGAAACCCCTATTCACAAAAAAAAACCAATTTTTTCCCTCTCTTATGTATGTACAAATCTTAGGTTGAAGAAATGATTGGAATTGAAGATCTCAAAAGTGCAAAATTGCAAAAGTTGTCACAAAAAGTTGTCAAGACCACGAAAACACAGTTACTGAATTCATTTCCAACATTTTTTCAGTGAAACCTATGGGAAAAGGAATCTCATATCCATCACCAAAGGCTCCCAAAAATTGAAGAAAAAATCTATACAAAGATCCATTCGCCATTTCAAGACACTTTGTGACACGTTTTGTGATAGGTTTTTAGTGTCTTACCTTCTTCAAATCTATCAGAAGTTTGTTGTTTTTGTTAGTATTATGATTCATCTACATGATTCGGGTCTTACATTATAGATTTGAGTTCATTTACCACTTTAATTTATCTCTCAAAAGTGTTGTTTGGACATATTTTACACTTTTTCTGTCATAAAGGAAATTGCAAGATCTCTCATAGGGTTGACTCACCTAAAGGTTGAAAGTCAATTCTATTATTGGGGTATCTCATTTCCTAATGAAATAACAGAAACATAGGTTCATTACACCCCATTTTTCTCATTCTATTTTTAGTAAATTACTGGTGAACCCTCATTTTAATATATGAAACTATTTTTCTATTTTTCATTTTGGTGAACTTGACATTCTTACACTATAAAATTTCTAATTGGAGCTCATTAAAACCCTATATCTAGGATTTTAATTAGTTTTAATTGCATTGCATTAGTTTTAATTTCATCTAGGGTTGTCAAAATTGCATTAATTTGAATTTCATTTAGGGTTTTAAATTTGCATTTTGCATTGTTTAAAATCTAAAAAATTCAAAAAAAGTACATACAAATCACATTGGTTTTGCATAGTACTTGCATATTAGTGTACTTTCAATTATTCACATTAGAAAATTTAATCAAAATTGCATTAAAAAAATTGTCACTTTTTTCATTATTTATCACTAGTTTCATTTACATTAGGACACTCAAATCTAGAAAAATTTGTCACACAAACCAAAGTCTAAAACCTAGAATAGAGAACACAAACAATAACTCAAAATTTGCATTTTTTTATTTTTAAAAACCTTGTACAAGGACCCATTCACCCTTGGGAAAATGAGTTCTTGAGGGAACATGAAAACTATCTTTTTTGAGCATTTTTGTAGTCCTCTACACTTCCCAAATCCGCTAGTAAACCACTATTTCAGCCTATCAATTTTCAAGAATTTATGTTTTATACATTAGGTCTAATCATCCATTTAGTTTAGGAATTTTAAATCATTTCAAATTTATTTCAATATTGAAAATCATTAGATTTGTAGGACAATTGTTTACATTCTGAAGCATTGCATAAGTTGGATAGATTATTTTTCATTTTTGGCACGCAATGTTAGTATCTTTCCTTTCCAAGTATGCAAGAAAAAGCTCATTAACAAGCATGTTAGTCATTCTTCCAATATATTTCTTATTTATGAGAGTCAAGTGAAAGAAAATGACATTATTGAAACATTCCTTAATTCCACATTGCCTATCCTTCACTCATCCCCTAATATATCTCATATTTGTGAAGATGTTTTGATACAAGAGGATGCAAGCATATACAATCATGACAATCATAGTGGATCTTCTCCCGATACCTCTCATTCTTGTGATGAAGGTATCTTGATATTATAAGATACACTCATTGAGAGTCATGAGAAAACTATTTGTCCCTCTCCCTCTACTTCTCCCACTTGGGAAGATATTATGGCACAAGAGAATGAGATCATTGATACATTTATTAACACCACTTTATCTAGTCTCCATTCATCTCCCACTTGTGATAATTTTTTAGTGAAAGAGGATGTAATCATAGATAATCATGAAAATAACATCTGTTCTTCTCCCAATATCTCTCCTATTTGCGAAGAAGGTATTTTGGTATTAGAATACCCACTCATTGAGAGTCATGAGAATCTTGTTCCTCCCTCTCCTAATGCTTCTCTCACTTGGGAATATATTGTTGAACAAAAGGATGCAACCATTGATAAGCAAGAAAATCATAGTTTTTCTTCTCTAGATGCCTCCCCTACTTGTGATGAAGTTATCTCATAAGATCCAACTATGGAATGTGATGAAGATATTTTTTGCTTCTCTCCTAAAAACTCTCCTACTAGGGAAGATATCATGGTGTAAGAAGATGATAGAATCGATTCATGTATTTCAAACAATAGTAATATGGATTCCTTAGCTGAATATGATAAGGTCACATTAGACTTCCCCTCGCTAGAAGATCATCAAAATAAGGATAAGTCTATTGAGGTTTTGAACATTAGATATCCCTTGATTGTTAAACCTCCTAAGAGTCCTCTAATCATTGGACCTCCTAAGATTCCTTTAATTATTGGACCTCCCAAGTCATCTTTGGAGCCACTTTTTATCATAAGACCACCTCAACACAAACCATTACCTCAAGGAACTATCTTAAATTTTGCAAGGCAACTTATTAGTAATAATGTTTCACAACAACTGAGTTATCATACCATTACTCATACACATAACACAAGGAACAATAGGCAACCACAAACCATACCTACTTCATTATCATTACCTCAACCTATCTTTCCTAATGCTCCTCGTTTTTCTTTGCACAGTGGAAAGTGTTGGAAGAATGAAGAAGGTGACCTCTAGGTTTGTTGTCATTGATGCCAACATTGATTGGTAACTAACTGAGTAAACTGTGTGTCTACATTGATCCGGTATTTTGATCCAAAAATCCTTTGAGTAAAAGGAAATTCTATGAGTTTTTGATATGTTGCTTAGGAGTGTCAGGTACAACTATAAATGAGTTTTTAGCAAGTTTGTGTGATCCAGTTGAGTTATCCAAGTGACATAAGATTGACATTCTTTTGGATGACAACGTTATGAACTGTTTATCTTATAAATGTTTAAATTGTTCTTCATTAGGTCCGAGCCAAACTAATTAATGTTTTTTATGATTTATTGAATGTGCCAAAAGGACTTTTGATTTAAGCCGACAAATATTTTTGAGTTATGTTATCAATTAGGCTGACCTAATTGATGTATAAAGATGAAGCTATGTATATTTATGTAAGCAATGTGGATGAAGTACATAAGGTTATGGATATGGAAAAAGGAATAGTGTGATATATTGTAATGTGACAAGTGTGATAGTGTAAAGGTTTTAATAGTGTTGTATGCCTACGATCGGAGTGGAAGTTTTGATATTCCAGAGCCTAACCATAACTGATCTCTGCACATTGAAGGTGTATTTACTCAGTTCATCAATTGGTAGTGAGCCATACCCTTTTGTATCTTGGCAATAAGCCATCTTTTGTATTCAAGCTGTGAGCCTTTCAAGGACAATGCATCCTGGTAGTGAGCTCTGTAATATCTTATAACCGGTTATAATATATTGTGAGCTAATCCTCACCGTGGTTTTTCCCTTTGGGTTTTCCACGTAAAAATCTTGGTGTCAATATGTTATGATATCTTTTATGTTTTGGTTTACTCTTGCAGCTAGATGTGGATTGATAATTGGATGGTTAGTAATTAATTGTGTTAGTAGAATATTGATTCACCCCCCTCTTAGTATTCAGTGTATTCAACAATTGTTATAAGAGCTTGGTTCCTCTGAAGAAGTCTTACAACTTGAGGAAGGTCCTGGAATTTGAATACATAGCTAACAAAAGATATCTTGTTCCTTCAAAAGAAAAATTTGTATATGAGGAAATCAATGCCACCCTTGAAGAATTGGACAAAAGTGAAGATGAGAAGGAAAATCTGAAAGGAAACTTAAAGGAATCAAATGAATGCATCAAAAAGTTAAGAGAGTAGATCAAAAAGTTCAAGGAAAGGCATAGAGAAGTCAATGATTAGTTGAAAAAGGCTAATGAAGACATTACCAGATTGAAGGTGCAAGTAGAAGAAAAGAAGTTAATTGAGGAGTGTCAGAAAGATGAGATTCAGAATAAAATTGATGAATGTACAAAGCTTGAACAAGAAGTGGTAACCCTAAGATTTGATTTGGAAAAATGAAACTCATGAAGAAAAATTCAAAACAAGCTCTATAAAGCTTGATGAGTTGATTGCATATCAAAAACCTACTAAGGATAAAAGTGGTCTAGGAATTGAAGAGGGACAAAGCTCAAAGGAAAAACCTATTTCTAGCAAAGTGGACAATCAAAAGAAGTTTCAAGGAAATATTCATGAAATCAAGAACCAAAGGAGCAATACCAGAAGGATTCCCATCCAACAACCTAATGCTCAAAGGTACCCATCTTTTAATGGATTTTTTTTCTCATGCAATAAATTTGGTCATAGAGAAACATAATGTAGAAGTAGGATCAAGTAGAATAGAATGAGTCAGAATGTTGGATTATTTATTGGAAAATTCTACACTTGCAATAAGTTTGGACATAGAGCTACCGAGTGTAGAAACTAGATAATTTTGAACAAGTTTAATGCTAGTAGAAGGATTCAATCTTTTCAAAGCTATTATTACATATGTAATATATTCAAACATAAGGATAATCAATGTAGGTCAAGGATGAATGGAAATCATTTTGATCAAAGATATGTTGTGTGCTACACTTGCAACAAACTAGGACATATCTCAAAATTTTGTAGGAGAAAAATTGGGAAGAAACCTAATCTAGAACAAAAGAAAAAGTCTGTGAACAAAGTGGATCCTACTGAAGTAATAAAATAAATGGCTAATATTTGGAGGAAAAAGGAAGAACTTGAGAAAAAGGATGAGTCAAATACATTTGTATTTGTTTCCAGTCAGATACCTCTTCCAAAAATTGAACCCAATAATGGTTTAAGGGGGAGTAGTTATTGAGAAATCTAAAAATCCCCTGATATATGTGGTGTCAAGTAGTGACACAAGGATATGTGGTGTGAGTCATCATTTTGAAGGAATTGGAGATATCTCTGATAGAAAATAGGTAGATCTAGAGAGTTTCAGAACTCTCTTTTGTTTACAGTGTGTTTCATAAAGTATTTGTCAACTTTAAAAGTTGAAAGGAATAAATGTGAATTAGGGAAAAATTCATAAGTAATAAAGCAAGAAGCTAAGTTAAGTAAGGAAAATTTGTACAATTGGGAAGAAGAAATGAAAGGTAAAGTGAGTTAAAGGTGATTTAGAACATCTCACATTAAAACCCTAGTTCTTGACAAACAAAAAAGGTATTCTCTGTTATCTGAATTCTATGGATTTTAAAGTTGAAGGAACTTTTTGTTAAAGCGTATTCAAGCTATTTGAGGAGAATGGCTACTCCTAATGTTGTGGAAATCTCAGAGAGACCCCAACCTAGATTTAGAATATTTTCATGGAAAGTGTATGAAATTGATCCTATGGGTGCGTTCTCACATATTCTAAGCCTTGTGCTACCCACTAAAGATACAAGAACCTACATTCATGGGAAGTTAGAAGAATTCAATCACCAAGAGCTGAAGGATTTGTGGGACAATGAGTTGACAAGAGATGATCTACTGCTTAAGTGGGAATATGAAAACCTAGTTTGAATGAAGCTAAAAGTTTGAAACTAGTTTCCAAAATTTTCTAGTGAGAGTGAGGTGAAGTTTGTTAGAATGGCCCTCAGTAGGGTTCATAGAAAATTTGTGTGGACAAATGAACTAGGGGTTATCAACAAGGAGGCGATTCTAGCTGTTACTGGTCTTTGTGATACTGAAACCATTGCAGTTCTAAAGGTGGTGAAAAATGATGAAGCCACAAGGCTGACTGGTGCTAAATTTTACGGAAGAGCTTTAACTACAAAGTCTATTGCAAAACTTTCCATCAAGTATGTTGCCATCATGATTGGGAAGAAAATTTATTTTACCAACAAGGTAAATTCAATGTATGCTATGACAATTCACACTACGTATGAAATGGTGGAGAAATGAAAATATTTTGATCTTTGTGAGTTGCTTAGGTTGCAACTTATGGAGAACCTGAGTATGAATAAGGAAAAGAAGCATGTCTTTAAATTTGTAACTCTAGTTGTTTGTTTGTTATTATATTTCTTGAGGGAGCTATCGGGAAGAAAAGGTATAGTATGGGATAACACTAGGCCGATTGCTCATCAAAATTTTGATCTACGTAGTATAGGAGATTTTAGGGCACAACAAAATTCCATAAATACTTTCTTTGTAGTATTTCATAATGAAATGCATGAAATAGACCAGATACCAAGGAGTTTGGTGAAGAAGTATGAAAAAGAGATAACCTTTCTTATGTCTCCAGATGAATGCATCAATCAGGTTGTAGAACCTAGAAATCAATGGATTGAACCACTCGTATATGAGATTGATGAACAAATGGTGGAGAGGTACATTGAGATTCTATTGGATAGTCCTAAGGACCCCTCTCTACCTAGGCATGGAACTTATGAGAAGAAATCTACTGAAGTAAATTTAGAGGCTATCACATCTAAAAGAAGAAAGAAAGTTGAAGTTTTCTTCCAAGGTCAAACATTTTCTAAGGATGAGATAGAACAATTGAAGGAGGCTCTTGATGAAAGAAAATCCAAATTTTTTGAACAACCCTCTAGACCTAGAAAATCAAGAAGACTATCTTTCGGTGCTACACCAACACCTATCTCTTGTATTGATCCTCTAATGTTGATAATATTGTGAAAGGGAAGAAGAAAGAACAAAGTTTCCCTGCATCTGTTGATATTGCTTCCCCTACTAGTCCCAATACCAGGGCATCTAAGAAAAAGGACATACCTCTTGCTACAACATTTGCTACTTTAGGAAGAAGAAGAGTGAAACAAAAGGTTGACAGGAAAAAACTTTGAGTGATGCTATTGAGGAAGAAATAGAACTTGGCATAGAAGAAGAGCATCTGCTGAAAAGAAACAAAAAGGGTAGTACCTCCCATGAAGGAGCCAAAACCAGAGTTGATATCTCTACAAATGAGGAGTCAGAGGAAGATGAGGATACTTACCAAATCCATGTACATACAAAGAAGAATGAAGAAGGCTCATTTGATCCTATGGAGGACATGCCTAGATCTCCTTCGGTAAGTGATCAACCACCTTTAAATCTAGGATCCTTAGTAAACAATATGATTTACGATGACCTTACGCCAACTGCTGAGTTATATGATAAGGTTAATGCTGAAGGGAAAAAAACCATCATAAGTGCATTTATTTAGTACATAGTATTTTGTAATATAAATATGGATACTATACAGTCCAAGGTTACTGAAAACATGTGGAAAGAATTAGTACTTAGAAGGAAAGGGGCTTTAAATGTTGAAGTCAAGATGATAAGTGAAGCCTTAAAATCCATTAGTTCCACTTTTTCGGAGATAGAAGCTACACATCTACTAAAAGAATGTTCTACATTTTTTAGAGTCAAGCAGAGAGTTAATATGTTAATGACTAAGGAAGATGACTATATGGAAAAATTAAGGCAAGAAACTAAATATGTAAGTAGGCAATTAGCAAGGAGCCTTGGGGAAATAATCATTTCTTTTTCCCACATTACTTAGGCATAGGAACATACTACGATTGTAGAAGTAATGGATACTCTAATCTTGGAGACTGTTGATGAGACACTTGGTGTTTCGAAGACCCTTTCCCCTTTGACTGACATAGAAGAAACTACCAAAAAAGGTTTGATGATCAACATAAAGATAATTCTAGTGATAAGAGAGAACATCAAGAATCTACTAGAAAAAAGGGATGAGAAAAAAAAAAAGATGAAAGTGAAGGGAGTAAGGAGAAAAGAAGAATAATGAAAATGATGATGAGGATAGAAGGGAGAAAAAAATAGAGACAAGTCCTTTGGAAAGTCATCTAGAGAAGAAGAAGAAAAAGAAAAGGAAAAAGAAGAAGAAGAAAAGGAAGAAGAAAAGAAGAAAGAGGAATACAAGAAATCCATTCCAGCTGAGAAGAGCAAAGGAGAAATTTCCAAAGGCCCAAAAATATCAAATCCATCTGAAGAATCATCCAGAAGTACCCTTAAAGGTCTTCTTTCAAGGAAATTTGTACTTCAACCTATGCTTCCACCTCAGCTAGTTAAGCTGCCATCACACCTAGGTTATGTGGACTTGACAAAGATCACACCGAGTGACAGAATAAAACTAAGCGATACCTTTCTCAACTCTATCACACAAGAAGCTATGGAGTCACGTCAAAAGGGAAATGAATTGATAAATGAAGCTATCAAAGCTTTACAAGAGACAACCCCTAGTGTTACAATAGATAGCTCTTTAGATCCAATTGAAAATTTAAATCTCATAGTTGATTCAGTCAAAGAGTACACATCTAACCTCAAGGTAAAGACTACCAAAGAAGTGGAGTTGAGTCTGCTAGAGAAAAGACTGTTGTTTATGCAAGACAAGTGTACAATTGCACATGACAAGGCTTAGAAAACTTTGAAAGAGGTAAGAGAATGTGATGAAGAAGCCCAACTGCTATTTGTTTACTGCATGAAGTGGTTGGAAGCCACTCGAGGTATCAAGGATTTAATGAACTCAATTGAGTCTCAACTTGTAGATGCCTCCAAAGATTATAAGATTGTAGATGATAGAAACTATGCTAGGTGGGTTTCTATTTCAAATCTTTAGAGCAAATTTTTCATTCTGCAGAGGCAGAAGGAAGATGCTATAAACAAAGATTTTTAACAATCTCTATGGGACACTTACCCTTCTAGGATCTTTCACCTAAAAAGGAAAGGAATAGGGTTAAAATCTATGTAAAAACTAAAGGAGGAGATGTAAAGGGATGAATGATGTCTAAATGAGATGTACTAATGCACTAATCTAAAAATGGAATGATTTTATGATACAAAAACTAAGAAATATGAAGTGCTGGAAAACACAGTGAGATATGCAAACATGAAACAATCTAAAGATGAAAATAGAACTATAAAGAAAACTGTGAAACAAAATGAATGCACTTGGGAGATGAAGAGGAGCGGATTGAAGATTGCATAGATCATTGGAATTCTGGAAATTTTTTTGTTGAAGCCTGATGGGACTAAGTTGCCAGGTAGGGTGATTTAGTCCTATTTCTCATAAAACTTTCTAAAGCAAGAATCTTCCAAATGGGTTTTTGAAACTACAGGAATCACTATTCAGGTATTGAAGTGGGACTAAATCACCAAGAGGGGCGATTTAGTCCTCCTATAGGTTTCGGGAATCTTAGGACTGTATCCTGTAGCTTTAGGTATGCAATCACTTTTCTGATGTGGGTCCAGATCTTAATCTTCAACAATTGACTTGTAGAATATCTCCAAGCTTGAATTAGGGTTGTGATAACTTAAAATACTTTGTTGACTACCTTTCAACACCTATTTGCTTGATAAATCTGCATACAAAAGTCTACAAATACACATGCAAAGGGGGAAAAATGGTTGAGGGTTAGATTATAGGGGTTTTCCTTGGTCAAACCCCACTTTGGTAATCAAACCCAATAAAATGAAATGAAATGTAGAGAGAATGATAAATAAATAACATGCAAGTGTCATAAACTTACCAAACCCTGGATAAAAATTTGAAGATATGTAATGAAGAGCTCCAATGGATGACTTGATTAAGCTTAAAGTGCTTGAATACTTGAAAGATTGAATACTTAATGAATGCAAGAGAGTATGAGATTGTAGGAGATGTAAAATGAGGTGAAAAACCCTTATTTATACTTGATTTTAGTAAATTTCTTGAAAATAACACATCATAGGCCGACCTCAAGGGTTAGAGGAAAAAATCCCACCAAGAAATTAAAATTATTTTGATTTTTGTGCCACATGGGACTAAGTCACCCAAGGTGGTGACTAAGTCCACCTGGACAAATTTTATTGGATGTCAAGAGTTTTGGGGCATTAAATATTGTTTAATGGGAATATCCTTAAAAACACACTTATGAGGGGCTGAAAAGTGTATTAAAGGGTCATTTAAACATGAGAAAGGGTTAAATTAATGAATACAAGTCTAGAAAAGCGTGAAAGTGGGTTACACCACTTCACAACACTTTAAAATAAGACTTGCTAAGTGATAAAGATGAATTATTATGATGAATTATAATAAGAAGAGTCTAGAAAAGTGTAGAAATGTGTTACAACACTTCACAACACCTTCACAAGACATCTTAGAAGACTTAATGAATTAAATATTCAAGACTTAATGTCATATTATAACATTAAATCTAGAAAAAATCAAGTCAAAAGCCACTAGAAATGCCTAAAAATGAGAAAAAGTAGAAGGGTTACTTTTTCCATGTCCACATTTAGCCCCCACTTTAGTGAGAGGATGAACTTGCTTCAAACTCACACTAAAGTAGCCGATCATGCAACCAGGAAAGATCCAAATGCACTAATTCTTAGTAAGATGAGATGCCAATAATCAAGAGGGATGATCAAGCCCCCAAGATTATGATCCCATGGAAAACCAATTAGAAGCACAAAGGAACACAAATGATGATGAAGAAAGCTTCGATCGTTTGTCCAACTCGTTGTGGATTAGATCTAGGATATTTGTTTAGAAAGAAAAGAAATGTGTACTCACTCTAGGGTGATGAAACTTTCGGCTATTCGCTGGGTGAGAAAACCAAAGCATACGCACTCTGGGGCCATGGAATTTCTGGTCATCTGCGGGGTGAGAGATCCACAAAAAGGTGGCTATGGGGAAATTCATGCCTTAGAATGGGCTTCCTGCTCAACCATATCAAAGTTATGCTTCCTGATAATTTTAATAAGGTACCAAAAAGGACAATGTCGGTTCATTCTTCATGAGACAAGCAAAGCATCATATGCTTAGAACTCATGAACAAACTGCAAAAGGGTACCACAGGCATGCAAGCTGTGTTATGCAAGGTGGCAAGAAATGTAAAATGTAAAAATGCAAAAATGTAAAATGTAAAATACAAAAAAGTAAAGATGTTCAAAGGAGTCTTGTTAGGGTCATGTGAGGTCTGTCACTTAGGGAACACTGTGTCTAATGTCTCCAAGACAAGACCAATCAAAGAATAGAAAATCCACAACTTAGGGGATGTAATGCGTCACATTAGGCGGCTAAGAGGAATGTAATATGCTAAGATAGATCACACTTAGGAAGGAAATTGCACCCAATGTCATCCAAAAAGTGACAAACACATTGTATAAGGTAACAAGGCTGCACGAAGAATGAAATGCAAATGAATAATGTCATTGTATGCCCCCAATTTAAAGAAATTGCTACACACCGTTCTTTGAGCAATTACTTTAAAGTGGAAAATGAAATGCAAGAAAAAAGGAAGACATGAGAACCAACTTGAAAAGCCCCTATTCCAAGTCATATGTTTTCAAGGAAGGCTACACCATGTAAAAGGGAAAAGAAATAAAAGAAAGAGGGGATGCCCCCAAAGAGAAAAACACCAAATACATAAGGGATCTATGGATTTGGGTTCAGTATGTTCATTGCTGTAATGATTTTATGAAAGAGCTCAGAACTACCATCATTCCTTGAATACATAGAATGAGAAGAATGACACATAGAGAATGAAAACAAAAGAAAAAGAAAGTCCATTTTGGGTCAAGATGGAGGAGACATTGCGGTCTCGAGGCTTTGCATCATCTCCAAAAGGAAAACATAAAATGAAAAGGAAAAAGTGAAAGGCGAAATGAAAAAAAAGACTTTTGGGTCAACATGAAGGAGATATTGCAGTCTCCATGCCTTGCGTCATCCCCAAAAGGAAAAGACAAGAAAAGAAAAAGGAAAAGGGATCTTTTGGGTCAACATGGAATAGAAATAGGGCATGTCAATGCTTTGCATCATCCCCAAAAGGAAAAAAAAAAGCAAAAGAAAAAATAAAAGTACAACAAATAGAAGAATGAAGGTACAAATAGAAGAAGTGTACAAAGAGAGAGAGAACACCAAACACACAATACGAGGGAACACAATATGCACATAAAGAAAAGAAAATAAAAGAAAAATGCAAAAGGATAGCAAGGCATATGCAAATCAACCATCTAATAGGTCATCTACCTCCCAATCATGTTCATCGTATTGCAAGGGTGGTTGAATGTCCAATGGAGGAATTGCAAGTGCCAAACTAGGAGAAGCACCAAGTTCTGCACTTGGTATGAGAAATTTATCATCTAAGCTCATGGAAGAGGAGAATAAAGAATTCAGATTATTATGCACCTCTTCATCTATTTTAGCAATCTCATCATCATCATCATCATCATTATCATCAAGATTAATCACGACGAGAGGGCGAAGGGTAATTTCCAATGAGGGATGTATCAGAAGTTGAGGTTGTTTTATGTGTTCATTTTGTTGGGATGTTTGCAATATATTGTCTTGTGGGGGATCAAGAGGGTGATTAGGTGTTATTTCTGTCAAAGGCGAAGGTTGATTTTCTTTATTGTTTTCGGTTTGCATTTGACAAGCAAGGAAACAATGATGACGTCTACATTCCCTAGCATCATTGTTTCTTTTTATTTGATTTTGATTTTTTTCAGGTGAAAGAGTGGATTGGTCTATCATAGAATGATTTTCTTCGTGAGGAGGAGAAATAGAAGGAACTGAAGGAGATGGATCAATCACTTTCTCTTTAGCTTTATATACTTGTTTAACACATGGAGGTAAGACAAGATTGGGTTCAACATCTCTTAGTCTTTTAGATGAAGAGGGTGAATTTTCGTGTGTTGGTTGTGGTGGAGATTGGAATGTTTGATCAGGTCCAAATTTAGGTTGGAGAATTGTCTCATCTAAGATAGGAATGTCAAGAGTGGACATGGACATATGATGAAGAGACAATTTCACTATCTTTTTGGCTTTAAACTTTTGATAAGCAATGAAAAAGAAATCCTTATGAGGGGTGTTGGGTTCCATAGGTTTAGGCTAGAAGGCTTCCAAGGAAAATTTACCTTTAGAAGACAATGGATTAAAGCCACTATGGTGTACAATATATATCTCATTGTCATGTGAAAACTTCAAACACTTATGAACAATTGAGGGAACAACTTTCATCGAGCGGAGCCAAGGATGATCTAGCCGTAGACGAAACTGATTGGATTGTGGAATAAGAGAAAATCTCACATCCAATGTCTTTAGTCCTATCTGTAGTGGGAGAACGATCGATTTGATCATAGGGCATGCAAAACAATTATGTGTTTTAATCCATGCAATTGATTTATCATAATCATCTTGATAGAGATCATGTAATACTAAAAATTCTTTTGTGATCACATTCTCACCACAAGTGGGATCTATTAATATCCCATTGGTAGGTTTATCATATATTCTATTGGATATGTAGAGAGGACCATCAAGAAGTTTTTTAAGTATATCTTGAGAAGAAAAAGTGATATCAAGAGATTTTTTAGTTGGGCCCTTGCGAGGGATAACGTCTATCATTCCTGCCATTTCATCCATAGGACTAATATGGGTAACATTAGGAGTGCTATCATATTGTTCATCAACGTTCATCACATCAGTATGTGAAAGTTCACTGGATTTGACAAATGAGACATTGTGTTTAGGCATAAGATTAGTAAATATTTTTAAATTCTGGTTAGGAGGGGCAACAGACTTATTTCCTTGATCATTAACATCCACAATGGACAAGTGACCAGAATCAATGAGGTCTTGAACTAAGTGTTTGAGATGCTTACATTGTTTGGTATCATGTCCATTTTGGTGATGAAAATGGAAATAAGTATTATATTTAAAGGAAGAAGGTAAGGGTTTTCTTAGATCAAGTGGTTTTACGGTAGGCAAAGTAATCATTTGTTGTTGTAGCAATTGAGTCATTGTATTATGCAAGGTATCAGGCAAAGGGGTGAACTGTCTCTTTGGGTCCCCATAGGTAAAGGGTATGGCTGCTTTAGTGGCTTCCACCTAGTTATTAACAGGTAGGGTTGGTTGTGGAGGTGGAGGGTTGAACTATAAAAACCCTTTGTTTTGTTTTCTAAAGTTTTGCGACGTGTTTTGGTTGTTTTGATCAGATTTCTCTACTCGATTAGGAGTGGATTTTGTATCACGAGTAGCAACTGAGTTGTGATAGTCACAAAGGGCTATGCATAAATGCATGAAAGAGGATAATTTCATCATATTCAACCTATCCTGAATGTGAGTTTGCAAGTTTTCGATAAACATCTTTTGAAGAAGCGAATCAGGAACCTTGATATCTATTTGAGCATAAATGGACTGGTAGCATGAAATGAAATTAGTAACTTTTTCATTCACATCTTGTTTATACCTCATTAAATCAGCCATAGTATTTTTAGGTGTCATATGGACTTGAAAATGACTTATAAAGGCATCAACAAGTTCATTAAATGAATAGATAGAATGATTAGGTAAAGAGGACCACTCTAAGGCAATATCCTTTAAGGTCCTAGGAAACAGTTTGGCCAAAAGTTTACTGTTTAGGACAAAGTCACTGCATAAGGCTGTGTAAGCATTAACATGATTGATAGGGTATCCTTT
The DNA here is from genome assembly GCA_007258455.2 of Sequoia sempervirens. NCBI lineage: Eukaryota > Viridiplantae > Streptophyta > Pinopsida > Cupressales > Cupressaceae > Sequoia > Sequoia sempervirens. The sequence continues at coordinate 315,772,665 of VDFB02373365.1, read as the reverse complement.
ACCTCTGTACTTATTGAACCTAGACAACTCAATTCCCTGCGGCATTAGGGTTCTCAAGATTTCTAAGGATAATGGACTTCCACAGACATAGTAGGTAGGGGGTGCATTTTGGTTTTGGTTGATGGTAGAAATTTGTTGTTGCATGGAGGAAACAATATGAAATAATTGTGTGATAATGGGATCGGTGTAGGTGGTATGAGGTGGAAGAGAGAAGGGTGATGGAGTGAATGTTGTGGTAGGACAAGTGAAAGAAATGCTAAGAGGGGTAAAGGTGGTGGAAGATGGAATGTTCAATGCCACAAAAGAACTAGCAGTGCAAATTGGAATAGAAAAGGAAGGAGTCACATGACTAACATGTTGCATGATTGTTGTAACTTGAGGAGTAGTGTAGGTGGGTATGGATGCTATGGTTGAAGGAGGAGGAATGTGAGATCCTCCTTGGCTCACAACATTGTTTGTTGATTGGGATGTGGAAGGAACATGTTCGTTGTATATCTCAGCTATTCTTCTCATAACTTGCAAGCCATCGTCACTTTCAATCAAGCAATGAAGGTTTTCTATGGTAGGTATAGCATTGGTGGAAATGTTTTCAAGACTTAAATCTTGTTGCAAATGCGCAAAATCCTCTTGAATACTAATGAATTTTTCTTGTTGAATGAAATTGGATTGTGTATCAATATGCATGCTATTAGAAGGCAAGGGGGTACTAGTGGTAGTATCCATGCCTAATGCACCATTGTACATACTAGGAGTAGGAGCTCTTGAGATCTCAAGGTCCACAACGAAAGTTCTATCGGGAGAAGCCATGAGTCTAGAGATTCATCTCACTAAAGTATTATCAATAGGGAACCAAATAGTCATACAAGTACCACAAAAGATGGGGTGAATGCAAATGAAAACTATGAAAAAGAAAATGAAACCAATAGTATGACTGTAAACTAAAATAGGAAAATAGTAACATAAAATAGAAAAGTAGGAAATTCTCAGAAAATTTCTAGACACCACAATGGAGAACGTGCAGAGGGACTAAGTCATCCAGTGTGGCGATTTAGTCCCAATGATGATTTTTTTAATGTTTTTCAAAAATTTTGAATGCAAATTTATATGTTTTAGAAGCACAAATGCAGCTAAAGTATGAAAATGATTTTTTTTTATCATTTTTAAATGCAAAAAGGATGCAAAAATGCAAGCTATTTAAGCTTTTCACTAATGCAAAATGTAAAACCATAGGATGCAAGTTAAACAATGCAATAAATAATGCAATACAAATGAAACCTAGGATGCAATTGAAAATCAGAAGGAAATTCATTCAAAATGCAGGTTCACCAAAATGTAAACAAAGATTTTTAACAATCTCTATTGGATACTTACCTTCGAGGATCTTTCACCTAGAAAGGCAAGGAATAGGGTTAAAATCTTGTGTTTAACACTCAAGGAGGATATGTAAATGGATGAATGATGTATAAATGAGATGTCCTAGTGTACTAATATGAAAATGGAATGATTTTATGATGCAAAACCTAGGAAATATGAACTGCTGGAAAACACAGTGAGATATGCAAACATGAAACAAACAATCTAAAGATGCAAATAGAACTATAAAGAAAATTGTGAAACAAAATGAATACATCTGGGAGATGAAGAGGAGCTGACTAAAGATTGCAGAGATCATTAGAATTCTGGAAATTCTATTGTTGAAGCCTAATGGGACTAAGTCTTTAGGTAGTGAGATTTAGTCTTGTTTCTGGGAAAACTTTCTGAAGCAAGAATCTATTAGATGGGTGTTTGAAAGTGAAAAAATCACTATTCAGGTATTGAAGTGGGACTAAATCACCAAGAGGGGCGATTTAGTCCTCCTACAAGTTTCAGGAATCTCGGGACTGTATCTTGTAGCTTCAGGTCTGCAATCACTTTTCTAATGTGGATCTAGATCTGAATCTTCAAAAATTGACCTGTAGAATATCTCCAAGCTTGAATTAGGGTTTGATGACTTAAAACACTTTGTTGACTTGTTGACCACTTTTCAACACCTATTTACTTGATAAATCTGCATATAAAAGTCTACAAATACACATGCAAAGGGGGAAAAATGGTTGAGGGTTAGATTATAGGGGTTTTCCTTTGTCAAACCCCACTTTGGTAATCAAACCCAATAAAATGAAATGAAATGTAGAGAGAATGATAAATAAATAACATACAAATGTCATAAACTTACCAAACCCTTGATGAAAATTTGAAGATATGCAATGACGAGCTCCAATGGATGACTTGATTAAGCTTAAAGTGCTTGAATACTTGAAAGATTGAATACTTAATGAATGCAAGAGAGTATGAGATTATAGGAGATATAAAATGAGGTGAAGAAACCTTATTTATACTTGATTTTAGTAAATTTCCTAAAAATAACACATCACAGGCCGTCCTCAAGGGTTAGAGGACAAAATCTCGCCAAGAAATTGAAATTATTTTGATTTTTGTGCCACATGGGACTAAGTTGCCCAAGGTGGTGACTTAGTCCACCTGGGAAAAAATTATTGGATGTCGGGAGTTTTGGCCTGTATTAAATATTGTTTAATGGGAATATCCTTACAAACACACTTATGAGGGGCCGAAAAGTGTATTAAAGGGTCATTTAAACATGAGAAAGGGTTAAATTAATGAATACAAGTCTAGAAAAGCATGAAAGTGGGTTACAACACTTCACAACACTTTAAAATAAGATTTGGTAAGTGATAAAGATGAATTATTATGATGAATTATGATAAGAAGAGTTTAGAAAAGTGTAGAAATGTGTTACAACACTTCACAACACCTTCACAAGACATCTTAGAAGACTTAATGAATTAAATATTCAAGACCTAATGTCATATTATAACATTAAATCTAGACAAAATCAAGTGAAAAGCCACTAGAAAGGCCTAAACATGAGAAAAAGTAGAAGGGTTACTTTTTTCGTGTCCACAGATGCTATGAGATGCTATGCCTAGCTTGGAGACTTGGTTATGTCTAGATATGTCTCTATATGAATTGCGTTGATGGAAGCAGAAAAAATTGATAAGATGAACATTGTTCCATCTACTTCAGAAGAAGGAGAAGAATTTTTGGTGGAATTAGAATCTCTATAGGGTGATCCCACAATGTTGGTTTACAATTTTTGGCCAAACTGGACATTGAAATAATTTTTTCTAACTAAATCTTCACTTTTAGGCACCTATAGCGGGTAAACCGTGAAGAATTTGAAGATGATGCAAACTAGTGATTTGTGAAATTTTGTCTGTAGATTCTAAATTTATTTTTTTCAATTTTTTTGGAATCAGATTGCACTTCTTTTCCCATCTCCTTTGGAAACTAGTTTTTTTTTGTAAACACCATTTTTAAGGAGTGATGCTCACCGTATACTAAACTTTTTTTCCATGAAGGATAAAATTCTAATTTTTTCAAATTTAGATTTGTAACTACGATATCTAGTGCTTCCAATTGGTTTCGTAGTGTTTTATTGAATATTTTTTCCTTAATCAAGTTTCAAAGTCAAACCAATTACAATTTAGACATAGGCGACCCATATACAATGTAACTCTATTTGTATGTATCAATTTTTTTTTTTTGTTGGATCAAGGACTTCAATATCTGGTGCACTCATATTTTTCAAAATTTGTTTTGATAATCTGCTATCTTTCCACATGTGCAAAAACAAAGAGCTTTATTTTCGATGAAAACCTATGTTTAATAAAACTAAAAAAAAAAAAACATAATAAAACCAAAACATATTAAAATTATATTCATTGGATAGCTCGTTTCAAAGACTACCATTATCTAGTTGGGTTTGTGAAGTATCCTCCATTTTCATCCTCAACCTGAGCTTCAAAGGGAAAATTTTTGGAGTTTTTTGGTGCCAAAGGGTGAGAAGGTGGGAAAAGGGGGGTTCGCTTGAACCCTGGTTCGAGCGAACCCCCTTTCCACAAATGTTTTCTTTTTGTTTTCTCCCAGGAATGGTGGGACCCTACATTTAATGGGTTTTCTCGAACCAAGGTTCTAAAAAATTCCCTTTGGGTTCACTCAAACCAAAAGTTCATTCGAACCCCAAAAACCAAATTTTTTTGCATGGGGTCATTTTTTGCAACTTTTCCTTCCTCACTAAAATTGTAAACCACTTTTGTGGGTTTACCCTGCATAAAAATCTTTCTAGGGAAAAAGGAGTTTGGAATGATGGAAATCTAGCTTGAGAAGCAATTCTCAAGGAGTTACAGGGTGCCCCTATTTCCTGATTTGAAGTTTTTATCTTTTCCCGGTCCTTTGTCCTTGATGTTAAAGGGGGAGAAGAGGAGAAGAGGTGAAGAGGAGAAGAGTATGTATAAAGAATGTTATGTGTTTGTGTCCTATACATATGTTAGGGGGAGTTGAGTGCATTAGTGTTGCAAAATATTTTGTTTTGAAGCAAGTCTCATTTTTGGCACATGTTGCCATCAATGACAAAGGGGGAGATTGTTGGAAGAGTGAAGAAGGTGACCTCCGGGTTTGTTGTCATTGATGCCAACACTGATTGAGTAAACTGTGTGTCTACATTGATCTGATATTTTGATTCAAAAATCCTCTCAGTAAAAGGAAATTATATGAGTTTTTGATATGTTGCTTAGGAGTGTTAGGTATAGCTATAAATAAATTTTCAACAAGTTTTTTTGATTTGGTTGAGTTATCCAAGTGACAAAAGATCGACATTCTTTTGGACGACAGGGTTATGAATTGTTTATCTTATAAATGTTTAAAGTGTTCTTCATTAGGTTTGGGCTGACCTAATTAATGTTTGTTATGATTTTTTGAATGTGCCAAAAGGACTTTTGATTTAAGCCGAAAAATATTTTTGAGTTATTCAATCAATTAGAATGATCTAATTGATATATAAAGATGAAGCTATGTATATATATGTAAGTGATGTGGATGAAGTACATACGGTTATGGATATAGAAAAAGGAATAGTGTGATATACAGTAATGCGACAAGTGTGATAGTGAAAAGGTTTTAACAGTGTTGTATGCCTACAATCTGAGCATAAGTTTTGATATTCCAGTGCCTAACTAGAACTGATCTCTGCACATTGAAGGTGTATTTACTCAGTTCATCAATTGGAAGCAAGCCATACCCTTTTGTATCTTGGAAATAAGCCATCTTTTGTATTCAGGTTGTGTGCCTTTCAAGGATAGTGCGTTTGGTAGTGAGTCCTATAATATCTTATAACTGGTTATAATATATTGTGAGCTAATCCTCATTGTGGTTTTTCCCTTTTGGGTTTTCCACGTAAAAATACTGGTGTCAATATGTTATGATCTCTTTTATGTTTTGGTTTACTCTTGTAGCTAGATATGGATTGATAATTGGATGGTTAGTAATTAATTATGTTAGCATAATACTGATTCACCCCTCTCTCAGTATTTGATGTATTCAAGATAAAGGAATATGATCTTGTGGAACAAATCAAAAACACTCCTGCCAAGATTTCTTTATGGGATCTTATTCAAGCTTCACCTAATTACCATAACATGCTTCAAATTTATTTACAAAAAATTGTTATCCCTCCTAGTGCACAACCAAACAATGTATCAACCCTAATTCAAGGTATGAACTCGGTCAACTTAGACATTACATTCCATCAAGTTATGATGCAGGAGCATCTAGTGGTGTAGGGAAATATTGCATCACTCAATTTTTTTTCTTTATTTTCTTTAGTTGTTTTGAGTCCCATGATGGCACTTAAGGGGTATAAGACGGTCAGAAGTCAAAAATAGCAAAAAATGGTCACTTACTATTTTTAGTAAGTTGGCCTAAACGAGCTTGTATGGACTTGAAAATTTACCCAAAGGAGAAGATCTAAAAACATTTCTAGTCACAAAAGAATCACCTCAATACCTTGAAATGGTTTGGGAGAAATTAAAGTTTTCATCTCGAGAAATTTCTCCAATGCAGCTTCAAATTCAAATATAAAACTTTAGAGGCTCCGAAACAACTCAAAAAGTGGATGAACCAACCTATGGTAGGTTTCTATGTTGTAGATCTCTTTGAGAGATTTCCAACGATATGTAATAATAGAAAAACAGACACCAGGATCAAAAGTTATGGCCCCACGAAGTTTCCCCTCTAAAAAAGTGAATTTCATTAAAATTTCTTCCTAGGCCAGAAATCAAATGGTGAGACTTTTGGCACCAAAACAAAAAGGGAAAGTTGCACTTTCTAGAAAATTTTGGGTAGTTATTGGGTAAAATAAAAAAGGGATATGAGGCAGTTGTAGAAGGTGGCTCCATTAGTGTAGATTGTGGCTATGAATAATTTTTTTTTTTTTTTTTTTTCAGAATAGATTTTGTTGTAATGAATCAATCCCATGAGGTTGTAACATGTAAGTTTGAATATGCAATTTCATTTTCTAAAAATAATTGAAAGTGGGTTATTTTTTGTCTCACATCTTTTGTGTTGGTATCTATTGTTGTGTTTTGCGGGTTTGGGAAGTGTTTCCCTCATCAAGTTACCTCCATTAGAAGTGCAAAAACAAAATGAAGCTTTCATGGTAGTGGCTTCCATTAATAATTGTGGGTTAAAATGAACTCTCATTGAAAATGGTTAAGCTATTAATGTGTGTAGCAAGAACCTCTTAGATAAGATTGGAGTGGAGAAGGCTATGATTGAACCCGATTCTTTAGCTATTCATGGATTTGATAATTGATATAGGAGCATCCAACGATGTAGGGAAATCTTGCATCACCCAATTTTTTTTTTCTTTATTTTCTTCAGTTGTTTTGAGTCCCATGATGGCACTTAAGGGGTGTAAGACAACCAAGCATAAAAAATAGAAAAAAAATGGACACTTACTATTTTTAGTAAGTCAGACTAAAAGATCTTGTATGGACTTGGAAATTTACCCCAAGGAGCATAACTAAATAAAATTTCTAGTTGCGAAAGAATCACCTTAATACCCTAGACAGTTTGGGAGAAATTAAAGTTTCCGTCTGGAGAAATTTCTCCAATGCAGCTTCAAATTCAGATATAAAACTTTAGAGGCCTCAAAACAACTCAAAAAGTGGCCAAACCAACCTATGGTCAATTCACATGTTGTAGAGCTCATCGAGAGCTTTCCAACAATATGCACTAATAGCAAATCGGACACCTGGATCAAAAGTTATGGTCCTGCGAAGTTGGTCCTCTAAAAAGTGAATTTCATAAAAAAATCTCCCTAGGCTAGAAATCAAACAACGAGACTTTTGGCGCAAAAACAAAAAGGGGAAATTTGACCTTTCTAGAACATTCTAGGGTGGTTATTGGGGAAAATAACAATAATTAAGTGGGGGTTGTAGAAGGTGGCTTTGATAGTGAAGATTGTGGCTCTGAATAGTAGATTTTCTTTTCAGAGTTGATTTTGTTGTAATGAATCAAGCCCATGAGGCTGTAGCATGTAAGCTTTGAATCTGTAATTTCATTTTTTGAAAATAATTGGAAGTGATTTTTTTGTCTGGCATCTTTTGTTTTGGTATCTTTTGTGATTTCTGTGGGTTTTGGGCGGTGTGACCATCATCAAGTGGTATCAGAGCAGGAGTTCTTGAGCCTGTAATAGACTATCGAACGTGAGGCAATTGTAGTAGGACCTATGAGTGTGGGTTGATTTCAAGATGCCTCCAAGACTTTCCCAGTATGGAAGAAGTAGAGGCCGAGGTGGTGGAGGAAGAGATCCACCTAGAGATGAAATTAAAGCCCTTAGAAGGTAATTAGAAACCTTGCAACAAGAGGTTCGAAGAAGAGATGTGCAACGAGACATAGATGACAATGAAGATAAAACAAAAGAGGAAATGGAAGAGGAAGAGTAGGATCCAATGGATCCTAGAGAAAGAAGATTGTTGCAAGTAATATCAAGCATTGGGAAGAGACCTAAAATGGAGGTTTCAACTTTTAGTGGAAATATGAATCTTGAAGAATTGATTGATTGGATCAATGACATGGAAGAATTTTTCAAGTTTGAGGAGATTAAAGATCCTCATAGAGTGAGGTTTGCAAAGAAAAAATTGAAAGGTCACGCCAATATATGGTGGTAAGAGGTCCAGTTGGAAAGAGGAAGACAAGGGAAAGATTAAATTTCTAGATGGGACAAAATGGTGTCAAAATTGAAGAAACAATTTATTCCAGTCGATTACAAATTGGAGTTGCTCAAGAAGATGCAAAGCTTGAGGCAAGGGATAAGGACAGTGAAAGAATACATAGAGGAATTTCACAAGGTCCTAATTCAAACATGATATTATGAGGTGAATAAAGAGAAAGTTGCTCGTTATATTAACGGGTTGAAGCCAAGCATACATGAAGAATTGACACTGGTAAGAATGACCATCATTGAGGATGCTTATCAATTTTATCTAAAGGTTGAAGAACGACTGAACAAGAGGTTTGAGAACAAACAATGAGGTGGAGGTCGTGGAGGAAAGACCAGTGGATGGTCATATGGAGGTCAAAATGAATATAAAAAGAAGGGTGAAGGATCCAATAGTAGCCAAAACCAGAAATGAGATAACACCTACTGTCCTTGTGATCAGAATAATGGAGACCAAAGAGGAAGGGGAAGGTCTAGATGAGGATTGGGAAGAGGAGGCTTTTGTGGAGCCTATTTCTAGTGTGGAGAAGAAGGACATAGAGCCTATGAGTGTCCTCAACATCAAAGAAGGAAACATAGAAGACTTGAGGGTAATGCATGAGTTGCACATGTTGATGAAGATGCCGAGTCTTCACATTTTGAGGATGCAAAAAGAGGAGAGGTTCTTGTTACTAGAAGAGCCCATTTGAATGAGGAGAAGGATCCAACTCAAAGGAATAATTTTTTTTGTACCAGATGTAAGTTTGAAGGTAAAGTTTGGAATGCTATTATTGATGGAGGTAACACTGATAACCTTGTTTAAGAAGAAATGGTTAGTAAGTTTCGGTTGGAGAGAAGAAGGCATCAAAACTCATACTGGATTGCTTGGTTTCAGAAGGACCATAAAGCCTTGGTAAATGAACAATGTCTAGTAAAGTTCAAAATTACCATGATGAGGTATTGTGTGATATTATGCCTATGGATGTTTGTCATATGTTGTTAGGCAGATCGTGGCAGTTTGATTGACAAGCAGTACATGATGGACATGCCAACACCTATTCTCTAACAAAGGATGGAGTTCATCATAAGTTGAAGCCCTTGAAAGAGGCAGAGGAAAAAGGTATGCAATAATGCAAGAATTTGTTTGGTTGATGGAAGAAAGTTCCTAGAAGGTATGAAGCATGGGAATATGTGTTTTGCATTGATCCCTAGAGTTGGTAAAGAAGATACTATTGAGGTACCTGTAGAGGTTTCAGATTTTTTGAATGAGTTTCAAGCTATTATTTCTGATAACATACCTGAAGGTTTTCCTCTTGTAAGAAAGATTAGTCATCAGATGGACCTGATTCCTGGAGCCAGTTTACTGAATAAGGTAGCTCATTGTATGACTCCAAAAGAGAGCAAAGAGTTGAACAGACAAGTGCAAGAATTATTGCAGAAGGGATTGATTCGAGAGAGCTTGAATCCATGTGCAGTACCTATAGTACTAGCACCAAAGAAGGATGGGGAATGGAAGATGTGTACAGATTCTAGAGCCATCAACAAGATCATCATCAATTACAAATTTTGTTTTCCAAGGATGGATAACATTATGGATTGTTTGAGTGGAGCTGAGTACTTCACAAAGATAGATTTGAAGTGCGGATATCACCAGATCCATATTAGAGAAGGGGATGAATGGAAGATAACCTTGAGAAACAAGGAGGGCTTGTACGAGTGGTTAGTCATGCCTTTTGGGCTAACCAATGCACCAAGCACATTTATGTGGCTTATGAATGAGGTATTAATAGAATTTTTAGGAAAAAATGTTATTGTTTATTTGGATGACATTTTGATTTTCAGTAAGACATTAGAGGAGCACTTGATGCATATCCGAATTTTTTTTCAGAAGCTAAGGGAGGGGAAGTTGTTGATTAATTTGAAGAAATTTAGTTTTGTGAAAAGGGAGTTGGTGTATCTAGAATTTGTTGTTTCAGCAGAGGGTCTTAAAATAGATCTGGAGAGGGTGAGAGCTATCATTGAGTGGCCTACCCTGAGGAGTGTTATAGAGGTAAGATCATTTCATGGTCTAGCAAGTTTTTACAAAAAATTTATTAAGAGTTTTAGTAGTATTTTTGCACCTCTAACTGAAGCAATGAGAGGGGATAGAAAAGAGTTTAAGTGGACTATAGGAGCAGCCAAAAGTTTTGATATGTTGAAGAAGAAAGTTAAAGAGCAACCTATTTTGGAACTTCTAGATTTCAATAAGGTCTTTTAGGTAGATTGTGATGCTAGTGGCACTACCATAGGAGCTATTTTGAGTCAAGAAGGTAAGCCTGTTTCCTATTTTAGTGAGAAGTTAAATGATGCTAAGAAGAAATATTCTGTCTATGATCAAGAGTTTTATGCTATAGTTCAGGATTTTAAGAAATGGAGATACTATTTATTTCCAAAATAATTTGTTTTAAAAACTGATCACTAGGCTTTGTAGTACCTCAATGGTCAAGGAAAGTTGAATCAAAGGCACTTAAAATGGGTTGAGTTTTTGTAGAGTTATACTTTTTTTTTGAAGCACATGAGTGGAAGGTCAAACAGAGTTGTAGATGCCTTAAGTAGAAGGAAAAATTTGTTGATAGAGATGAATATAGAGGTTGTTGGGTTCAATGAACTCAATAGTTTGTATCTAGAAGATCTAGACTTTGCAGAAGCTTGGAAGGATTGTTTGGAACTTGTTACATTGGATAGGACGAGATGATTGGATTTATTAATCCAAGATGGGATGTTGTTTAGAGGAAGCTAATTGTGCATTCCAAGGAGTTCTATGAGAGAGAATATAATCAAGGAGAAGCATAGTGGAGGATTGGCTGGACATTTTGGTCAAGATAAGGCCATTGCTCTTGTTAGTGAAAATTATTATTGTCCATAGTTACAACAAGATGTGAAGAAGTTTGTACAAAGTTGCAGAGTATGTTAGATGGTGAAAGGAACAAGTTAGAATACTAGATTGTATTAGCCATTACCTGTACCTAAGAGGCCATGAGAGGATATTAGCATGGATTTTGTTCTTGGCTTTCCAAGGACACAACAAGGGAATGATTCCATATTTGTGGTGGTGGATAGATTTTTAAAGATGGCACATTTCATTCCGTGTCATAAGACCAGTGATGCTGTTTATGTTGCAAAGTTGGTTTTTCAGAGAGGTGGTGAGACTACATGGTCTACCAAAGAGTATAGTCTCAGACATAGATACCAAATTTGTTGGTTATTTCTGGAGGACATAATGGAAGAAGTTGAAGAAAAATTTGAAGTTTAGTTCTGCACACCATCCATAGACTGATGGACAAACAGAGGTGGTGAATAGGAGTTTGGGCAACCTGCTAAGATGCTTAGTTGGAGATAAGCCCAAGGAATGGGATTTGATTATACCACAGGAAAAATTTTCTTACAACAATTCTGTCAATAGGAGCATTGGTAAATCACCATTTTAGATTGTATATGGGAGTAGTCCAAGAAATGCTTCTGAACTGAGAAAGATGGGTACGGGGAGAAGAGTAGTGCTGAGGCTGAATATTTTGCTGAGCACTTGAAGAATTCACATGAAGAGGTGAAGAAACATATCAATAAGATGAACTCACAATATAAGGCTCAGGAAGATAAGAAAAGGAGGTATAATGAGTTACAGGTAGGAGATGAAGTCATGGTTCATTTGCGAAAGGAAATGTTTCTTGTTGGTACATACAACAAGTGAAAGATGAAGAAGTTTGGACCATGCGAGATCCTGAAGAAGCATGATTCAAGAAATGCTTATGAGGTAGAGTTTCCTGGTGGAATAAACATTTCTCCTGTGTTCAACATTACTGATTTGACAGAGTATCCTGAAGGTGATATATAGGAGAGGATGATAAATGAATAGTTGAAAATTCCAACACCTACTTTAGAGAAGGAAGAGATAGAAGAAATCTTGGATAGCCATGTGGGTAGAAGTATGAGAAATAGGCAATATGTAGAGTACTTGGTGAAATGGAGAGGAAGGCCTGTTGAAGATTCATCATGCTTGTCTGAGGCTGAGGTTAACCATCTTGGTTTCCCTCTAACTCCTGAGAAGTGATAGGGTCACTTTTCAAATTACCCTGGATGTCTAATGCAGGAGCATCTAGCGGTGTAGGGAAATCTTGTATCACCCAAAAAAAATGTTTTCTTTATTTTCTTTAGTTGTTTTAAGTCCCATGATAGCACTTAAGGGGTGTAAGATAGTTAGGCATCAAAAATAGCAAAAAAAGGGCACTTAATTTTTTTAGTAAGTCAGCCTAAATGGGCTTGTATGGACCTGAAAATTTACCCCAAGAAGCATAATTGAAATTTTTTTTCGGTCACAAAAGAATCACCTCAATACCTTGCACAGTTTTGGAGAAATTAAAGTTTCCCTCTGGAGAAATTTCTCCAATGCAACTTCAAATTTAGATATAAAACTATAGAGGCCCCGAAATAACCCAAAAAGTGGCTGAACCGACCTATGGTGGTTCGCATGTGGTAGAGCTTGTCAAGATCTTTCCAATGATATGCAATAATAGAAAATCGTACACCCGGATCAAAAGTTATGGCCCCACGAATTTGGTCCTTTAAAAAGTGAATTTCATAAAAATTTCTTCCTAGGCCAAAAATCAAATGACGAGACTTTTGGTGCCAAAAAAGAGAGGGGAAATTTGAACTTTCTACAACATTCTAGGGTGATTATTGGGGAAAATAAAAAGGGTTAAGTGGGGGTTGTAGAAGGTGGCCCTGATAGTGCAGATTGTGGCTCCGCATAGTAGATTTTCTTTTCAGAGTTGATTTTGTTGTAATGAATCAAGCCCATGAGGCTATAGCATGTAAGCTTTGAATCTGTAATTTCTTTTTCTAAAAATAATTGAAAGTGAGTCATTTTTTTTTGTCTCCCATCTTTTGTGTTGGTATATGTTATTGTGATTTATGTGGGTTTTGGGTGGTGTGACCATCATCAATAATGTGGGAAAACAACCTCTTGGTGTGATAACATTTCTTATTAGAGTTGGAAAGGTCACATTGTAAACTCCTATCCATGTCATGCCTGATAATATTTTATATAATCTTCCCTTGGGTAGACCTCAGATTCATGCAATAAATGGGGTACTTTCAAATCTTCATCGTTTAATGAAGTATGTCTATAACAATAAGGTTTATACAATAAAGGCTGTCCCTCAACCAAATTTTTTTTTGCATACTGAGAAAGAAAAGGAAAGTCCTTTGAAAACATTGATACCAACTTCAAAAGTAGAACCCGTGCAAGAAGAAGAAAAAGAGAATAATATTGACGAAGTCACAAAACTATTGGATGATGATTGTGGTTCCTTAGATTTTACACCTACATTCATGGGAGAATACAAGATTACACATTGAAATGAAGAAAAAAATGTGTGTGATGGATTTTGAATGGGGGTATGCACCTACACTTTCCTTATTTCATTAGGAAAAAGAGATCCCCTAGGGAAAGATTTGACTTTCAACCCTTAGGCGATTCAACCTTGATGGAGATCTTGTTGTTTTCCTTATGTTCTGTTGGGATTGTAAAAATATGATGATTTTACATATTGTTCGTGCATTCATATTTTTCCAAATAAGTCCCACCACGAGTACATTTTGCTTGCATTTTTCCCGTATAGCCCCAAAAAATCCATCGGGTCATGTATTTTCCATATTGCAGTTCCTATCAGCATAGGTTCATGGCTGTCTCCCCGACCCATGTTGTTTTTGTGCTAACATTTGTATGCTTCAAGTCTATTGGCAAGACTCCTTTTATATCACAGTGACTGGATTTTACCTACAGGCTGTTCAGCAGGACCTCTTCATGGTCTTGGCGACAAAATATATGTATCAGCAAGAGCCAAGGGTCATCGGGGTAATATTTCACCAGGTACTTCATTTCTTATTGACCTGCGTTAGGAGGAACATATCGACAAAATATTTTAGCATCGATGTAATGTCACAGCGAACTCGATGTGTCTTACCGATTAGCTCATGTGGACTTACTTTGGCCGGAGTCATGGCATTCGGGATAGGGTCTTGGCGAGACCTTATTGTCTTGCTAACTGGTGACAAAGGGGTGCTCATCGATGAGAGATTTTCTTCGGGGCAACATCTTGGCGAACTCACCTTGTCTTGCCGACCGCCGATAAAGGAATGCATATAGGTAGGAGTTAGCGATATCAGTATGTGGTCTCGGCGAGTGACCTTCGGTCTCGCTGATGGAAAACAAAAGGGTCTTTGTCAGTATGAGAATTGACTTGTCTCAACGACTCAGTTTGGATGAAGACTTTCAGTATGACTCAAAGCATTCTACAAGAGGTCTCCCCGACATTGATATGTCTTGCCGATAATGTGCATGGGGATTATGTCGGTGTGAGAATTGCTTTCTCTTGGCGATCTATGGTGAACTCGGTGCTTTCAGTAAAACAAAAGGTATTCTGTATAAGGTTTCCTTGATAATAGTAAGTCATGGCGACCCGCATGAGATAGAAGATTACATTTCGATGAGAGAATAGATTTGTCTTTGCGACACAGGATGGTGGATGACTTTCGGCAAAATGAGGCCTTGTCTACATGACATCTCCCTGACGGTTGAAGGTTACAGCGACATATAAGAGGCAAAAGGGCTTTCGGGGAAACGTAATGAAATCTATATGAGGTTTTCCCGATACTATAAAGTCACGGCGAAAGCGAATAAGAACACGGGCAGACAACGATTTAATTACCTTCGGCATACTTACTGGGTTGTTTCAGTGACTATTTCAGTAATGATTAATTGTCTTGATTGCAACTATTTTCCGACATTGGAATATGAAACGATGTGCCTATTCAGATGCTGGTGTAAAAATGTTCATTCCTGATTGTGAAAAGGGGATTTTTTCATATTTTTAGAGTAGATAAGGTAGAGAATATACAGTGTAATACAATGTTTTTTGCCAATATGAGACTATGCTGCATGTTTCAAATCATGGAGATATCAGTTGAAATCTAATAATATGGTGCAGTTGTTTCTGGTATTAGTTGTTTATGGTGTTCATTTAAAGTATTATTGAAGTTGTCTCCAGTATGGTATTTTCTGGTTATTCAAATTGGTGTAACAAGTTTATATCCAGTCTGTTAGTGCACATTTGCTGCATCTGTATGGTTAATTGATTGGTTCTTTCCAGTAAAGATTAAACCCTTTAAATTAATCATAGTAATTAGAGAATGTTAATTGGATCACTAAGAAGAACTCGATAATCATAATCTTGCATGTTTACACAAGTTATAAACTAAATCAAATGCTAAATAACCTGAATGTCTGCCAGAACGAAGTACTTGTTTCAGATTTCTCTTGACTCCGCATACCCAATAAGGCACTAGTCTTTGCGTTTCATCATCTAGTTTTATTCATTCCTTTCACATCTATTAACTGAGCATATTAGAATTTAGTTTTAAGCATTGGTATACAATATATACCAAATTTAGTTTTATTTGTCTATTTTCATTTGCCATCACGGACAAAATACTACAAGAGAGAAAATTAAAAGTCAAGTCTACCTGATTCATATAGGTACACCCGCCTAGGTCTAGCAGCACCTGAAGAGTAGAATGTCTAAATTTTTTGACCTTGTCTGTTACCCTAAAATGTTGTGAAAGCCTGGCAACCTTTCGTGGTTCAAACCTGCGTTTTTGAGAGCTAACATGTTCGAGGACAGGGTAAATTAGCTTGAACTTCACTTTTGGGAGAAAAACTAAAAATAGTAAACAAACCCAATTGTGCAATGTAACACTTGAAACAACATTTTTAAACCTTAATCTAATAGAATCCAAAATTTTTTAGTAGATTTGAGAAGGTTATGCTTTTATGTACCTACAACAAAAAACTCCTACTGAGTATCCTTATGAGACTCATTCACCCTAGGACAAATGGGTCTTGGTAGACCTTTTTGAAAATTCAAAATTTTGATCTATAGCTTCTGATTTTCTCTTCTAGCTTGTACCTTTCAACTTTCGCTTCCAGATCTATACCTGCCACAAAATTGAAATTTTTTGGTTTGTTTGTATTGGGTTTACCTCAGTCAAACCCCAAGTTTGGTAATTAAACCTTGATGAAAAATGAAAATTTGAAACATGAAAGTGTGTGAGCCCTAATATTAAGTGTGTCTAAGATTTTTAAGAGCTAACATACAAATAAACCCTATTCAAGTGTGTTAGAATAAGATCCCTAAATGAACTTGAATGATGAAAACAAGACCTAGTTAGGGAGAAGTCAAATCCCTTAATAGATCAAAAATCTGATTATACCTTGCTTTAAGTGGCTAGTAGAATGAAGATAGAAGATGGGATCACTAGGAAACAATTCATTAGATCAAGGGAAATGGCAGGTTGCATGTCCCAAAACCTAAAATCCATCATGATCCACCATAGGAATCAATCTTCAATCATGAATGATGCTTGATCAATCTTCACAAAATGAGCTTGAAGACCTACATAAACAATTAAAATTCTACTCCAAGACTTCAAATTTTCTTTCTTGAATGTTCTCCTTGAACTTGAATGCAAATCTTGTGATTAACTCAACCTTTTTCTCAACCTAGTGTAAAATGGTGAAAAGACTAGGCTTTATAGGCTTCCTTTCTAGTTTCTCGATTATTAAATCTCGAAAGTTGACATTTAAAACTTGAATCTAGGACTTTAAAATTCCGCTAAAAGAATGTTTAAAATTTGAATGTGGGATCTTAAAGGGGACCCATTCACCCAAGGGTGAATGGGTCCTAACCTAAATTGTTAGGATTTATAAATTTTGGGGCATTAAAGTAATTGACTGCATTTATTCAATGCATGTGGTAATGCTGGAAAATGATTAAAATAAGCCTTGGGTTTCATAATAAAGGGGTTTAGGGGCCTATTTATGAATGGTGAAATGTATAAAATTGAGGTTCATTTCTCAGCTGAATTTTCTCCAATTGGAATAGGATGTAAATCTCCATTTAAAGGTTTAGAGCCTACCATTATATTGTAATTGTTTATTTTTTTTCTTAATAATACAATGGATATATGATTTTGCAGTGTGGGGTTTTTTACTTGAAAGGGTTTTCCCCTCGTAAATATTTGTGTTCATGTCTTTTGTTTTATCTTTCATGTTTAATCTTTCGTGTTTATTGAATCTATCAAATGCATGTTGTTGAAACTGGTTGATCTTGCAAGATCTAAAATTGCATAAAATTTCCTCTAAGGATTAATGGTGGGAAATAAACTTTTTGATTCCGCTTTATGGCATAGTAGTATGTGCTTTTTGAGGTTCTCTGAAGAAACATAACTTACCCAAGGCACCGACTGATTTCAGATGCTCGTTCTGGGATGAACCAATTTCCCTTCATATTTTTGTCTCAAGTCATAGGATTAGGACACATGCCATAATATAATTCAATCCTCACCTAGGGATTCTACTTGGGTTTCTTTATCCTTTATCAAATATTATTTATTATATCTTGTGGCATTAATATTGCACCAATAGAATTATCAAGCTTCATAGCAAATTATTTTTTCTCTTCTATAATGGGATTTTTGATTGAAAGTGATCTCTAGGAGTCCCAACTCCAATAGTCATCACTAGAAAAGGCATAATTATAATAATGTAAACAAAATATAAGGTTATTTTTACATAATTATACAACGTTTGACTCACAAATACATAATTACCAAATAGAAATAGGAAGAGGATGTGACCCTACAACATGCATCTTCTAATTAATTGGTTCACTAGCACTTACTCTTTAAGTACCTCCCAACTAAAAAAATTAATGTCATTGCATCCCATATTTAGTTGTTGATAAAAGAATGTTATACACCTTGCATAATGTTTATAATGTTAAATTAATATTTATTTATGGTTCAACTAGGGAATCTAAGGATTTATGTATCACATAGGTTAGACATTTGTAGACACACTTTGTATGTTATATGTAACATTGAAATAAATATTTAATGTGGGTTGCATATTAGGAAAATATTTGATATTGAGAAAAAATAGTATCAAAAGAGAAAAATTCATACTGAAAAGAAAATGAGGGGATTTTTTTATAAACTCGTGGTATTAGATACATGGTTTATGTAATATCATTTGGTGGTTTTGTAAAATCTTATTTCTATAAAATTAAGCACATGAGTAGCTTTTAAATTAGATTGTTGGCTAAGGTTGGATTGAACATCTATTATAAGATGCATGTGAGGAGAGAAAGCATGGATTGGAATGAGAGGTTACATGATTCTTATTTTCTTATTCGCATAAAGTGCAATTAGAGAGCTTGATGTATCATAAGTCCTCCATGGAAGCTTTGCAAGTGTATTTTAATATTTATTCATCAAATAATATATGAATGTGAGTATTTTTGGAGGCTAGGATTTTTCCTTTTGAGGATTTTTACAAGGTACATATTTTTTCATCTTGATGATACATTTGTCTATTTTTTTTCATTATAGATTCTCAATCATTGTTTATATATTTTATTCCTTTGGCTTATGTGAAAATGGTTATTATTGATAGTAAATTTTTTTTATTTTTTTATTAGAGATTAGTTGTTAGGTTGGAAGAGGAAACATATTCCTAGTTGTTAACCCTTAATATGAAAAGATTTTTGTGCATAATTGAATTTATACTTACAAGAAAATAATTTAAGAACATTAATGATATGTTATTGAATCCATTCACTTTAATCAATAGATATTTTATGTCAAACCAAGGTGGTGTCCAAAAACTATATGCAATAGGAATAGTTGAAAATATTGTATAAGAGTTTTCTTAATTCTTGAAAATAAAACTTGCACACTCAATCAACTAAGTTCAATAAGAACAAAATTGAAACTAAAATTGAAAATAAACTCTTAAAAAGCATTCTTTTATGTTTTAAAATGAAACTTATATCAAACCAAACTATTCTAATTGTTGACAATAACTATTCTATGAATTGAAAGATGCTATAAAAATATCATAAACATCATTTAAAGGTTTGGCTTTGGACATTTTTAAAAAATAACAAAATAAAAAGAGAACAAGTATTCACAATCATACAATATAAAAAATGACCACCATTTTAACAACTACTATATATACAATATTAAACATTCAATAGTTGAGAGCAATCAATATATTCAACGATAAGTAAAAAGTTGACATAACTACACATTTAATAATAAACAAATCACAACTATAACAACATGGGTGATGGGAAATAACATTAATGAATAGTTAACAACAATGTATGTGCATACACGCTATATACAATTTCAATAAACTTATCTCTAATGTAACCAATTA
Organism: Sequoia sempervirens; assembly: GCA_007258455.2. Classification (NCBI taxonomy): domain Eukaryota; kingdom Viridiplantae; phylum Streptophyta; class Pinopsida; order Cupressales; family Cupressaceae; genus Sequoia; species Sequoia sempervirens. The sequence continues at coordinate 315,753,247 of VDFB02373365.1, read as the reverse complement.
TTATTCTTTTGGCTGAGTGACTAGCTCTTCCAAAATAATTAGAAGAATCCTTCACATTTTCATCAATTTATCATTAACTCCTAAAAAAAATGTTGAACTACATTATACTTCATTAAATAATTAAAAATAAATATTACATCTAGAAAAAATCTAAATTGAAACTACTAAGAACTACTTAACACTACCTAAACTTAAAAAAATCACAAGATACTCTTTGTATCAATGTATCTCCTAAATTTCTTTTTATCAATGATGTATCTCCTAAATTCCTATAAGATTTTCTTAAAAATTATAAATATATGTAATGTTAATAAAGTCTAACTAAAATTGAAAAGAGTGGAGTTTGTGAATGAAATTAAATACAAAAAATTGTTTAATTTTTTAACCATAAAAGTAGAATAGAATTTTAGAACTTGTGGAACTAAAAGTTCCATTTCTAGAGGTTATGGATGGTAATGAAGATCTTGGTGAAATGAATTGACCAATGTATAATAGGAAGGAGAGAAAAGCATATGTTTTTGGGTTGAGGATTGTAAACCCATTGTAACTAAAGCTAGTAGACTCTAATACTCCAACACCATGTCTCCATTGTTTCCTAAAAGGCTATGCTTCTAGCAGTCACAATTTCATTTCATAATTGTCAGCAATTTTCATTTTCATAAATAATAAATAAAAATAAACATCTTTTTTATTTCAAAATAAATAATAAACTTATTAGCAAGTGTTAATTTTTACATTAAGGGGTTTAAATATCAAAAAAAGGTTTAATTTTCAAGGCATTCCATGAGGCGATGAGAAAGGTCATCATGTATTTTCAAGGTTATTTTTTAAACTAAAACATGGGTAAAAATTTATTCAAACCAAAATAAAGCAGTACAAAGCAAGGGAATTACACACCCTTGTCAATCTCCACTAAGTGGACAAATCCGGGGGTAATTGACCCCTATCCACAATATTCCAATTTTGCAAATGATTGGAGCCCATTTGGCCAAACAATCCGCAACCCCATTCCACTCTCTAGGAATGTGGAAGAAAGTAATAGATTCCAAGGAAGCACACAAATTAAGAATCTATTTTATAATAACATCCAAATGCCAACTGACATCCTTTAACTGCTACCTCTTCAGCAAATTCACCACCACCCGAGAATCAGATTCACAAATGATCCGTCTCTACCCAAGAGTGCAGCCACACTCCACAACATATAAAATGGAAAGAGCCTCCATCACATTGTTAGTATGCAAACCCTTATAAATAGAAAAGATAAACTCAACAGTCCCAGAACTATTTCACCCAACACCCCCAATATCGGCATGACCAGGATTTCCTCGAGAAGAATCATCTGTGTTGATTTTCAGCACACCCTGAGGAGGAGGACACTAATGTCCCTCCCTATTTATCTTTCAAAGAGGATGTCAACATCTATTTCTCATGATCTGGCCAACACCCTGCACAACACCACTCTGAAGAGGAAGGTTGAGACGAGTGCAACAGGAAACATCTCCCGGATCCACACCCTCAACCAAGTCACACTTAGTCGAAATAGTTTCTCCCAAAGCATGAAGAATTTTCCACCACAAATGTTGGACAACCGACTTGTAGTGCTCCTCTAGTTGCTACACTTTGTTTCACATGTGACTCTGATATGTTGGTAGTTGTTTTAGTGTATTTATGATGATGTGGTACTGTATGTTGGTTTTGATGAAGGAGACAATGCAACATTACTCACTCGAGTACCCTGCTATGCTGTGACTCTTCTTCACGGTGTGTTTGTCAATATAGGATGATATGTTCAATAGTGTTGTTTTATGCAGTTTGCAGGTACCGAGTATCGACTTCACCTGTTTTGTCAGGTCTGAGCGTGCCCTGACCCAATGGAAATATGTTGTTTTAGAGATAGTGTCAGGTCCGTCATTACCCATCATTCTTCATTGAACAAGTATCCATTTGTCACCTGTTGTTGTTTTGTGATCTAGTTTCGTCGTGTCGTTCTTGTTTGTGTTGTTTTGTTTAGAATTAAATTAATTCAATTAAACGGTTATTTAATTAACATAATTGATTTAATGTAATTTTTATTTAAATGTTAGATTAAAAATGTTTATGTTTATGGTTTAATTTATTAAATTAAATTAAACAAGTTATTTATTTAAAAGTGAATGTTAATTTTGTGTAAAGGTAATTATTTAAATTCAATTGTTGAATTAATTGTGCAAACTTAGTTTATGTGAAAAAGTAGATATTTTGATGAGGTAGTTTGCAACAGTTTGTAAATAAATATCAGGAATCATAACTTGGAATTACAAAATGTGATCTTGAGTAAACTGTTAAGTTTGAACTGATTGATCAGTTGGAATTGCACGCTGACTTTGAGTTAAGTTTGGCAATCATTAGTTAATTGGATTGGAATAAAAACTTTTGTTTGTGCAATTTCATTGATGGGAATTTGATTTTTTGGATGGCTGGGAAGAAAACTTTCACGACAATTTTTGGTAAAGCTTCTTCTCTTTATTTTCTGGTTTAAAGTTTGACAATGGTATATGGTATTTGAAGGAATCCGTGTTTTTGGAAAATAAAGATCTGCAGGTTTACTATATTTGGCTTCTATTATCAATTGGATTTGGGATTATAAACCAGGTTTTCTTCTTTTGCTATGCGAATTCTTGAGTAAAATTTCTAAAAACATAATGTTTGTATTTTGTTTGCTCTGGAAAGATTTAGCCAGTCAAATCTGCAATTTAGTAGAAAAATTTATCTAGAAACACTCTTCATGTTTAAAATGGTTTTGAGATTGAGAATTATAGATTGCAAGCAAATAAGCTCCTACCACATATGGTTAAGAGTTGAAAAAAAAAAAATCTATAAGGAAACTTGTGAATAGTTTTTAATCCCATTACTCTGTTTAAAATGACGCCTTCAATAGTTTTCCAATTAATGTGCGTTTTGATTCTTTGCAGCAAATCAATCTAAGTTATCTTTTAGGTTATTAACCTGTATGCGTCCATTGAAATATGAGGATTTCTATTTAATATTGGGCAATTGTTTAACCATGCCAAATTCTACGCCTAGCCAATGTATTCACAGTTCCTCATTTCTTTGCTTATAAAATGTTGTTTGATGTTGCCAACGCCGCTCATCCTCAGTTATTTTCTGATTTTTAGATCATAAGTTTGATTTGGTCACCAGATTCTCTTTCATTTACCTTGTGCCTTAACCTGTGAAATCGACTTGATAAGTTGCCGGATTCTCGAAACTGAAAGTATCTATCTAAAAATAAATCAGTGTCTATCTATTGTGCTTGGCATTCGATGCCTGTATAACACTCTATTAGGGAAGTTTGCATTTTTATTTTCTTTATTTTTGAGGCTGTTTGTTCGCCTCTCTTACCTGTGCTACGTATACCTTGCTGTAGATTTCGATATACATTGATAAATCATTTCATGTTGGTTAAGGTTTGTATAGTGCATCTTTTGATAAGCTTCTCCCGTCTCTTTATAGCAAATTTTTATCATTACCTTCAGTTAATTCCTTGTGTTATATAGTGTCAATTCTTAAATATATAGAAACCAACATTCATCTTTATATTTTTATAAAGAAATCTATTCGTGCTTATCCTGTAGCCTAGCCAATTATATTTTTGTCTAAAAGTTTAGCGCCCTTGATGCTTGGGCTTTCTTTTCAACTTGTCACAGCTGCCGCACTTGAACATGGTAGGCTGTATAGATTTAAATAAGCTCCTTGATTTCATTGGCTACCTGTCACAATTGCAACACTTGAGCATAAAAGGGGGCATACGTTTAAATAATCTCTCTAATTCCATTCACTACTATCACAATGGCAGTATTGAACATGGTAGGGCACATAGAGTTAAAGAACCTCCCTGATTCCAATCGCAACCTCTCACAGTTGCAACGCTTAAACATATAAGTCTGTAGAGGTTTAAAATACCTGTGTGATTTCTTTGGCAACTTGTCACGTCTGCAACCCTTGAAAATAGAATGTCGTAGAGGTTTAAATAATCTTCTTGATTCTATTTTCAACCTCTTATAGCTGAAGTGAAAAGAAACATGGAGCAGAGGAGAAGAACAAAACAAAGTAAAACTCTGAATTGAGATCTACCGAATAGAGGCTCAAGTATTCAATTTATAATCAAATTGCATTAAATTCATTTTACACTATAGTATGAGAGTTTGTTGTGATATTCATTAGGGACAGTTGAAATAGGACTCCTCGTGAGCAATGGAAGATTCTAGACTTTGGCGTTGGACAGTGGTGTCGGTAGTATTCATCACGTGGTCTCTAGGAGATGGCTTAGATGGTTCTAGAATGGTCTGTGCTAACACACTTTGGACCATAATTAATTTACCTTCCAACATCCCCCCATAAATTAATTATGTTAAATATTCTAAATGTCCCCCCATAATCTAAAAGGATGGGTCCCGACCTAAAGCCTTGTTAGGTACCCATTTACAATCACTGATGAAATTCTTCATATTGCTTCCCCTCATCATAATCACTTTGGGTTTTACGGCTTACCTCTAACCGATGCAATTCTAAAGTGGTTTAAAGCTCACCATGAACTCCACAAACCTCACACACAAGTGGTTTCAAGATCACCACAAACTTCACACTCAAGTGGTTTCGGCTAACCACAAATCTCTCAACAAGTGGTTTTGGATTACCACAAACTGAGCACACACATGACTCCACAAATTATCATCAAGGGGAAACCATCATCACTCTAGGATTTTCTCCTTGTGTACCTGCATCAAAATTTATTATTGAGTCCATATAAAAAGAAATCCATCTACCGAGATACATGGGTAACCAACCACTGTACTCGCCAGTTGTATAGGATTCCTTTCCAGATATATGGTTCATCAATATGTTAAACCAAAAACATTGGGGGTGTCGGGTACAACCGATCATGCACCCCTTACAAAAAATCAGGTACAATACACACTTTGGTTTTTCCTTTTAACAAAGGTGACTCACAATTAAACATTTGCCCAATAAATACATAACCCACTAACAACAAAAACTTTCTTGACTTCATGATTGCACATCGTTTGGGACTGGCCTCTTTTCAACAACCACCCAAATACTATAAATGAGATAAAAAAACCATTCTTTTGAGGGATATTGATCCAACAATCTTCATTTACATGACCACTTTTGACATCGACATAGCCTTCACATTTAGATAGACAAATTCTCTCACCTCCAACCCAAACACTTTTGCAATTTTACTATTGTACCTTTCAATAATGGTCTTCAACATAATCATATATTCTTCTCTTTTGCACTTGACTACAAAGAGTCTACACATAAGACACATAAGACACTAAAACACAAGAGATAACTCAGAATTTATTTGCGCACCTTCCTTCTTTATTCTGCAATCTTTTCACACTTATTTCACCTACCAACAAATTTCCTTTTCCAACAGTTGGTTATAATCTGCGAGCCTTTATATTATGTGCTTAGCTTAATTCCTTTGGCAATAGTAATCTAAGTGATCTTCGTTGGTTCTTTTTACCCACAAATTTGCTCCTTCCTTGCCACAACAAGTAAAAAATCTAACAACTCATTCATCAAAATAATCTATGCACAAAATAGAACATATTACTCCAAACAGATTTAAATCTTGAAACAACAAACGAAGCTATGGTGTCCTTATCAAGTCTGTGATCTCTTTTCTTGTAAAGAAGCTCTTCAACTCCTGCAAAGGTTCCTCCTTTAGCTGCAACTAACTTAGACATGAGCTTCTCCTATAGATTTGCATTATCACAATATCTTCAATCTCTAGGACAACTTCAATCTCTAATTTCTATGAGCTTCTCTTCACTCAGGAATTTTCTCTCTTTTGCTACATTTGCAACTTCAAAAATTTGCACACCAACAAACATCATCGTCTTGGAGCTCCACCATCGGCTCTCATACCATGAAAAGAAACATGGAGCAGAGGAGAAGAACAAAACAGAGTAAAACTCTGAAGTGAGCTCTACCAAATAGAGGCTCAAGTATTCAATTTATAATCAAACTGGATTAAATTCATTTTACATTGTAGTATGAGAGTTTGTTGTGATATTCATTAGGGACAGTTGAAACAGGACTCCTCGTGAGCAATGGAAGATTCTAGACTTTGGCGTTGGACAATGGTGTCAGTAGTATTCATCACGTGGTCTGCAGGAGATGGGTTAGATGGTTCTAGATTGGTTTGTGCTGACATACTTTGGACCATAATTAATTTACCTTCCAACATGAAGCACTTGATCATAATAGAAAATTCCCTCATCATGGTGTATTCCCCTGCTTTGATCCACACAATTTAAAATGATGCCACCATATGCTGCATGCTCCTTTTTGTGTTTGTGTATTTATATATACAAAATCTTTGTAATAGGCGGTGCTCTTTGTCCCTGTTTTAGATTTGCTTCCTTATTGAAGACATTGGGAAGACCCCATTCCCTTGTACTACGGTTAGTGAAATTGAGGGTGAAGCCACATAAGTGGTTTACACTTTTGAAGAGGAAGGAAATTTCAAAATTTTCCCATTCCTCATATCAAATGGGTTCGGCCGAACCCTAAGGTTCGACCGAACCATTTAGATGGTTCGGCCGAACCCACTCTAGTATGATTTTTTAATAGGGGATTTCAAACCCACTCTAGTATGATTTTTTAATAGGGGATTTCATTGGTTCGGCCGAACCCTTTTAGTATGGCTAAAACAAAAAAACTTTCATTTAATTGCTTTTTTTAATTGCATGGATTGGTGGTTCGACCGAACATGGGTTCGGTCGAACCCTAGTTCGACCGAACCTTTCCAAGATGTTCGGCCGAACCCCTCTTTTTTCACCCTTGGTTCCTAAGGCACCAGAATTGTTGAAAATTTTGCATTTCGAAGCTCGATTTCAGAATGAAAATGGAGAAGATCTCAAAAACCCAACTAGTATCGAGTTCCCCTCAAAATGAGCTATCCAACGAATATAATTTTAGTATGTTTTGATTATATTATCTATCTATTTTTTAAGTTTTATTAAATATAGGTTTTTCACTGAAAACAAAACTCTCTGTTTTGCACAAGTGGAAAAATAGAAGATTATCAATTTTTTTTTTAAAATATGAGTGCACAGATATTGGAGTCCTTGATCCAACAAAAAAAAAAAAAAGAATTTCGATACATCAGTAAAAGTTATGCGTTATCGATTGTGTTATGTCCGAATTGTAATTGATTTGACTTTAAAATTGATAAAAGAAAAAATATTCAATAAAAACTATCTAACCAAGTGGAAGCACTAGATATTGGAGTTACAAATCTAAATTTGAAAAGAATTGGAATTTTATCTTTCAAGGAAAAAAAAAGTTATGTTATGGTGTCGTCACTTTTAAAATGCTATTTTGAAAAAAACCAATTTTTCGGGAGATGGAAAAGAAGTGCAATCTGATTCCAAAAATTGAAAAAAATATTTTAGAATCTACAGACAAAATATGACAAGACTCTAGTTTGCATCATCTTCAAATTCTTTACGGTTTAATCGCTATAGGTGCCCGAATGTGGAGATTGTGTTAAAAAAAAATATCAGTGTCTAGTTAGGCCAAAAAGTGTAAACCACTATTGTGGGATCACCCTTGACAATGTAATCAACTTTCTTTAAGATCTCTTAGTCGACTTCTAGTTACCAGATTTCCTATTGAGTGTCGACTAGTGTTCATGGGTGTAAACTATTTCTTTTATTAGCAGCTAAAAGAGATTTATAAGGGCAAAGATAGGTTTAGATTAATGGTAAAGATGGGTTTAGATTAATGAATAAATTACCTGATTAGTTGTTAGATGATCTTCATGCAGTAAAGTAACAAGTTATTTACTGAATGTATTGTAATATCAGGGTAAAGGTCATTATGATAAAATTAATATCTTCTACATGCAACTAAGAGTTTACTATAAGTATGGAATGCATGCATAGTAGTTAACTTAAGAATTACTGTAGAAATAAAACAAAGCATGAGTATTTCTATTTGAATATATATACTTTAGAATACATTTAATTTTATATGGTATTCTTTAAGTTCATAGAAGGAGCTTATTTGTACCGGTATATTCTTAAAAACATTTTGAATTAATTTTAGTATATTTAATTTAAAATGAAGGATAAAATTAGATTTAGTTTGTTTATTTGAAAATGAATATGGTTTTTAATTTGAGAATTAATAATCAATGCTTTGAACTATTCTTTTATTGTTGATTTATCTTGTTAATTTGAAAACAATGAAAAAAAAAAACATTATATTATGTCAATGTATTATCTTTTACGAACCTTAAGTTCACAAAGATTCAAATGATACATATGTCAAAAAACAATAAATAGGACTTTTTAATTTGGCAAGTAATATCTTTATTCCACTTTGTATTCATGATGTGTTGAAGATTATTATGTGGAAAACATTATTTATAATTTATGTATAATGGGATTATTATCTGAGTTATTCTTTTAGTATTCTTTTGGTATCAAGAAAGCTTATGAGGTTAAATATCTTGTTTGCGTTTTGGGATTCTCTATAATTTTAATCGTTTGATTTGTAAAAAAAGTTGAGATTACATTTGATATGTAAATAAATGTCTTTTAAATATGTTATTTGAATGTTTTTGAAGTGAATGGTGAATATATTTGGCAATGATTTGATTGTGTAGGAACATTATGTATTTTGGGTGAACATGTCTTCCTGAGACTTGTATGTTCTTTAAAGAATTGTTGATTCAATTAAGTTTCACAATTCTTGTATAGGATTTGTTGAAGTCAGGTCATGGACGTTGTTTATGATACCTATGTGGTGAATGAGAGTATGATGTTTTATGTCATGGATAAAATGTGGTCATACCTATTCTGATTTGTGCATGTTGGCTATCCTATATGTTATGTGAGATCTTGTTTTTGCTTATAGGAAGAGTGGCTTTCGATAGGGGCTGAAACCCTAAGGGTAGCCATGGTAACCTATCATAAGTTATTAATTCAGTGAAAATATTAATATATGTACTTGGGATTCATTAATTAAATTTAGATAAATGATTGCCTCACCTAGTGCCTTAATGCTTGTATAGATTAAGGGTAGGTTGAGAAGGCTTGGAATGAAAGGTAATCCGACTCCACATGAGTTTTTCTAGGGGTCGAGAATCGGTAGAGACTGCTAGGGTAACTATGGATGGGGGCCGATAGTCTAGGAAGATTCACCAGGGTAACCTAGAACAACTATGTGATGACACTCTATCCTGAAGCATGTTTGTAGTCTCTTGTGAAGAGTTAATTGTTGTATTGTGGTTGTCTCTGGAAGTATATGTTGTGATTACTATGGTTTGAAGTGGTCATGTTGTTATGTGTTTGTCAACCATGTAGTGCAATATCTATTATTTGTTGTTTGTTTGCTTGTTTTGTGGGCCTGTCATTATCTCCTAGCATGGAGGGAGTGGACCTTTGGGTTCCACGGGGTTGGGAGGAAAATGTGCTATTTCCTCCATTGGGACCTCTTTCAAATGTTTCTATACTTGGATAACATTGCTTGTGGAACAGGTTCCTGATTCTTCATTGTTCATGATGTTGGACGCTAAGTGTACTCATGAACAAGGCTAGCAATGTGAAATGTTCTTCATCTTTATTGTATATTCTCTTCGTGTCTCTGATTTTTTTTTTGTAATGATATTACATTGATATGATATTTATTACAATCTCACTTGATGTAATCTGGATACATATATATCTTGATTGTATTAAGATTTTGAAAATTGGATCATTCATGAATATGATATGTACTTATGTTTTATGAATTTAATATTATGATGTGATGTTCTTATTTGTAAATGTCTAAGTAACATCGTCTTGGAATCCTAAGAACATTTGTGTAATTGAATGACTTTAATTTTTTTTTATTCGGTTAATTTGATACTTTATGCTTTGTTTTATTGAATTCATTGGCGGGGCGTTACACAACTTCACATCTTGAAAAATCCTGTGATTGTATTTTCAAGATTATAAGTGTGCTTGTTGACTTGGGTTGCTACATATTTAGGGTTTGATAAATATTTGGCAAGTGAGTTTTCTTTTTGGGATCTTTTTTATGAGGATTTTTAGGGTGAACTTTTGCTAGATGCCTCTTGGAAAAAAATGGACCTCACCATTGAGTCCAAAAGGCTCAAAATCCTATAGATCTATATAAAACATGACTATGTTTCAAGAAAAAATTTTGGCCATTTTAAGACTTGGTAGGTAGGAATCTACAAAGGAATCTAATTGTATGTTATGTACAATAGGAAATCTCTAGTAAGGAATATTCAACAAGTATTATATAGTTGTTAGAGTTAACTACACCATTCATACAACATTTATGGTTTTAGTTTTTATCCAATAAAAACATTCATAGGTCAATGCCTTTAGTTCAAATATGGAAAATAAAAATATTCATAGGTCAATGCCTTAAGTATTGTAAGAAGTAAAATACTAAAATAAAACATTGTCCTCGGACTTGTGCTAGAATTCTATAAATCAAGGCTTTAGGTTTTATATTTAAAGTTTGGGGTCTAAGTTTTGAGGTTTAACAATAAATAGTAGACTTTATAACCCAAGGTGTCGAGGATAGGGGAAATAGGGTTTGATCACCATGATTTGTTATGTAGGGATCAAAGTCTGACTAGGTTTGGGATGTAGGGTTTAAAGTGTATAGGTCTTGTATCTATATTATGTTTTGTGATTTAGGATTTAGGATATAGGGTTTGATAAAGCCTTCTAAGTTTGATTTTTGAGGTTAGGTTTTATGATTCAATGGGGTTGAAGGTGTAAGAGATTTAGGTTTTAAGTTTGGAATTATATTAGTGATTTAGTGTTTTCTTGAGGTTTACGGTTTAATATGTAGGGGTTGGGATTTAATAGGGCATATAACATGGGTTTCTATAGTTTAAGGATGGAAGGTAGATAAAAAATTATAAAGTTTAAGATTTAGGGTTTGGGGCTTAATATTCAAGGATTGGGGTGTATGTTGTAGTGTTCAAGGGGTTTATTGATATGTTTGGTATGAAGGGTTGCTATTGTAAGGTTTACCTATTTTAAGTTTGAGTTTTAAAGGTTTGTAATTTGGGGTTTAGGATGTAGGGAATACCAAATTTAAACTTTAGGGTTTTGATATATCTAAGGATTGAGTATTTGAGGGTTTTTTTTATGGTTTTAGATTTTATCTTAAGGTTTTGGTGTCTAGGCTTTGACATATATTTATTTTCTCAATTCAAGGATTAGTGAACTATAGTAAGTAAAATTTAAGGATTAGGATAAATTTGATGTATAGTTTAGGATTCAATGGAGTTCATAGTTGAATAGGTTTCAATTTTTGTATTAAACCTAGGGGTTTAATAGTGTTTAAAGTTTTTATTTCAAGGTGTATGGTTTTGGGTATATGAGGTACAATTTATAGGCGTAAGGTTATCTTTAGGCTCTAAGATATAATGATAGACATCTAGGTTATTGACAATTCAATATTTGGGGTTAAAGGAAATAAAGTTTGTGGATTGGGATTTGTGATGTAGGATTTAAGATTTAATGTGTTTCATGGTCTCATATTTAGTTTTACTTAGGAGTTTAACAATGTTTGAGATTATGATTTTAGGGAGTAATGTTTGGGGTTTAGGATCATATAACTTATAAATTGAGTTTACTTGAATGATTTTGGATGTAGGGTATATCATATTCATGGTAAATAATATTTAGGGGTTCCAGTTCAAGATTTGGTGTTAAGAGTTTATGGTTCAAGAGGATTTTAGGGCTTTAATGTATCTAGGGTTTAGGAGTGGGTGTAAGAAATTGAGTCCATTTTTAATTAAATTTTTGAGGGGGAAAAATCAATAGGAATAGGCGCATGAGCTTAAACTTTTACCCATATGAAATGGGTACTTGTTTCTATTTATACGACATAACCATTCCTTTAGAATATGTACACGTTTTAGAGTGGGTACATTCTCATAAGTATTTAAATTCTAAACTTGTGGTTACTATTTATTTAAATTTATTTAGTTTGGAAATCCAACTCTCAGCCTTAGACCTACAAGTACAATGCCATGTTAATAGCAAGATAAAATTGACTTTAGCAATATGGATAATGGCTTTTCTTCAAAAACATTGGACCAAAGTAAAACCCATTAGAGAGGAAAATGTCTATTTTTTAAATATGTAATTTTTTTCTTACTATTAGAAATATTTTTATTGATTATTTTTCTTACTAGAGGAAAACTCATAAACTTGAAATCATATATATTATTATTTTTTTAAATAATTTATAGGTTTGAAACTTTTTTTATTTTTTTATGTTTGACCAATTTTGGCATAATTCTCTACATGACGAAAAATTCATTTTACAATTAATTTAGCCCAAATTATGTTGCTTGTACATGAGGGGTTCTAAAAACATAAATTATGGACAATAAAAAAATTATAAATATTAAAAAATTACAAAAAAAATCCTAACCAAACATCACCATAATATACATATTTCCACAAAAGGAATTAGAAAAATAATTTCATTTAGGTCAAATTATGTTGACTATACACATGCATGTTTTGACCCAAAACAAATAATTTGAAAAAAAAGACATTTTTGTTATCCTATACAAAATTAAAATTTATCATCTAAGTGTAAGGTAGGGGGACCGACCACATGCAAGACCCAAGGTCATGTAGGGCCAAGAGTAGAAGGATGTCCTAGCTTACCTCAACTAAAAGGGGTGTTAGGAAATGTAGGACAAGAATGATGAGGACTTTAAGGTCCTTTGATCACTTTGCAGACCCAAAACACATAATGGGGCTAGGTGAGCCAGTTTTCAGGTTCAACACTATGCCTCAAGAAGCTCTTTGCTCAAGGACGAAAGCACGGTCCTGGGACGACATCGTGGAGCCCTGACATCTCTCAAGTGCGATGACATCCGTACGACCAGAGGACTAAAGAGACAAGGTTGAATGCTAGAAAACAGACTAATGACCCAACTAACTACTTCCAAAGGTCCAAAACAACATTATGAAGTAGACAAAATATGCTCTAATATGATAAAGTAAATAAATAAGAGTTAGGGTGGCAAGAATAATCTCACAAAGGAATTTGTTCACCAGCTAGCTCCAAGTATCACGTACACCTACAAACAAGCAAAAGGGAAATTTGGTTGGGGATGTAACATCTAAAAAATGAAGAAGAAAAGGTTAAAAGCACACAACAATGCAATCTAAGCTCTAAATGCAATCTAAGTTAAACAACAGAGAATAAAGGAAAGCTAAAACATAAATAAACTGAACAATCTCACCCAATATCTACATAATTCCATGTATAATCTCGATTGCCCTTCTCCATTTTTCCGTTGTAGTATAATTGCCCTCAGATTTCTCTTGTGCAAGTATAACCTATGATAGTGATTTAGAAAAACATCGAAGACTCAAGATAATTGCTCCAAAAGTCATATGATTTTGAGAGAGAGGTCAAAATGATGAAAGATAAATCAATTTATAGAAAATTGATCATTTGAACGACAGGTCAGGATCAAAAGATTGACAAACGGTTGAGATCGAAAGATTAGACATGCATTATGATAACTGTTAGTAGTGACATGAGTGATACAAATTAGAAATAGAAATAAAGATTAAATAAATGATTTAATCTTCGAGTTTGGTATTCCAAAATAGAAGAATAGTCTTTGCATGACAAAGATAAAGATGAATTAAAGCAACTCTCTGTTTGAATGCACGCACAAGATTTAATTAATTAAATAGGAATATTTAATTAATATGCATGTAAACGCAATTGAGTTAGAAATAGATGACTGAATAATACGACAAATAGATTACTCGTGAAATCCATTCAGACACTAATCCAGAGTTAACTAGCCGATTAAAATAGATGTCAAGTAAGAGTGAATACTTAGATAATTTGCACAATTATCTAAATATAGAAGAATACGTTAAAATAGAATTTATGAATTAAATAATTCATTTAATTCAAGATTTGATATTTGAAGAATAATTAAATAAATAAGATTTATTTAACTAAGTGATGGAGGGATTAAATGAATAGTTAAATAAATAAAGAATTTATTTAATTATAGTTGACATATGATAAAGGTAAATTAAATAAGAATTTATTTAATTGAAGAAGAAGGATAAGGTTAATTAGTAACATAATTAAATAAAAAACATTTATTTAATTAATCAAATAGAATAAAGAAAAGTGTGAATTAATTAAATAATTAAAATTATTTAATTAATAGAAGAATAAATATTAAGGTAAATTAATTAAATAAATAGATTTATTTAATTAAAAAAGAAATGAAGAAATTTAGAGAATAATTAAATAATTGACATTATTTAATCATGACCATGAAATACGAATTGTGAAGAATATTGAAGTCGCAGGCTTAAACCAAATTTCGGTGTCTACAGGGGCTGTTAAGGGGTCTGCCTCAGTTAGACGCCTACTTTGGTGTTCCCACCTCCATAGATAGCCAAGTTTTCAATGATGGAGAAATAGTATGATAAAGAAAGGAAATGAAGCAAAGAACACTAAACACTACAAAACAGTAATAGTGCTACTCAACCAAGTGATGGAGGAGAGGAGTGGAAAGATTACCACCTCCACCAAGAGAAATCAAGGCTAATGGGGGAAAAAATGAGAGTACTCAAGCCTCTGTTGCAATGGTGTTGTCCCACACTTTCTCTACCGAAGTGATGGAGTGATGAAGTTGCTGCTATGGAGTGCAAAAGTGCTGCTAAAAGTGCTTGAAGTGAATGCAAGAGTGTGAAGAAGATTGCTTAAGCTTGTGGAAGATGTGAAGAGACTGCAGAAGATGAAATGCCTATTGAAGGAGTGGATTTGAAGGAGAAGAAAAAAATGACCATATTCAAGTTGGTCGGCCGAAACGGGCATTACTTGAGTCAATTGCCAATGAGAAGTGTAATGCCTTTGCAGCTCCAACTGCAGGAATCTACTAGGGACGTAAGCATAATGCGCAGACGTCTGCACACCATACAGGTGTCCCCGACAAAAATTTCTCTGCCGACGCTCAAAACAGGTGCCAAGTGGGATGAAAGCAGTGAGCTTAGGTGGAATTTAGCCTCTAAGCTTGGTTTTCTAAAGTGGAGAAGGGAAAAAGGGGAATTTGCACATGGGGTGAAAATTTACTCCTATACATTTCCCCCCCACTTTAGCGAGCATGAACACTAATGAGTGCTCGATAAAGTAGATCAAGAAAGTAGTAGAGTTAGGAATGTATACCTAATTTACCGTCGAGGAAGCAGACCACGATCTGACGAACCTGAAGGTGCAGGAAAAGCAAAGGAATTCATAGTTTCTCATAACTATGAAGTTGAAGAATGAAGGAGTCTTATAGGCTCGTAGACCTGCAAGGAGGGAACCTCCAAGATCTCTCACATGGAAGAAGCCCTGAGAAGCAAACACCTCACAGGCTCTTAGGCTTGCAAGGAAGGTATCCTCCAAGATCTGTCGCATGAAGGAAACCCAGAAAAGTGCCTTACAGACCCGTAGACTTGTAAGGAGGCATCCCCCAAGATCTCTCACATGAAGGAAGCCAAGGAAGCACCTTACAGACCTACAAACCTGCAAGGAGGATATTCTTAAGGATCTCTCGCATGAAGAATACCCAAGGAAAGTGCCCTACAGACCCATAGAATTGTAGGGAAGCGACCCCCAAGATCTCTCGCATAGAGGAAGCTCAAAGGAAATTCCCTACAGGTTCTCATACCTGTAGGGAGGTAACTATTGACAATGATTTACCTCGCAAGTGAACAATACCCTCACAGACAAGTACCGCGAAGAGGAATATTCTTCTTGAAAGATATGAAACAAGACAATCTAAGGGAGATTCTACTTTAATAGAGAAAGATTGGCTTTAGTTTAATCCCAAGTCTTCAATAACCAGGTCATGGTTGCACTAGGGTCACTCTCAAGTTTGATGTGATGATGCTATTAATCTCAAAGGGACTATGGTAATATTGAATTCTTTGCTAAGAATCATAAACATTTCACATAAAATTTCCACTTCATTCACAAAATAATATCATGAAATCGAAAGATTTAAAATAATATTTCATGAATATCATAAAATTCCTTTGTTATCACTTAAGTAGATTTAGAATTAAGCATTCAAAAATTTCATAGAAAACTTAAATATTTTCAATAAAATTCCATTCATTCAACTATTTTTTTGGAACATTTTCAAAAATTTAAACATCTATTCTAAAATAAAACATATAAAATGTTGAAAATTAAAAGGTGCTCCCAGTTATTCTCCATGCATACCCCAAATAATCAACTAAAATAGAGCAAACCACTTTATACTTCACCAAAATTATTCACAACTACATATAAAATGGTGCGAGCTTTTGAAGAGAGGGGAATTGTTTGGACACCGAGTAGGTTTTGTATGCACCCTTAAATGGCGCAACATACAGTCTTGTTCAGCTAAACTAACAAAACCAAATGCAAAAGATATTGAGATAGGTAGCTATCTAATAAGCTCTGATATTAATCAATGTCTACATGTATACAAAGTTTTATGCTGAAATGATCTAAAAAATAGGAAAAAAGAACAAAACATAAAAAAGTTTTATGCTCTTCCAAAATCCACAAATTCTAAACTTAAAATGAAAATAAAGCATGAAATGGCCTTTTATAGGAATAAGGCCCTAGGAGTTCAACTTAAAAGTCTTTCAAGATAATCATAAATAACAAATTAAAATGTAGCACGTGGCAAATGCCAACTGTCATATGAAGATTCTAGATAAAGTCAAAACTTTGACTTCATTAGCAACAACACTTTCCACTTTGTACTCCAACATGCTAGACTCTGCATCTATCGCGACTATCAAATTATTTCAAACTAATGGAAATAGGAACATTTACCGAAACTGGGATCAACCTGTAAACTCAAAACTTCAAACAAAACCTCCACCATCACTTTCGGTGTCTGGTATCCAGTTCTTCACTTCACTTTTAGGACTCGGGCTTCAGGATCTTTTCTTCACTTCTCTTTGAATGATATTCTTAGAAAGCATTTAACACTTGATGAATATGTTCTTTTGAAACTCCTTGTATTTCCTTCCAAGTGATCTTGAGCTCGATATAGTCTTCTGATACCTAGAGTATAATACTATTTCTTTGTACTTTATCTGCTTTATACTTAGCTATAGTGTTTCTGCACTCTATGATTTCATCAATGACCTCCCGCATTAAAAGTTGAACAGGATCTCTATTTATTCTCTCAATCCATTCTTTGAATGCTTTAGCTTCTTTATTCTCCTGTCCTAAAGTTAGGGGATCATATCCTTGATGTGCTAGCATCTCAACAAATCCTTGATTTTCATCAATCAACTTTCTACATTCTGAGGTGACCTTTTCAAATATTTCAATACACTGTATAATTAACATGTCACCTTCCCATTTTGATTTCTTCTTCCACTTTTCTATCAATGGAAGTTCTTGTTCTGACATTATATTATCTTGTATTAATTCTTGGATATATGTATGCAGGAGAATTTCAATATTTCGCTCTTCTTCAATAACTTGTTCTTGGAAAAATTTACATTCATTTTCAAATCTCTATGATTTCTAGAACTGACAGTATACCTCCTTGTGCTTCCCTATTGCATTAATAATAAATTCTTCCCCTTGTTCTACCCAGTATTCAATCCATTCCTCAAATATATTCATTTTATGGCAAACTGCTGTGATTGCATCCACCTGCTCTTGTGACATCAGTACTGGATGTTGGGGTAATTCAACTTGTGCTTGACTGGATAGGGTTAATGACTTAATAAAATTCTCCAAGGTAGCAACCCATTCTTTTAATTCTCTTTTCTTTTTTTTTTATATCTTTGCACTCTGGCAACAATAGCTTCCAAAATTACCTTTATTTCATCTAACTCCTGCTTCCAAGATGAGTGTCCAAGATTAATACTTGTTATCTTATACTCCTTAGGCATTATTTCATGCCTTTCTTTATCAGTTATTGGAGTTGCTATATGGATGGTTCTGTTACCATCTGCATCTCTTTGCATTACATGATTTTCTCTTGCTTTGCACCTAGGTTTCAAAGTACTTGTTTCTTGCATAAAATTGTTAAGGTTCAGAGGTAATATTTCTACTTCCATTTGAGAAGCTAATTCCCTAATTAACCAATCAGGTGTATCATCATCCTACTGTACCTCTGTTACATTTATTTTTTCCCAGTTTTTGCTTGACTCAAGAACTTCCTCTCTGATTTCTTCAATTTATTTGTTCTCGGTTTCTGTTTGGCACTATCTCCTCTATTTGAAGACTTACATCTTCCTGTCTATCCAGATGTTCAATATCATCTCCTTGGATGCTATCTTCTTCATTTCCTGCTACATTAGGATTTTCCTCATCTTCAATTCTAATACCTATAAACTATGTAGATTCTTTTTCAATTTCAACTTCAACTTTAACATGGCCTTTCTCAAATTCTCCAAAGACCTGTGATTGTTCATTAACATTTGAAACACTCCCAAGTGAATGTTGGGAATCAAAAGCATCTTCAACAATTATTTCATCAAGAGGGTCCTATTTTTCAGTCTCCCCTGTTTCCATCCCAAGGACATTAGGGTTTCCTGCTTATGAGGCAAGCGTTCCTTGTATAAATTCTTCTTCTTCAATGTTTATAGGATTAGACCTTGTATCCTGAGTTTCCTCTGTCACTGGCTATACCATACTTTCTCCCACATAGCACCCCATTTTTCCATCTATTCTTTGATTCTAGCTTCATCTTCTTCAAAAATTTCCTCTACAACCATAGGAGTTCCTCCCATCGCTTGTTTCATACTAGCTATATTAATAGATGGAGGAGAAGTAAACAATGCTGTAGCCGTTTGAGACACAGACCTAGTTTGTGCACCAAAATTTTCTGTTACTCATTTTTCTTTATCAATAATCACTTTGGTTCTTGGTTTAGTTGGTGAGGAAGATGTACCTTTAGGTCTTACTTTTGATTTATCTTTGCTTGTTTCTGCATCTTTCTGTTTATCAGATGGTTTCATGGGAATTTCCTTTCTTGAAATTTTAGGGGTTCTTTCTTCAATTCTAATTCCCGGAGCTTCCTTGCTAGTTTTCCTTTTCTCCTTAGTAAGAGGGTATGTGCAGAATCATGATGGGCCAAAAAGTGGCGATATGATGGGTATGTGTAGGGTATGTGGCTGACGACTTTTTCTTTACCCAAAATCGATGAAACGAAAAAGGGTTTTTAAAGGAGATTCTTAGCTTTCCACCAATATAAATTATGCTTTACTTTGAATTTAATAAATAATTATTATTCATTTTCTATTTGAATTATGACTAAATTCCTGATTGATAGGTTGATTGAAAAACATCTATAGCTTTCAAACAATATCACATTTTTTGAATCCAAAACATGTGTCACATTCTATGCTTCACATACTATAGGATTAAAATAAATAAATTAAATTTCATAAAGTTTTGACCAAGTTAAGGTCCTCGGACATCTGAAGTTTTATATTTTTTCAAAGTTGTAATAAAAATTCATAATTAATTATTTACTTGGAAAAATTATAGAAAAATATGCATCACATCAGGGACATGAGTCCTCTACTTATATCTAAAATCTTATAAAAATATTATAATTTTATTGTGGTTAGGGTGGTTAGATAGATACCTACTTCTTATTTTTTCCCCGAAATTTAAGTACTCTTGCATTGAAATTTCAAATTTTCACCAAATAGATTTAAAAAAACCTAGTAGTTTAGAAACTACATTCAATTTGCTACAGATTCTATTTTTACATATTTTTGAAATAATATAGATAGCTTATTCAATTTTTTTATGTCAAGTTGCCTAACTCTGATTTTTCTAAACTTTTTGCCACTTAAGGGCCTGTTTTTTCCATGATGATCCTGCACATACCTAGGGTCTCCACTCTCAAATGTTGTTTCATCTCTTTGCTTCCTTTTTTTTTATCTTTTGAGAATGTAGGCTCAATTCCTTTTTCTCTCAAAGCTTTACAAAAATCATCAATCCAATGTTGAGTAAACACTAAGACTGGTCTGGTGAACTCATCAATTGATGTCATATCTTCATCATAAAAATTGTTCAACACTTGGCCATCATCCTCTTCCAAATGATGTAGAATGTCATGAAGCTTGAGAATTCGAGCAGATTTTAAAGAAAATCTTTCATATTTTCTCCTTCTTACTACGTGCTCGTCTTCACAATTAAGCCAATAATCATTTAGAAATGTGGCACATGAGCATGATAACCAACTATAATCTTGGAAATATTTCCTTCAATATCATTTAATATATTCTTTGAAGTGGGAATTCTTCAAAATGGTATGTTCTCAACTCTTCTTCACACAAGTTAATCACCTTGATTGCACTACATTTATAATTTCCTATTGCAATGGGAAATTTAAAAGAGGCCCTCTTGTGAGCATGGCTATAAAGAGCTTGAGATGGTTTCAACTGTCTCACCAATTCTAATAATTTTTTTTTATCTGTTGGGCACCTGGGCAGCATAAATGGATGTCCATCAAATCCCTCCACCCTTATATAGGAATACGTGGGGAATTGTATGTACCATCCTCCTATTGGCCGAATGACACTTTGTGCTTCTTGGGATAATCTCTTGGATTTATCACCCTCCATTGTTTTGACCAGTTTCATAGAGAACAAATCATTAACTTTCCTATAATCATCCTTATGTCCATGGACAGTGATTTGGGGTAGATGTGCATATATCAAACTAGTTCCCATCTTTATGCCCAGAGTACCAATCTGCTTCAAACCTTGTTTGCTAGCTCTCATGGAATAGGAGTAAATAACATATGACAACATGTAAAAGAATTTGGTTTTGGGAAATGTTGTTATCTGTTCATATAATCTCACTTATAAACTTTCCCTAATGCAATTGCATGAGACCTTCCATTAGGCAGGATATTATCATGAACATACAAGGTTCAAATTTTCTTACATCCCTTAAACCAGCTACTCTGCTCAAAAGAGTTATAATATCTTGTATTTCTTGTTTGAACATAGACTTATGAATTACCTTGGTCTGCGGTGTAATTGGCTCTTGGCACCATTGGGTACTCATAATTTCTCTATTACACTCTTCAACATTTTGATATGTCTTGCCTTTGGCTTCCATGTCAACATTAATTAAACATTTGTGTGTAAATGGGTAGACCAAATGTGCATATGATTCCTCTCTATGAAAGGTTTGCATAAAATTTCCCTTCTTTCTCAACGACTCATTTGGTTGGGTTGTAGTAATTTATACATTGCATAACTAATTCAGGGGCCTCCATTGCTGATAGAAACCCTCTTGCTAAAAGTAACCCATTTTCTGCAACATTCTTGGTACATTGAGTAGCATTTTCTTGTAATACCCGTGAACAAATTTCAATATTAGAAGACCATCCCAAATGAGTGTCTGCAACCAGTACATTGATAGGTACGACTTGTGAATTACAGTATTTGAATTCATCTTATGGGCTTGCATCAAAAGTACTCATTTTATCTGATGTGTTTTGCATTTTTCCAAAATGTATGTCTTGTGTGTAAGTTAGGGTTGAATTTAACTGAATTTTACAATAGACAAAGCTTTCAATTCACATTTTAGCTAAATTCAAAAATCAAAGAATAATCAACATTTCAATTCTTAAAGAAAAATACCATTTTCAAGATTTTCATGTTTGAAAGTAATCAACAGAATACTAGCTATTCAAAACATACCTGGTTTTGGTTGATGATGATAATATTTCATATTAATGTAACTTCCAAAACCCTTGATAGCTATATTCTGAGTTCCTCAAAAATTTACCTCTTTTTGCATGCCAATATTATTATGTTCTTTCAGTATCCTTTGTAAATTTACAATATGGTGCGAAATAGAGTGTTACAAAAGCAATTGCATGCTTGAGGTGGTTCCAAGTACATAGGTAGTTTACCACCTTCATTAATTACCTATTATGTCACATTAATTCCTCAAATAAAGGTGTAATCATTATCAGTTATGGTTCAAATCACGAACACCTAGATTTCTGTGCGGGCTCACTATCAGAGAAGAAAGATGGCACGATGATCATATGTGGCAATCAAATGTCACATTGATTCTCTAAAAGGTATGGGTCATTAAAGAAACACGATCAAATTGTGATCACCAGGATTAAGACTTTTCGGTATTGACTTTAAAAGAAACAAACACCAAGATCCAAGAATTTACCTCCTAGCCTGGGAAAGAGAAAAATAGAACAAAAGAAAAGGCTAGGACCAGGTTCACAAGTGATTAAAAAATTTTAAAGCAGACTCTCCGGTTTTGACTTCCAAGTAAAAAAGAGAGAAGGAAATAATAAAATACTGGACTCTGTTAAAAAGGAAACTACCGGGACTGATGACTTCGATCAATGAAATTCTGGGCAGAGCTAGGACCAAACAAGGATACCAATTTCCTTGGTGCAAACATAGGACTCTGGGATTTCAATTTTCGGTAATATATTAAACTTTATGAAAAGAGACCAAAACACCAAATCCGAGAAAGAAAAGAATAGAGAAAAAAGGACAAGTGGAATTGAAAGAGAGATCAACAACCAACTGAACCACAAAACGATGCAAAAGTGAACATAAGCAAAAAGGAACAAAAAGAAAAAAAAGGGGGTCCACATTTTTCCAAGGGGAAAAATGGGGCATGTTGTGAGACTACACAACAACTAGCCACCAAAAAAACTAAACAAAATAATATAAAGTCAATTCCAGATCTAACATGAATGCACCAACTTTCTTTAGTCTTTTAATTATAAATCATGAGATCCTTATTCCAACATTCAAATTTCACTTTGATCAGCATTCAAGATCGAGTATTACTGAGCTCACATGTGTGCAATTGATTATCTCCACTACAGTAAACTTAAGAATAACAACTATTTGCATTAATCTACGTAATATGACAATTCCTTTTAAGCCAACCAGGGATAGAGCCTTACTGCCAGTCAAGCATCCATAGCCTCGACAAGGTTATCTCTATAATTCCCCCAAACATAGCTCTACTGCCAGTCAGGCGTCTATAGCCCCGGTAGAGTTATTTGGATAGCCTAAAGAGTTGATTTATCTCTTTTTTTTATATCAATGATAGCTCTTTTATCAACCTACAAGCAATGAAGCTCCACTTTTAGGTTGGGAATTACAGTGGTAGCAAAGGTAGTCTTTTGATTTTTCAATTAATGCAAACAACTTCTATCCCAAATTTTAGTAGAATGATTTAATTGTATTCATTTGTAGCTCAACATCAATTGAATGATTCATGCTAATCAAAGTATAAAGAATTGAATAATTTTAAGATAATTTATAAATAAAAAACTATCTCCGGTCAGGCATAGATTAATGTTCTAGAGTTGATGTTCTATTATCCTGTTCACCTTCAAAGATTTCTAATTACTGTAAAGTCAAATGATGCGAAACACAAAAATAAAAACAAAAGAAATAAACGACTATTTACAAAACAACAACTAACCTAAAAAAAAACTATTTACAAAAAAGAAAATATTTACAAAAAAGAAAATATTTACAAAAAAGAAAAATATTTACAAAAAATAAAAATATTTACAAAAGAAAGTATTTACAAAGAAAAAACTATTGACTCATGACTGAAAGTAATGCTTTAAGAATTTCCCATTGATAAGAAATGGGATATCTTCACTAGTCAAAGACTTCAACCTATAAGTGTTGTCACCCAAGATTTCAGAAATTTGTTAAGGACTTGTCTATAATTTGTCAAATTTTCCATGTTCACCCTTTCGTTCATGGGCTTTATTCCAATACAAGACCAAATCAACTATTCTAAAAGTCTTTAATCTAGCTATCTTATCAAGCCATCTTTTTACCATAGATTGATGCCTAGCAAAATGATCTATAGCTCGAGTATCTTTTTCATCTAAATGAATCCATTCTCTAGGATTCTTTTCAATTAATTTTTTAATTATATCCAACAGATTTTTATTTGATGATTCAACTAATCCATTTCAATGTGGATAATAATTAGATGAGAATTTTAACGTTATACCATATTCAAATGCGTAGTTAGAAAATTTCAATGAGGAAAAGGCAGGGCCATTATCACATACCAATGCATATGGTGTTCCAAACCTGGTGATGATGTTCTCTTCCAAAAATTTGATTACCACTTCAGTAGTGCATTGTTTGCTAGGGCATGCCTCTGACCACTTGGTGCAGTAATCTGTAGCAGTTAGTATAAATCTATGACCTGCAGATGATGAAAGATTAATAGTTCCAATAGAATCCAATCCCCATTGTGAAAAGGGATGCATCTCCATCAATGGTTGCAATGGTTGAGCATTGAATCTTCCTTTATTTGACGTAGTTTGATATGCATAGCAATGTTTTACGTGTTCACATGTATCTTTGAAAATTGTTGGCTAGTAGTAACTGACTCTCAAGATGAGGTGTGCAGTAGCTAGCAGTGTTCCATGAGCTATTCCAAAATTGTCATGTAGTTCCTGCAATACTTTATCTTCTTTTGATCTATTTAAACATCTTAAGTAGATTCCTTCATGATTTCTTTTGAATAGAGCTCCTCGTTTGATTACACAACTTTTCAATTTTATTTTAAGAGCTCTTCTTTTATTTCTTTGCATAAGATTAGGGCAAGTGTGGCTAACCAGATAATGCCATATATCTGAATACCAATCTTCTTAATCTTCTACATCCAAAGTATATTGTTGACTTGAAATTTATGGATCTATTTTTGCAATAGATCTGACTAAAGCCTATCCCCAAACCAACTTCATGGGTATGATCTCTAAATCGAATTCCTGTAGTATTGTCACCCATTTGGCTCTTTTTTCTCTGAGCTCACTCTATGTCAACAACATTTTGACTGTAGAATCCAAAATAATAGCTTTGACTATACTCCTAAGAATGTAGTGTCTGAATTTGTGTATTGCTTTGACCAAAGCAAAGGATTTTTTTTCAACATCTGTATATTTCAACTCATCTTCCTTGAATGGAGCACTCATAAAATCAATTGGGATTTCTTCTTTGTTTTTTCCTTTCTGTGTTAAAACTGCTGCACAAGTGTGACCAGAAGCAAAAGAGTAAATATAAAAAGGTTTAATATAATCTGAGCTTACCAATATTGGAGCTTCTATAATTGCAGTCTTTATAGTCTTGAAGGTGATCTTAGCTTCATTCATCCATTTTATTTTAGCATCTTTCTTTAACATATCATTGAGTGGTTTCACAATTTTGGCAAATCCGGTAATGAATTTTTGAACAAAATTAATTTTACTGAAATATGATTTTAACTCTTTTCTACTTCTCAGAGGTTGTAGCTTGAGTAATGCATTCACTCTGTCTAGGTCTATCGAAATACCTTGTTAAAAAATAATGTGTCCCAGTAACTTACCTTTAGTCACCCCAAAAATACACTTTTTAGGATTTAATGAAACTCCGTAAGTTTCACACTTTTGTAATATTGCTCTGAGATCTCAAACACGATCTCTTCTATCTTTTGAGAATATTGTGATGTTTTCCATGTAGATGATAATGCATTTTCCTATCAACTCATGAAAAGTGTAATCCATAGCTCTTTGGAATGTGGAACCAACATTTATTAGCCCAAATGGCATCCTTCTGTAAGAAAAAGTTCCCCACTTTATGGTAAAAGCTATCTTCATCTGATCTTCTCTTGCTACCATTACTTGGTTATATCCAGAGAATCCATCTAAGAATGACATCATCTATGAACCATTGACTATCTGTAGCACTTCTTCGAGTGAGGGTACTGGATAGTTGTCTTTCTTAGATGCCTTGTTGAGATTCTGAAAATCTACACATAACCGTATGTCTCCATTTTTATTTCTCATGGGAACCAAATTTTCCACCCAAGTAGAATGTATGATAGGAAAAATTATTTTAGTTGATAAAAGATTTTGAACTTCCTTTTGAATTAATGGCTCCAAGAGTGCATTCACTAGTCTTTTTTTCTGTTGGAAAAGCTTGACATCAGGCTTTAATGGTATCGTATGAGTAATGATGGAAGTATAACAAGTCTTCAAATCTTCGTATGTCTAGGCTATAACCTTCCGATAATATTTAAGTTCCTGAGTAATGTTTTTTTTCTCTTCTTCAGTACAAACCTTTCCTATGAACACATTCTTGGGATCTTCTTCAATATGCAAATTGTATAACTCAGACTGTCCTCTGTCACTTTGAGGAAAATCTTTCTATCTGACTATCTTGTCAATATCGAATAATTGTTCTAGTTCAATTATTCCTTTCAAAATGTTATTACCTCTGGCCTGAGCTCTAATTCTTCATCTTGAATCTCACCATTAAGGTGATCTATTTATTCAATTATTTGCACTTCGAAAATACCAGAATTAGTAATAAACTCCAATATGTGTTGGTCATCTTCAAACACCTATAAATTAGTAACATTATCTGGAATCGAGGGCATCTGTACTAGCTCGACTATAAATCTCTTCAAATCATAAGCATCTAGAGGTTCTAGAGTACTAGCAGTAGTAGCCAAAGCATCGACTCTTCGATTAAGTCTTCTCAGAATATGAGTAATATTGAATACATCAAAATCTTCTATTAAATCCCATGCTCTATGTCGGTAATTGGACAATTTCTTTTAGTGGAAAATATACTGATTTCAAACTTGTCTAACCACCAATTCTGAATCATCAAACACTTTAAGGATTCTAACCTTCTTTTTAATTGCGAGGATCAAGCCATGTATAAGGGCTTCATATTCTGCCACATTGTTAGTGCATTGAAATTGCAATTGATATGTAGCAAGAAAATATTTAGCTTGTGGACTAATGAGCTCAACTCCAATTCCAATCCCTTGTTTTGATTTGGATCCATCAAATTTAAGAATCCATGCTTGATCGTCTATGATCTATACTTTACCGTTCTTCGACATCGTTGAATTGATCTTTTTAGTTTGTGTAACATGAACTACATCTTTATTCTTTTCTGACTCAAATCTCTTAACCTTTACATGTTCTAGACAATATTGATTTTTAATTTTGTGAATTATTTCCAGACACATTATATAGCTATCTTTCGAGTGTGTAACATTATGTAACCCGCACCAATCCTGCAATAACAAAATCTTTAATGAAATTCAAATTTTATTACTTTCCTAAGCTTTTGCAATAATATTCTTTTGAAACTTATCATAAGGGCTATTCTCTTTTTCAGAAGAATCACAATTTGATTCAATTAAAACATCTATTCCAGAAGTTAGTTGATTAGGTTTTCCAGTATCATATGTAAATATTTCTTCTATTTTGACTCCTGAACTTTGTATTTTGTAAATTGCTAGCTCTACATCAATGTAAAAAACTTCATTTTTCTGATTGTAGTCAATAATCATGTATTTCATACAAGGTTCCCTGTCGATTCTAATTTGGTTAGGAACTCCCTTCCATGGTAACCACATGTGTGAGAAATCAGTAGCCATGTATCCATTCAATGTTTTGGACCAATCTCTACTTAAAAGCATACCATAAGTATCAGGTATTTCAACAACTTAAATGTCTATATAATATTGAATTCTAGGTTCTGACACTAATTGCATGTGGATATTAGTTAACTCTCCGAATACATTTACTTCCATTTTATCAAGTTGAGTGACCTTCTTTAAAGAAATTTCCGGAGTTAACCCTAGCATTTGACATATAGATAAAGGCATCACATTAGTAGTTTTGGACTCAAGGAACACTGAGAAGTGGGGGTGAATCAATGTTCTTTGAGTCCAACAATTGGTATCAAAGCTTAGTTACTCAGAAAGAAGTTTTACAACTTGAAGTAGATCTTGGAAAGCAATGGAATCTGGTGGTCTTCAACAAAAAAATTTGGTGGCACTTGATGATCTTGATCAGTCTAAAGAAAAAGTTCTGGAATTGAAAGTAAATCTTATGGATGCTGAGAAATTCATTCAGTTACTAAAAGATAAAATCAATGAATCAAGAGAAAAGAGAAAGGAACTATGTGATCATCTTAAGCAAAAAAGAAGTAAAAGCATGGAAGATGTTCACCTGAATCAAACCCTGAAGGAAATAACTAAAGAATGTGAAAAGCTAGCCAGAGATAATGCCAACCTAAAGCTTGAGATGGAATCTATGGTGATGAAGATGAATAAGGAGATTGAAGGAAGAAAGAAGAATGAGGAGAATATTTCTTAGTCCTTAAAAGAAAAATTTGATGAATGCAACTGAATTAATAGTGGATTCATTTAGTTGGAGATTGAATTGCAACAATCCAGAAATAATGAACAAGAGCTTGAAAGACATATTGTTATTCTCAAAGATGAACTCACTACTCCAAATGAATACAAGGAGAAGTTTAAGATTAGCTCTGCTAAGCTTGATGAGTTGACCAACAGTCAGAAGAATGAAAATGACAAGTGAGGTCTTGGAAATGAAAAGGGAGAAAGCTCTGGATCAGGACAAAAGAATTTCAAGCAAAGAAATTAGATGAACAAAACTGGGAGGTATTCAGTAAGACAACCTAATGCTCAAAAGTTTAATGGATACTGTTTTGCTTGTAATAAATTTGGTCATATGGCTGCTCAATGTAGAAGTAAAATGAATTCAAGTAGTCCATCCTTCTCCGGTTAGTGTTTCAGTTGTAATAAGTTTGGTCATAAGTTAATTGAATGTAGAAGCATATCAAAAAACTTTGTTAGTGTAAGGAATGTTAGGTGCTATACATGTGGAAGATTTGGGCATATTGCTAACCAATGCAGATAAAGAGGAAATCAATGGAATGAATTTCCTAGACAAAGAAATCTTGTGTGTTAAAATTGTAACAGATTTGGTCACATTGCAAGATTCAGTAGGAACAAAAACATGGATAGAAGAGGCCTGGTATACAAAGGAAGAAACTCACAGAAAGATGATAAAGGAAAAGGGAAAGTGACTGTGGAAGAAATAAGAGATTAGATGAAGAAAACTTGGGTTAAGAAAAGTTCCTCTACTGAAGGAAATGAGCCAACACCAAAATCTTCTTCTGGTAATTCCTCCGAGAATTGATCTCAGGCCATTGGCCTAGGGGGAGTTTTTCAAGAAAATTCTTTGCCCCTTATCAATCGTTAGCACCAGAATGAAAAAGATTGTCAATGGTTGTGCTAATAATCTACAGATGCATCGGTAAAGCACTTGTATAGAAATTTGAGAAGTTGAAGGTCCGCAATTTTTTTTTTCTCTCACTATCTGAGAAAACAGAGTATCCAGAACACTTAGGACAATGACATTTAATACATTAAAAAGGTTAGGTGTGCGAGTTATAAAAGGATGTTTGGAACCCTCATTTGTCACTTTGCATCGAAGGAGAGTAGAAGGAGAGCATTTGTAGCAAAATTTTGAAGGAGTGAAATCAATACGATGGTGAATCTCTAAACTCATAAGGTATTTTAGTTGTTTGTATAATTTCCACTTAATTTGGTGCTCAGAAATATAACTTGTTCAGTATGGAAGAAAAATGAAACAAATCAAAGGAATGGTGAATTTAGATGAGTATAGCAATGAGAAGATTAGGGATGTAAGAAACATGTTGTCACTCGATGAATTAAAATGGTTGGAAGATGCAAAACACAAAAGCCTAGACATTTGGAGTGAATTTCCCCATTTTGTAACATGGAAGTTGTTAGGTTTATTTTGAATGGATTGAATGATGATGTTCTAATTCTAGATAAACCCTATCATATTTCGAAAGAGGTGATTGGGAATATAGCTGGGTTATGCACAATTGGAGATATACCGAGAAAAAAGTCGATTTGAAACAAAGAGGTTAAAACCCTAACCAAAGTAACTGGAGATCAAAGGGCTCTGATAATTTCGACAATAAAAGACCCAGTGACAAGGTACATTGCACAGGAATATCATACAAAATATTTTTCAAAAACCGGGAAGGCTCAACTTCAGTTGGTGTAGTCTGCATTTCTCACAAGATGATAATGGAAGATCAAGATTTTGATTTGTGCGGACTGCTGAAAGATCAACTGATGGAAAATGTGCAATTGACAAAGGAGAATGGTTACCCCTTTCAGGTTTGGTACCTTGGTTGATTTAAAATTTAAGGTTGAAGAAAGCAAGAGGATTGAAGATTGCTTGAATACCAAGCTCACCGAAAAAATAATTGAATGCTTGAAACTTGAGGAGGAGATTGCCACTATGAGAAATGCACTAGAAAGAGGAAAAGAACAAATTGAAAAAGGGGATAAGTCTAGTTTTTGATAACTTATATGATAGCTCTCCAAATCAGAAGGAAAGTATGAGACAAAGGATGATAAATCTTGCATTGAATATTCTAAGAAGAATGCCTTTAGAGATGCAAAGATAGATCAAGATGGCAAGAAAGAAGGTGGGTTCAATTTTGACCGGAAACAAAAAGGATTTAGAGGTCCTCCACCTGCAAGACAACATGATCCTACTAGGTTCAATCAATATTTTCAAAGTTATTGTTTCTCTTGTAATAAATTTGGGCATAAGACTATTAATAGTAGATCTAGAAAAAGAAGGAATGATAACATGGGTAGAATATCATTTGTTCCTCAAAGAAACAATACTATTTCATTCCATGGATATTGCTATAATTGTAACAATTTTGGTCATAAAGATGCTAAGTGCAAATCTAAGGGGAAGAGGTACAACTTTGTTCTAGAGCACAACATTGTGTGCTATAAATGCAATAAAGTGGGACATAAGGAAAATTATTGCAAAAGTGGTTTTGAGAAGCCACCAATTTAGAACTAGAAAAAGGATGAAACCCTTGATCAAGAAAATAAGAGTAATGAAGAAGTTTGGAAGGAAGAACGAGCTCAAGAAAATACGAAGGATGATTCTACACTTGTGCATTCTACACAAGATCCTAAGACAACTTGAGATAGAGCATTATCTTAGGGGGATTTCATTTGCAAAGATTTTTACCCCCTGAAAAGGACAAGTTGTTGAAGATTTAAGTAGGAAAGAGGAATTGAATTAGACCCGTTGGTATATAAATTTTTTGTGCAAGAATGAACTTTTTGATGAAGGTTTTGGTACAAGTAGAAGGTGTGCAAAGATAGGTACACATGTTTTGATTGATATTATTCTAGTTTGGTGTACAACACATGAAGATAAGTTTCAAAAGTTTTCCAAGGAATTCACAGTGTATACTTTAAGGTAGAGTCATGGTATTTTGGTCTAGACCTCTCCACAGAGAAATATTTTATCTTTCTATAATTTAGAAGATAAGTTGGTCATGATTTGAAGGTGTTATATCCAATTTTTCAAGTCCTTACAACTTCTGAAGTAAAAGCTATAAGTGACGGTGTTCTAGGATGTGCTCTGGAAGAATAAAGTGATGGTGAAGGCTTATTGGAATTCTCTGCACTCCTAAGGAAAATAAGATTTGTTCATGCAGTCTTGTGGAAATGTTTAGGGATGTTCAATGTATGCAACATCAGGTGATTTGGTGGTCCACAAGTTCTATTTTTAAATGACAGTGTGCTACAACTAGTCTTAGATGCCTATCTATTCTACATAACATATGTTTGGGTACTTGCACTAGTTGGTGTATGTACAAATCAATTATATGGGTTTATGAGGAAACTCTACATGTATTAGAGTGTTCCAAGGTTGATATTATGCATGTAATATGTTTGGTTGCTAGATTGAACAAGATAATTCTAAGCAATCCCATGAGAAGGCTATGAAAAGAATTTTCATATACTTGAAGGGAACTCTGAATTATGGTTTGTGGTATATATAAAAAGGATTATTTTTTTCTTTTAGTGCTTATATTGATGCTGATTGGGAAGGATGTGTGGATGATCAGAGAAGTACAAGTGGAAGTGCATTTTTCTTGGGAGAGAAATTGGTCTCTTGGTTCAGTAATAAGCAGGACTTAATGTCCTTATCCACATCAAAAGATGAATATATTCCTGCAACATCTTGCTGTACCCAAGTGCTTTGGATGAAGCAAAACTTGAAGGATGTAAAGGTGGTATATGATGAACCCATTCCTATATTGTGTGATAATACCAGTGCAATTAATATTTCCAAGAATTCAATAATGCATTCAAGAACTAAACACATTTCTATCCAATATCACTTTCTAAAGGAGAAGGTTGTAGAACAAGAAGTGAAATTGGAGTATGCACCTACTAAGGATCAGATTGTAGATATCTTCACTAAGGCACTTTCAAAGGATACTTTTGAGTATATCTTTGGTAGAAGTTAGGGGTTATTTCCCCTCCTCCTTCTAACTAGATGCATAGATGGTGCGTCTATCTAGGGGGAGAAATTCATGTCATATATTTTTCTCTTGGATTGATGTAGGCTACCTCCCAGGGGGAGTTGGTAGTAAGGGGGAGTTTGATGTAGATGTGCATATGTTATGCATGTATAACTATTTGAAGAAGAAGTGATAATTGTCAAAGGGGGAGAATGTGCTACTATTTTTTGGCCCTTTGTCCTCAAATTTAGATAATGCATTGTTGTTTTCAATGTGCAAGTGTGTATGGCCCTTTGTACTTAATGTCAAAAGGGGAGAGTGAGTAGATGTGTGTTTCCATCAATACCAAAGGGGGAGATTGTTGGAATTAGTTTTCACTAATGTCAACACTCAAGGAGAATGTTGCATATGCTTGGTGATATTATTGTATGTTTGGAATTGGTTGAGTTGGTTTTCATTGATATCTTGGTGAGATTGTTGTAGTGGTTATATTGTTGGCATTGTTGTCAACACTTGAGGATATTGTTGTGTTGTCAACACTTGGTTGTATTATGGTTGTCAACACTTGAGAAGATTGTTGCATTGGTTGTCATTGTTGAAAACATTCAGTTTGGGTTGTCATTGAGTATGGTGATGTTCATGGTTGGATGTCATGCCTTGTCTGATGTTAATGAAATATGTATTGAGTATTGTTGCTATTGACAGAGTTGATTTCATGATGATACATTAAGATGAGGATTAGAAGTATTAAGATGAGGGTTAGAAGCATTAAGATGAGGATTAGAAGTTTTGATGATGGTGGAGAGATGTTGCTGATAGCCCATAGCATGTTATATGCTCTCTCCTATTGTTCTTGAAGAAGTAAGTATTGCTACAAGGTAGTTTTGGACTACACAAATTGATGACATTTTTTTGTTTCAGGAAGTTGTTGTGAAGAATAGTTTAGAAAAAGACCTTGCTTTATGTGCAAGGATAATAAAACCCTAAAGAATCCCTAAGTGAGCTTAATAAAGTAATTTGAAGTGTAATTGAATATATAAATATACACCAACAACTAATGCATCATTTAGCTATAATATCTAAACACCAATAATTTTCTAGCACATCTATTGCCACAAATCCAAATCTCTAGCCTTTGTTCAGTCTATGTATCGATATATGGCTCCATATATTATGCTTTTTGTGGAAATTCATAGGAAAGCTATCTTTTAGTATCATATTTTTTTTGCATACTCTAAAACTTCTATTATCATATTTTGTACTAATGTCTCTTTTTAGTCCCTTTCTAGCCCTTGTTTTCCCTTTGTCTACCCTTGTGTCCCCCTTTTCACTAGTATTTAAAGGAATTCATTATTTTGGACATCTAGAATCCATAAGTCATGTTTCATTCTAGAGCATTAAATGAGAAATCAATAGTAAAGAAAAGGATTTAGTGCACTAAAAGGACTAAAAAAATTGCACACATTATTGTAGGGCCCTTGTTTGTTGTCTTTGATAATTCACTCACATTTTATTTGGGTTGACCTAAGAAAAAATGTCCCCTTGAAACACAAAAATCCTTCAAATGTATTTTTAAATACTACTAGTTCTAGATATCAAAGAGCACATAAAAAACAAAGGCGAATAAAAAAGTACGGATGTATAGATTGTAGATCATAATTACAAGTGTAGGACATTTTTATGAGTATAAAATTGAACTTTATATGAAAATTCAACCCTCATAATGAAAACATAATTCTTTGATCTTGAATAAACCATAATCTATAATCTTCTCTATTTAATCCCAAAACAACTATATTTACATAACTAAATATGTTTATTATTAAGTTTCATTTCCTTAACTTAACATTTTTATTATTTCAAACATAAATAAACTCATAACTATCATTATTAAATCTAAATTAATCTATACTTGTTATCGATGTTACTGGATTAGCCTAAATCAACCTTAGGGAAAGTTTGTTTTCCTTTAAAGTTAGTTGCTCATTTATGAGCTTAAGAGAATTAAAATAATGTACAACATTGACCAATTAATATTATTGACCAAAGCATGTACACACATTCACATTCACTCTCCAGCATGCCAATGAAAAGAAGTCTAGGGGAAACTTCTTTGGTGAAATTTTTGGCACGCAAAGCTTAGCAAAGTGGAGTGGCTTGCTATAACAAGGGTGAGGGCAGTTGGTCACATTGAGTATGACTACTTTTTTTGTTGGCTTGACACCAAGTTGTATGCATGACAAAATTGGACATGTTATATAAGATACATTGGTTTATCAACAATTTGTATGGTGGACAAAGGAAAAGGTTTGTGAGTAAATTTGGCTAAACTCAAATCTTTATTATTAAGTAGATGGGCTAACTATGCAATATTTGGCTATGGAGATGCCACCTAAGATCAAGAGAATTAAAAGAAAGTGTAAAGAGGTAGATCTAACATATATAAAATAATAATGCTATTCTATTTAATGATGCATGTGCAAAAGATATTCATTTTCTAAGATCCATCCATCTTTCCTACTCTTAAACTAAGTGAGTATTTACATGAGACACTACCAAGATACACAAATGCACAGCCAATGTGAGATAATGGAGATGGAGACATATGTGTTACAACATCTCTACTAAAATTAGGAAGTAGAAGACACATGTGAAGCTTACCCAAATAAATACTTAATTAAGTCAACCTACATATCCTAGATGCAAATATGCAATAAAGTAATTAAATAAATATAAAACTAATTAAATACAATAACATCCTCATAAACTTAGCTTAAGTGGGTAGGAAAGATGGATGAATCTTATAAAACATTTAACCATGTTAAGCATCCACATGCAAAATGATTCCCTCAATAAGAAGAGAAGGAGAAAAACTATAAGACAAACTCTTTTCAAAAGAAGGTAAAGAGAGGTGATCTGTGTGGCACCTTCCCCATTCTTGAAAAGAAACAAGGACAAAAACCCATTTGAAAAAAATTTCCCTCCTAAAATATAGAGAAGAAGAGAGACCAGGAAGCCTCCCCTTAATGTGTAGTTCAATTGTTTGACATTGAATGTTATGAATGGTCTACAATGTTGAACAATAATATTATTGACCAAAGCATGTACACATATTCAGATTCACTCTCCAATATGTCAATGAAAAGAAGCTGAGGGGAAGTTTCTTTGGTCAGCTTTTTGGGTGCAAAAAGCTTAGCAAAGTGGAGTGACCTGCTATAACGAAGGTGACGTCCCGGCTTGACTCAAAACGTTCAACCATTGATTAGTGGTATCGTCATCATCACCCTCCAACATCCTCTTCCACAACACCTCGGGATCTGTGCCTTCACCATCCATGTTACTCAAAATATCATCTTTGGACAGGCAGACATGAATAGGAAGTGAACTTTCAGGTTTAAGCTCTGCTCCCACCTTACTTCTCATGTGATTCCACTCTCACTTTGCATTCGTAACAATCTTTCTTCATCTTCAAAATCCTGGTTTCCTAAGATAAATGTCCCATCTATTAGTAAGTCGTCAAGCTTAGTATCCTGTCCAACATAGGACTGAAGCCATTGTGAAGTTGAAGCAGAATCTTTAGTGATACTCTCACTGTCTACCTATGTTATACATGGGAATATTTCACTTAACCGACAAGTTAGAGAGTGTGATAGCAGAATTGGGTGAAGCCTTTATTTCACTTGGAAATTTTATACCCAAATTGTCTGCAGGCGCATCCTTCGTCGTTAATGGCATAGCTATTGAAGCCAAAGTTCAGATGACAAATTATAAATTTGTCATTTATAGAAAGGTCAAACTTACCTATCACCAAAGCGGCTGAGCTTAATTTCTAAGGATGATAGGTGTGTTTTTTAAAAAATAATTTTTTGAAAGTGTGATTGGACAAGTTTTATTTTCAGCTATTTCTGATAGAACGAATTCTTGTGACAGCTTAACTAAACCACATCATATTTGATTCTATGATGATACAAATTACATGAAAAGAAGTCTTTATCATGTGAAGGAGGTTACAATATAATCATCTGCCATTAAGAAACTGAATTACTTTAAACATCAATTTTCTCATCCCATTAACTATTTACAGACTTCTTTTATATTATAATGAAAACGATCTTCTTCCTAATATAATAATTAATTAGTTGAACATATAATTAAAAAATCTCGAAACTTCTCATTCCTTACATACTTTGAAAAAAATACATTCTCCCTTCAAATCAATTAAACCTAAAAATTGTTCAGTCAAATTATCCCAGTTTATTGCTGTGGTCTACTTACAAGGGGCGGCGATCTTTTGGGGCGGCAGAAAGCCTGTTTGGGTGACGGCAGGGAGAGCATGAAATAGTGAAGTAGATTTTTATTTTTGTGGGCCTGAGACCAAGTTGTGTGCATGACAGAACACTACAGTGCACATGTTAATAAGACGCCTTGCTTGACCAGCAGGGTGCATGGTGGACAAAGGAAAAGACATTGGACTAAATTGGCTCAACTCACCCTTATCATCTCACCAACCTGCACATATGCTGCTTTATTTTTGGTAGGTACTGAAACAATGTAAAGAAAGGAATATACATAAGAGAAGAGAAGGCATCTTGATAAGATGCCTTAGCTTGAGTATTTCTCACTTTAAAGAATATTGAAATCATCTTCAGATAATTATAATTTATGTTAATTTTCTTTCTTTTAGTTAAAGTTTATTAGTCAATAGGTTACATTTAGTGTGAGATTTGAGTCTGAAATAAGTTCACATCTGCAAACGACTATTGAGTTATGGGTAAACGAGTTTCAGCTGCTGTTTAATAGTAAATCAGCTATCATTTAATAGTAAAATCTTCCAAAATATGAGGTGAAAGCCTCCAAAATCTCACTTATCATGTAAAATCCAAATACATATTGATTTTCCAACTAGATAGGAACATTCTATTTCCATTTGGAGTGTTTTTTTGCCAATTTGATGACAATTTTCCTTTTTCATTTGTATTGCTTTATGTTTTAAATTCGCATTCAAATATTTCAAAATAACATAATACCTAATTTCTTTAAGGAAAAAATCTAAATTTGTCTAAGTGAAATTTTTTTAGATTTGTCTAAGTTTATTTTATCTAATTATTTAGTTCACTTATTATTAATTGTTTAATCCAACCACATGCAAGTAGAACTTGCAACACATTGCATCCTTACACACCCATCCACAAACACATACTCTCTAATATATTAACATACATATAATTTTCTATTGGTGTAATCCTTGAACCTACTTTAGGTGCAAGTGCTAGTTAACAATATGTTTGAAGTTAAATTAAAGAATTATTTAGTGGTTTATATGTAGTTATTTGGTTATTTTATTTTCTATTCTTTAAATTTGATTATTAGGATTCTTCATAAGTATTTTTTTCACTTAAATATGATTGTTGTTCTTTAATCTCAATTTTATTTTAAATTGTGATTTCAATGATTTAAGATAGATATATTTTCTTTTGAATATAAAAAATTGAACTATAATCTCAATTTGTTAGAGGCCTTTTTTTTCTAACTTTCTATATTCACCTATATATATATATATATATATTGTAAATGTTGAATATTTAAAAAAGCTAGAGGTGAGACTTGTGCACCTTGCACTAGGTCCTAGGGTTTCAAGTTCCTTTGAAACCTTGATCCCCACCCTTATGCTTCACATCACACTATGTATCCTAATTCCTACCAGGATCTCGGTCCCACTCTTCACCCTCTCCACTTTGCACCTCAAGCTTGTGGGGGAACCTTAGACCTTAGCACTAGGTCTGGTCTATGCCTTGATTCCAACAATTCTTTCCTTTCTACTCCTCCCTTGTCCTTGGTTCCTCTCAAAATTCAGTCTTTTGCTTGCCCTTGTCCTTGGACTCATTTCTAGTTCTCTCCCCGCTCTTGAACCTTGAGTTCACTCCCCTTGTTTGGACCTTATCCCTTTAGGAGAACCTTGGGAAAACCTTTTTACCACTTCCCAATTCCTTGTTCCCTCCATCTATCTAATTGCCATGCCTTTCACCTCCACTATCCCTACACATGTCCTTAGGTCCCTTCTAAACCTGATACTCCACCATGGAAACACATTTCAACAACAAGAATGAAGTCACATGGTTCCTAAAGGATTTATCCCATCTTGATATGCCATAATGATTTTTCTATTAATAAGGAGGATGATTTACAAATCAAATAAGAGTCTCTCTCCATGCCTTGTGAGTACAACTACACATTTTGGGCTATGATTATAGGCATGATTCAAGGAGAAATCATTCCCAAAGGATTTGGATGTTTGTTGCAAAGTACCAATTACAAGATTTTTGAGTTTAGTATTGATTTCCAAGTCCTCCTCTGGGGTATTAAGGACCCAAAAGTAGAAGGGAAAAAACTAGGAAAATAAACCCTCAAGTCATTATCTCTAGCAAAGAGAAAATTATTTTATATTTTGATGATCTAGGTTTGCCACAAATATATAATGAATATTTGTAACTTTTGAAGATAGAATGTAACTAGAAAATTTGATTATGTTTGAGCATTTTTTGTTGTTTCTAGATGTGTTCTTGACTAGTTAGTTAGAAAAAAGACTATAAATTTTTTCTAGTACTTTTGTAATGTATCATCTCAAGAAAATAAAGAAATTTGCAAGTTTATTTCTAGGTTACTAAGTAGAATCTTATTAATTTCTACAACTTATAATATTTATTCATTTGCATATATAGAACCTAGTTTATGTATACATTTGAATAAGTTTGGTCTTTTGGTATATTCTCATTAAGGCATCCCATTTGGTTTTAGTGATTACATCTTATATAATAATTTTGGACTCTATTTCCCAATTGAGATAACAACTCGTTTGGATGAAATAAATCTTCTCGACCATCCCAACATACCTTTGAACAATCAAAATAAAACATCATTTAATATTATATTGAAATTAGTTTTTTTCTTTGCCATATTTAAATATATGAAACAATATTAAAGGGGATATCTTTTATTATATTTTAACTAGTTAGTGTGGTAGTTTGTCTACTTAATTAGGTGCTAAAACTTGAGATCATTAAACCAACGTATATGCATTCAATGATAATTGATTTAGGGTTGTACTATGCAATAGGTATAGTTTGCACGCCAAGGTAAGTGTTTATTTTTTATGGTAATATCTTTTGTAACACCTTAGGGAAGCCCCCTTGCTTTGGTAGAGCCATAAGTGAAGGAGGTTGTACCCACATCAACAATTATTCCTTGGTTACCCAATCCTGATCATAAGTTTGTGGTCTTTTCTCCATATTTGACACCCTCGTCATCTGGGAGTGGATTTAGCTTTAGGGATTTGGGGTTGACAACTTAGGTCACCAAAAAATTGGCATGATTATTGGGGAAGAGATTATGTTTATGCATATTATACAAATCTTGGTGATATAGTATGCTCAACTTGAAACAATATTTTGGCATAGCTAGGAAGATTCTTTTTGTCTTGGAACTTAGAGTTCCAGTTGTTTGGATTCTTTTGTCTGTTCCTAAATGAAGAGTGACAACTCTAATTAAATCAAACATAGAAATCAACAACTAGATCATTAGATTTGAGATGGAGAGAAGAAGAAATCTTAGGTATGAGCAATAATAAGAAGAGGCTAAACTACTAGTGCATGAAGACATCCATCATGGAAAGCTCAAAATTATCATAAGTTATTTAGACCTACCTATCCAATTTTAGATGTAGGAACTTTAGGTAAAAATGGTTTATGCATGGGTTCCAAAGAGAAACACTTGTGAACTTCTAAAAATTCAACTACAACTAATAGTATTATTATAATTTTTTTTTAAATATAAATTATAATAGTCTAATTATGAGATAAAAAGAGAATATATGATTGTTGGGAAGGAAAATGTGCATAGAATGACTGATGAGTATTTTTAAAGTCTTGTCACATAGTATTAGGATTTGCTAATTTTTTTTGATGGCCACCATCCCACTTCTCCCAATACAAAATATAAATATGAAGCTGAATAGGAGTACTTGATATGTTTCCTTAATGAGGAGGTGTTGGAGCTTCTAATAATAGTTGATTTCTAGAAGGATCATGTATACAAGGTTATGCCATGGTTATTGGTAGAAGAAACATGGATACAATCCTCAATGTGTGTATACAATCTCCTTACTAGATATCAAAAAATTATTGACCAATATCCCCCTTCTTTCAACATAAATTATGTGAAGATAAAATTAAAAATATTGGACACACCTTGAACTATTGTAAAATCAAAAGAATGATATGCTGGAGTAATTAGGACATCACTTGATAATTAATTAATCATTTATTAATTATTAAGTACCATATTACTTTATTCACTTATGCTAAACTTATGAGTTCTTTTTTATTATTAGATTGGGATATTTATAGGTTAAGTTGTCTCATTGCATGAGATGATGATACTTGTGACAATCTAATCAAATCCTCATCTAGGGTTTGCTTTTTCCTTTTATAAGGATTTTCATGCATTATAATAATTCATTCAGATTAATTCATTGCGCAATCAATTGTTTTACTGGATCATCTCTTCTCAAGGTTGCATTATCAATGGTTTTTTCTCTTTATATGTGATAAATGTTTTGGTTGTAGGTGACTTATAGGAGCTTGTCACGGGGTTCAACTATCAACTCCAACATGGTATCACAACACAAAATCTGTGAATTCCTATCCAAATTCTAAGAGATCAAAGAAATTTTGGCAAATATCTTTTGCTTGGTGTATTTGTGAGAAAAACAATTTCTAGATTTTGTTCACCATCATGAAAATTTATCTAGGTATCCATTAGATTTTGTAGGAAGTGAGAAAATCTTGCAAAAAAATTGTCAAAATAACACAATGTGGCTATTTTCCCTACATGTGAAGTTAATTTTTTTACCAAATTGCATGTTTTGATTTTTGGAATTAAAAAGCTAGGTTTTTTTGGCA
Organism: Sequoia sempervirens; assembly: GCA_007258455.2. NCBI lineage: Eukaryota > Viridiplantae > Streptophyta > Pinopsida > Cupressales > Cupressaceae > Sequoia > Sequoia sempervirens. The sequence continues at coordinate 315,711,987 of VDFB02373365.1, read as the reverse complement.
GCATCAACATATTTTGTGGGTATCTATTATTTTTTACATGCAATGAGTGAATTCTTTAGAAATCAAATAAGAAGGGTCATGTATGTGGACTATGAACTTACTAAATTTACCTCATTTTTAAAAAAAATTATAGCTTGACCATATGGTGTTAAAATTGGGCAAACACGATATCATTGGAAAGCTTGTTTTGAGCACTTTCTAGTGGTGGAGGTCTTATTATCAGATTTTGCTATTACTTCATTTTATTCTTAGTCAAAGTCAATATTTATTTTCTACTTCTAAGATCATAAATTTTTGCCAGTATCTCTAATTTTTATGATTCTAGTGGTGCTAGAAAGGTATTTCAGAGCTCTTTAGAGCTATTCATGAACTTTTTCCAGAATCAACCCCAAGCACATTTTATTAAGTTTCTTGTGGTTTCACATTTTTGTCAATTACTTGGGTGTCTTGGCACCTAGAAAGGATTTTTTTGTGTGAGATGCCTTTATTTGATCTACTTTATATGCATTAAGGTTTTCAATCTTTGATTTTTTTATTTAAGGAAGTATTATGGGTTTTTCTATTCTTTCTTATGTGATCATCGTGGAAAAGGATAATTACATGAGTCTTGGAGAAATGATATCTTGACACATCTTAGGTGGCTTGATCTTTTTCCTTATATTTGTATGGAATCATACCTACACTAGACACACTAGGGATTTATTCAGCATGGGGTATTATTAGTGATCATGTTGTAGGAGTGATTCATTCTAGTGTTGATCTTGACACTATGTGTGTTGTGTCAAACATTGATTGTCCCTACACACTTTGGACTAGACTTTGGGAGATCCATGGAGGCCGTCATATCTCTCCATACCTAGAGGATCCTATTATATATTGTCTCATTCCTCTTGTAGATGTAGATTTCCTACCCTTTGATGATGATACTTTAGAGGAGCTTGAGTATATCACAGGTATAGCATGTTCTGATGGTTCAAAGACTTGTCTTCATGTTACCAATATTCAAATCGAGACTTCACCACCATCTTTTGTTGTTCTTGATCAACTTGGCATCATCATATATTTCACCCCTATTGGTTTAGTGCAACAATACAGATCCATCGTCTTTCAAACACAACTACTTGGGATTAATATCTTGCATACATATCATCCAAGTGTTTGTAGAGTCTCATATTGTAGATTTGGAGGATTAATTTGAGGAAATTCATCTCCTCTTTGTTGACAACCACATCATCATTGTTGGCTCATCATATTCATCATCTTTAGAGCTTGTTCTACATCAGTATTCACAAAATTTTCTACATTGACATCTTTTTTTAACATGTGGACACTTGAACACTTTTTAAAGACACACATTATTTGGATTTGGATTTTTGATTCACCCATATTTTGGGATTGGATTCTCTAATAACTAGTGGATTTGTTTCTTCCTAAGGGGAGAAATGTTGTTTGCAGGTAGTGGATCATTTTCTATCTTCAGGTTTCCATCATTGGTATAAGATCTCTCTCTTTGTCGAGGGGATTCATATCCTCATTTTGTCTCTCCTACTGGGGGGAATATATTATATTTGTGTGAAAGGACTCCTTGGGGGGTCACATTGAGTTCTCATTTTATCCTTTTTTTACTAGTGCAATTATTTTATTTTTTCTTTTAGAGAGGAGTTTTTTCCATGTAGTTTTCTCCTTTTCTTTGGTTATGAGAGATTCATTTTTTTGTACATGGGTACCTCATTAGGCGTTGTAGCCAAGACCCATCCATGTATCCATCATTATGAAGATTATAATTATAAGAGTGATCAGATAAAAATAAATGATATGACTATTGGTAGAAGAGATGGGGATCAATCCTATGATGCACATATCCCTCATCCATGTCCTAATTCTCCAAGTATTTCACATGGACCTAAAATGAAACAAGAAGAATTGCTAGAATACCTTAGAAAGAAAGAACATAAAATTTTATAAAAAAATGAACTTCAAAAACTTAATTATAAAGAAATGTTATGCTTCTTGGTAGGTTTAATGTGGATATATCCTATAATGTGTAATATTTTGGCATGAGACATCAAGATGTGAAAATAGAATATATCAAATAGTACCAAATTCCTTCCAATAGGTCATATAGAGAATATGTCGAACAAGAAGAAGAGGTGATGCATTACCTTGAAAAAGAACATGAACAACTTCTTGTAGAGCTAGAATTGTAGAAAATTCAACTTGCCACCCCTAAAAATCTAAATTCCCTCTTAATGAGAGAAGTGAAAGAACTTCCTTATAATAAATAATATTCTCAGTATTATGAATATGAGGATGAATAGAATGGTGCATCAAGATATGAATCCATAAAAGGAAGATGAGTATAGTGATTATAGTGTAGCTTATCAAAGTTTGTAATGTGAACATAGTACTAATACACATCAAAATGAGTTGCTTACTCATAGTATTGAACATCCAAGGTAAATCATGTACTTATCCCAAAGATACAAGTCATTACATAAAAAAAATTATTTCCCATATAGACACAATAATAGTGTAGGTGAAAAATGGATATCAACAAAGAAAGATAAATAATTACGTGATGTGATGGTACTATTGCTGTAGATCGAATGGAAATGACATGTATAAGAACAAGAAAGATAAAAGGTCAAAATTTGAGACAAGGGAAAATAGTATTATAGAGAAGGCTATAGAGAAAATGAATGTTCCAATCTAGAAATGGGTAGTGAAGAAGAAAGAGGTGTTAGTAGTTCATGATCATCAAGTTCTAAAAGGAGAAAATAAAAATGATGATAAAGAATACTTAGTTAAGCCCTTGCCATTGTAATCACCATATGTAAGTAACAAGATGAAGAAGAAACTAGATATACCTTCCAATGATAAAGAAAACACATGAAAATAATGTAAGGAGCAAAAAAAAGGAACTAGCATACACTACAAAAGACATAAAGAATAAAGAAAAACAAAAACAAAAGGGCTGGATCAAGCTTTGACCGTTTGTCCCGCACGCTATGGATCAGATCTAAACTATTTTTCCAAGAATGTTTACAAGTGGAACATGATGTCCACTATGTAAACCAAACACATGCTCACAAGGGCTAGTGAAACCTTAGGCCATCCACTAGGTGAGCCCCTAGCAAGGCACATACGCACGTGGCCGGTATGCGCTCACATAGACAAGAAAGTGGCTATGGGAAAGTCATGCCTAAGTTCTGTTCCCATACATACAACCATATGAAAGCTATACCTGCTGATAAATTTGATAAGGTGCCACACAATAATGAACTTCGAGCTTCATGAGGCAAGCAAAAGTTTGCATTCTTGAAACTCATGAGAAAACAAGATGGCACCATAGGTAAGGAAAGTGTATTATGCAAGGTGGCCATATAAAAAAATTTGTAAATGAAAAATAGTGTAAGGTATGTTCAAATGAGTTTTTCTTAGTTCATGTGAGGTCTTAACTTAGGGAACATTGTTCCTAATGTCTCCAAGAGAGGATCAATTGAAGAATATAAGATTCACAACTTAGGGAATGCAGGGGATGCAATGCATTGCATCAAGCCACTAAGAGGAATATAATATGCTAAGAGAGATCACGCCTTGAAGCACATTACACCCAATGTCACCACAAAGAAAAAGATGCATCACATGAAGTAAGAAGACTACATAATGAAACATGAGTTGGAAAAAAATAATGCCAATGTATGCCCCCACTTAAAAGAAATTGCTAAACACCATGCTGTGAGAAATTAATTTAAAGAAAAAAATGATAAATGCTAACAATAAAGATGACATGAGAGATTGTTCAGAAATCCCTATGCTAAGTCATATGTTTCCAAATGAAGCTATGTCATGAAAAGGGGTTTCCCCCAAAATGAAATCCCAAAATCACACATAAGGGATCCACAGAGTCGAGGTAAGTATGTCTTTGCTACAATGTTTTTAGAGAGCTCGAAAATGTCATCATTCCCCAAATACTCATGAACAAGAAGAATGACACAAAGAGAGAAAAAAAAAGAAAAAAATTCGGGTTAACAATAAAGAAAAAAATAGAAAATGGTAGTTGTATGTAATGTTTAACCACCGATTTTCTACAAGTTTCACTTGAAAGGAAACCCTAGAGATCTCAATCCAATGATAGAATGAGGGAAATAGATCTACAATAAGGTTTCCTAGGGTGTGATTAAAGATATAAAGGGGTTTCACCACCAAGCTAGGGCTTGGAAAGATAAGAAATGTAAATGATATGCAAGACTTAAGCAAATGACCTAGAAATGAACTCAAACTAGAATAGTAAATTGAGAAAGTATAGAGGTGCGTCTGGAATCTTAAGAAGCTTGAATGAAGGTATGAAATCCTAGAAATACTAATTTTTGATGCACATTGGGACCCATACACCAGTAGGGGTGATTTAGTACTAGTTTAGGGTTTTAGGTCAAAAACAAAATCTAGAATTGCTAAATCAGTATCTATAGAAAATGCCTGAAAATAGGTATAATGGGACTCATACACCACAAGTGACGATTTAGTCCTAGTATTAGGGTTTCTTCAAAAATTTGATATCCTCTAATTCTTTCCCTTAGCTTCCCTCCTGCCAAATCTCTGGTTCTGAAACACTGAATTTTGCTTTGTAGGCGACTTTTCGTGATCTTGCAAACAAAGTGACAACTTGAAAACTTTTCTCCAATCTTGCTCCTCAATGGATCTTCAACCTAGATTTTCCAATCACACATCAAAGAGGGGAATTTTTTTTTTTGTTAGTGGATATGGGTTTGCCTTGGTAAAACCCCATTTTAATAATCAAACCTCGAAATGAAATCAAATAGAATGAAGGAATGATGAATGAACAAATATGCAATGTTTCAACTCACCAAACCCTTGAACAAAGGATGCAATCTTGTAAGTAATGGTTAGCATGAATGTGGATCTTGAATCTTGCTTGAATGATATAGATCTTGATTTGAACACTTGCTTGAATCATAAAACCCTACATTACAAATGTTACCTCAAAAACAAAACATGATGCATGATGACTTTGACATGATGCTTGATACTTGAATAATGCTCCAAAATGCTTGATAATCACTCTTGAAGGCTCTTGAATGCTCTTGTATTGCTAGAATGCTCAAATTATTAGATCACATATGCTCATTAAAGTTGCTAGGAGAAAATATGTGAAATAACCTTGTATTTGTACTTGTTTACCAAATTTCCTGAAATTACAACACTACAAGCCTACATCAGATCTAGGAGAATAAAATACTAGCAATAATTTGAATTTAAATTATGTCTAAGCTAAGTGAGACTCATATGTCAGTTGGGGCGTATGAGTCCCATTAGGCTAAGCTTGGGACACAAATTTCAAGAAATGCTTAGTTTAATGTTAAATTTAGATCTAGGCCCCAAAACCTAGGTGGGGCCCATACACCCAAGGTGGTGTATCTAGATCACTAAATCTAGGCCATACAATCCACAATCATTAAATTCTGATTGGTCACTTGATATATGTTGGGATTATCCTCGGAAAGATGCATTTATTAAGGCTTTTGGATGCAAAATAAGACCAAATAAGGCATAAAAAAGCCCAATTTTAGCAGGGAGGGCCCAAACAAGTGTGAAAGTGTAAAGGGATACATTTTTCTACGCTACAGGTAAATTCACGCCTTACATCCTTGGTGTAAATGAATCAATTTTCCAACATATAATCAAACAAACATATCATGTGAAGAGGTCAACATACAAAGGGAAGATGAATTCTTGCTCATTTATGAGGACAATTACAACATCATAACTAAGGTTCCATCTATTGATTCTGATCCAAATATTCTCTTAGGAATGTAGCCTCATAAACTGTCTCCCTTGACAATTTCAAATGAGATTTTTCTCCCTCATATGTGCTTGGACCTAATTTCCTAAATTATGCATTCCATGGCCCATTTTAACATTTTTTGGAGAATCAAATGTGAAAAAATAAAGTATGCATTAATATTTTGACCTCGACACTTTGGATCCCATAAAAAGGAGGGATCTGGTTTAGGGCGCCTTGTGCCCTGAACCTCTTAATTTGACTCCAAATTTAAATATGTTAGTATCAGTAATTTATTATTTGAATTTCAAATTTTAATTGTTCACTATCGAGATTTAGTTTTCAAGAAATTATAAGAATTGTATATAAATACATAATATTTTCACAATTTTAATAAAAATGGAAAAATATATTAGGAAATCTATTGAGAAAATCATGTGTCCTAAAAGTAGTCAAGAGAAAAATTTATAGAATATTGCATCATTTCATCATTCAAGCATCATGTCAAGATTTATGTAATGAACATGACTTTACACTATCAAGGAGACTAGATTTGAGTGATGAATTGCAGAAAATTGTTAATTTACTACTTGTTTATTATTTAGCCTCTATCTCTCAAAAGGATACACTCTCTTTATCTTCAACTTTTCCATTTTGGAGGTAGAAATAACAACACGGGGTTTGATTAAGGCAATCCCCTAAATGGTACAACCCTTCCTCTCCTTTTTTTTGTGCAAGTTGTAGATCTAAAGTGAAGTGGAGGAAGATTGAAGACAATTTTCTCATTCATGCATCATAACCCTACAAGTTGACAAGATACAAAAACTACATTATCTTAGTAATAGATGAAGATACGACAACCAAATCCGAAAGATAAATACTATAGACCAAGGACCTTATGCCTATGAAAGAAAATTTAGGTTTCAAGTCCCTAGTCTAGGGTGTCCTTACGCCCTAGACCACTGGGTGGGTGTAGAAAGATGGGGGCCAAAAAGTGGCCACTCCACTTTCAAATTTGAAAAAATCTATAATGCGAGAACATTTTGGAGTGATTAAGCCTTAGGTTTGGTCACTACAAGCCAATAACACAAGCACATTATAATGTGCTCATGTTATTGTTAGAATGAACAATAATGCGAGTGCATTATAACACACTTTTGCTATTGCTTGAATGGGAAATAACATGAGCGTGTTATAAAATGCTCATGTTATTTCTTATTTAAGCAAAAAAATAAAACTTCATTTCATTATTTCTTATCAACTGTTCAAAATCTCCTTCGCAGCCTGCAAACCCTGCATAATGTGCTCGAGTTCTAGGAAGCTCAAAATCACTCCATTTCTTCACCAAATCATCGTGAAAATGTCACCATGACGTTGGGGAGGTTAAAGGAGTAAGTTATTTCTATTTTTTGTTTGAATTTGACCTATTAAATAGGTAGATTTAATATTTTTTTTGATGTAAATTTATTTAATTTATAGGAAATGTTAATGTACCACAAATCCTCCTCAAATTCCTAATTCACTTCATGATAAAATCCCTCTTGAAGAACAACCTCAACAAACACCTCTAAAAATTCCTCATCATGCTCTAGGAACTCAAGAAAATTTAATGGGGAAAATTTAAAATGATCAAAAATAAATTGAGGAGTTAATTTCAAGGTTGAGAGATCCTTTAGGCACAACCTCACATAGAATCACACTTGCTCAATCATGCGAATCCATAATATCTCATGTAGATTCAATTAGCAAGAAAATAAATAGTTGGTCTGAGAAGAAACAAGAGTTTAGACAATTTTATGCAAGAAAATTATTCTATAAACAAGTTAAAGATGAAAAATTACAAAATCTGACTTGTGCACACTATTCATGAACCCTAAAACAAATAAACCTTTACATCTTGCAAGCAAGAGGTTCCCTATCAATTGGTGTAACCACCAAAGGATAAAGAATAATTTTTGGAAAAAGGGGTGGATGGTTTTTGACCATCCTCCATGCAACAACAATGAGGTACCACAAATTTTTTTGAGGAAACTCTACTATGATTTTTTCCTCAATAAAATCCTAAACTATTTTGACATTTGGGAGTTCCAGGGTAGAGGTGGGGACTATGCACAAGATACAGTGGGGGCACGTATTGACGCACAATGGCTAGTGAGACCACTCACTAGACCAATGTATGAGCATGTGACTATCCCTCCCATTGTGAAGGAGAATGTTGAGGTGGATACATTACAGTCAATTAGTTCCCTCACCTCCCTCACCTAGAGCTTCATACAACATACTAGTCCTCTAGCATAGGGTGAGGTGGGTGAGTCTTCAAGGAGTAGAGTTCCACCTCATTTATGTCAGGCTTATGGGTCACTCTATGTTTATGATCTGGAGGATAGTCAAGATGTAGGTGCCTAGGGTACATCTCAACTAATGAGATAGTGATGAAAAATGCCCTCCCGAACGACACATTTGGCCTTGATAGTCAGGTAAATGTTAGCAAGTTCATTTAATTTAATTTATTAAAATTTATTTTTGAAATGCAAGATTAACTAAATTAGTTGAATGATTAGAATGAAATTTTAGAGTCATAGTGTTCACTATGTTTTTAGCAGTCTCCACCTCCCTATTACCCGACGATGTCTATTGTAGAGGTATGTAACTAGTATAGAATTATAAATTTTACATGTGAATAGCTAAATGTTATATGAATGGTATTCTTATATGTCATTTTGGATGTTGAATAGGTTAATCTTAGACCTTTGATAGTGTGTTCCTAAGAATTTTATCCTACTCTAATGTGCAAAATAACTTAAAAATGCAAGTGATAAAAGACTAAGGACACTTCAAGATCAGCCAAAAGAGTGATAAAACAAGAAAGAAAATGGATAAAACAAGATGCAAATGATTTCACCTTCCTTGCTGTTGATGACTCTTTGATTGGCCCTTGCTTGGGATGATTTTGTGTGCTCCTTAGATGATTTCTTGAGTGACTAAATGCAAGATTGAATGTGCAAAATGATTAAAATGGATGGCTAGATGATGGTACATGATTGAGAATGCAAATTGGCAGCATGTAGTTATTAAATGGCTAAGTGTTGAAAATGCCCTTGAGGAGGGGGTATTTATAGGAGAATTTGAATTCTCTAGAGAATTCAACGGTCAAGATGCATCCAACAAGGCCAAGATGAAGGGCTATGGTGGGTTGAGAACCCACAAGCCCTCACATCTTGACATGTGGATGGTGAAGTGGCCAAGAGAAGATGAGATGTAAGTGAGGTGTCAAAAAGGTACATGAGGTGGAGAAAGGACAAGCACCTTGGGGAGTGAGGAGATTTCCTCAAAAAGAGATTCCTTGTCCCCAAGTGGGAGTGAAAGGGACATTTGAAGAATTTTGGAATTCCTCAAAAATCTACATGGGAAAAGGAAAGGTGGTTGGGGATATAAATGTGAATTAAAAATTCACATTTTTAGGAAGATCTAAAGGGTAAAAGGTGGGCTCCAAAAAGGTGGGACTTAGTCACATGTGGAGATTGTGACAAGTCCAAGGTTCTAGAAGCCTTGGAAGGATAGAATGTGAATTAAAAAATTCACATATAAAAGAGGGGAATCTAGGATATATAAATGTGAATTAAAAATTCACATGGGAAAGGGGGTCAATGCTAAAAGAAGGTAAATGCAAAGGTTGGCTAAAAAGTGGTGCTAAATCTAGCTAATGACCTTGGTTAAGGTTGTGCAAATATTGGATTGGGCTAATTAATGGAAGATTAGAGGCAAGTGGCAAATGTAGGAGGATGTGACATTAATCTTTGATTATCATAATCATGAATTAATTAATTCAGATTAGGGCAAGGCTATGGAGGATGAAGAATTTTAAATTGATTTAAGATCAAAAGGGTAAAAATGACTAAATTAAATAAATTAGTGTATTTATTTAATTTAGAGAGGAAAAAGGTGAAAGATAAAGCATTTAATTATTAAATCAAATACTTCATAGATATGAGATAAAAGATGTAATATTAATTTAATAAATTAATATTTAATATGATAGACGAAAAGGGAGTAAATTTAATCATATGGGAGTGATTAAATTTAGGTGTCTACATTTTGCCCCTCTTCGAAATATTGTTAGGATAACAGTGTTTCGAAGAAAAATAAAACACAAATGAGGGAGAAAATGACAGATGGTGATGCCCCTAGCATGGAAACGGTTAATGATGCCCCAATAACCAGGCTGAAGGAATGGAGGAATGGTAAGAGGGTATGCCCCCTCGAAAGGGCAGTCAGGGGAGAAAAAGGGGGTCCCCAGGCGACGTCTCGATAGGAAGAAAAGAAGGACACCATTGGATAGAGCTCGAAAAACTAAGCAATTTTGGATTTTGAATGGAGGTGATCCGACGCACGGTTTGCAAATGGCAGCCTCGGGAAGTTTGGGATTAGTTGGAGGAATAAAAAGTTAAATAAAAGGTAAAAAATACCTTTTTGAAGGAAGGGGTTAAAAAGGTAATTTTAAAAATTACCTGAGTCATTTTCACTGTAGCAGTTGAGAGGAAGAGAGAAGAGGAGTGAAAGCGGACGAGGAGGAATGATGCCGACGGACAATGACACCGCGATCGTGCACCCGACGGATGAGGTGCACGCAGTATATAGTAGGGGCGTGGGCAGACAGCAGGTGAGTGACAACAAAAACCCCCATATTTAATTTATGCACTTTTTACGTAAAAATTAAAAATTTGAAAATATGGGTTTTGTTGGGTAGGAAAAATAAAAAAACGGGTCCGAATTAGTTTAGTTAAAAAAGGTCAAAAAAGTTGGGAAATCAAGGGGGAAGGCTCACCTGGGCGTACGCCCAAATGAGGGTGTCGCCGCATAAATGGGCGGAGTCAGCCTCACACGGGATGGAAACTACGCACCGCGGACCGGCTGTTCCGGGCTTCGGTCATGGGAGTGGTTCCGGCCTACCGCGGGTCGGGTGGTTCCGCCCTACCGAGGGGCGGTTCCGCCCCGGCCGGGGGCGGATCCGCCCCACTGCGGTGGGGCAGTTCCGTCTGGCTACAGCTCGGCGGGGGTAACCTATGGGGGGGGTACATGGGGGAAGAAAAAAGAGAAGGAAGGGAGAAAGAAAGAAAAATAAAAGGGAGAAGATAGGAAGAAAAAAGAGAAAAAAGATAGAAAAAATAAATAATGAGAAATGTGTTTGTGTGCATGCAGATCTTTGAGCGGTTACGAGTGCATGAACGACGGTCGGAGGTGATGGTGGTGTCGATAGTAGCGATGAACGAGGAGGATCAGGCGGCGTTGGATCACGCAGGGTTAGGTCACTGTGTTCAGTTTCCAGAGGTCAGAGCACATCTGGCGATGTTGACAGCATTGATAAAGAGATGGAGCTTAGAGACATCGACATTTCATTTCCCTACAGGAGAGATGACCGTGACATTGGAGGATGTGGCGTATTTTGAGGCTGCCGATTGCCGGTCGGTTAGTGAGTGAGGTGGTGTCTACAGGGGCGGAGTTACAGGAGACCTTGAGAGGTTTGTTTGGTCATGTGACGTTGCCCCTGGTGAAGGGGCAGTTGGATTTGGACGGGTGTTTGTCAGTGGGTGTGCCAGCCTTACCGTTATTCCTATGTGGCCTGATTAGTGGGATACTATTGCCAGATCGGAGCAGACGGATATGTAGCCTGCGTTATATGGAGGTGATCTGCCACATTGTCGAGTGGCGAGGAGGGCCGTTTTCGTGGGGTTCATGTGTATTGGCGCAGCTGTACAGAGATATGCACAGGATCTGCTACCGGGAGGTAGCGAGTGTGACACATGTGACGCTGCTGCAGATTTGGGCGTGAGAGCATATTGCCGTGACGAGACCGATAGTGGTGAGGAGGGGGACAATAGATGATTGTGAGCCCGTGGCTTGGGAGTATGGGGATGAGAGAGGGTGGGTTTTTCGCTATGAGATGCAGGGGGAGATGGAGGGATGGAGGAGAGCATTTGATGATCTACGTTAGGGGGACATAGAGTGGTGGCCATATAGGGCGCGACAGTTCAGGGGATGGACAGAGACAAGGAGTCATGAGGGGTATTTTCTGAGCCGGTGTTTTATTATTGGTACTCTACCGCGCATAGTAGAGTCTCATCGACCAGACAGAGTGTTGAGACAGTTTGGAGTGATACAGGATATTCCGTCGGCACCTATCCTATTCCGGCGGTATAGTAGAGAGCTACCATGGGGAGGCCGCATAGCACCAGTGATAGCCAGGGCGTCATGGAGGGCAGCAGGACAGGTGGCTTATCTAGGGAGAGTAGGAGGAGAGTAGGTGCCAGTGGTGACCGAGCGATATTGGAGGTGGTTCCAAAATAGGTTATGGGAGAGGATTACTCCTGTTCAGCCTATTTTGAGGGTAGCGGGTGCCGGAGCAGAGGATGAGCAGAGAGTACAGAGGGAGAGGAGAGGAGGGGAGCAGCAGTGACAAGAGGGTGTGGCAGTGGTAGACGAGGGGGGACAGGAGGAGCCCGAGGGGGATGAGAGAGAGCAGGCAGGCAGAGCAGGGAGGAGGAAGAGGAGACATCAGAGATGAGGCCGGAGAGAGGGTCGGCAGCGGGAGAGGGGGCAGCCACAGAGAGCCCAGGGGGAGCAGAGAGTGGACAGGGAGGGTCAGCAGCGGGAGAGGGGGCAGCCATAGAGAGCCCAAGGGGAGCAGAGGGTGGAGGAGGTGATGGATGTGGATGATATGGAGGATGTGGAGGTGGTAGGTGCAAGGGACGCTGCAGAGGAGGGGAGGAGATAGTTTGTGGTAGGACGACATGGTCAGCCACGGCAGTTGCGGGTTCGGCCGACTACAGAGAGTCATGAGGCTCATCAGGACTCGGAGAGCGGAGAGGAGGAGGAGGTGAGAGCAACACTAGGAGAGGAGAGGAGGTCACCATGACATCAATTCATGGTTGAGAGACAGGGAGAGGAGACGATTTCGGGTTTTCCGGGTTGTGGAGGACCAGGAGGAGCGACATGAGCAGGGGGATAGGGGGTAGCCAACAGGTGGGGAGGATGAGACAGAGCAGGTGGTTAGAGAGGAGGATGTGATGGTTGGGGAGGAGGATGTGATGGATGGGGAGGAGGATGTGATGGATGTGGACAGGGATGCGGCGGAGGAGGATGTTGCAGCAGCAGGATCATTAGCTTTAGTTCCTTATGTACCGGAGGATCCCATTGTACAGGCGAGGGGAGCAGAGGCGAGAGTATAGATGGCAGAGCAGAGAGTGAGGGCTCTGGAGGCCGAGCTAGCTAGAGTACAGCGGGAGTCACTGATAGATTATGATGCCATTACTTTCCAGCTAGGGGGAGCAGTGAGGGAGAGAGACAGGGCATAGTCAGAGGTGCAGAGGATACAGGGTGAGTTGACTAGTGTGACATGGGACCGCGACAGATTACAGGCAGAGGTCGTGGTGTTACAGGCCAGGAGGGAGCTAGAGGAGAGGACAGAGCAGGGAGCTGATCAGGGGACAGGAGGTACTAGTCAGCAGTCAGGAGATCTCCAGCGAGACTAGGATGAGCTTTAGGACAGGGTACATTGTCTTGAGTAGGCAGTTGGAGATATGGGGTTGATGCAGGAGAGGGAGGCTGTGGCAGTGGAGCAAGCACGAATTATGCGGGCTGAGAGGGACGCAGCACAGGCGCAGGTGCAGGTGATGGAGGCGGATAGGGACGTGGCACAGGCGCGCATTCAGAGTGAGAGAGCCATGGCAGAGGCAGACATACAGTCATTGCAGAGGGGGAGAGATGAGGCAGTAGCAGATGTAGTGACTCTCCGGAGAGAGAGGGATTCAGCAGAGTTGAGGGCACAAACTCTTTAGAGGGATAGAGATGCAGTAGAGAGGCGGATGCAGACCCTCTAGGTAGAGAGGGATGCCACGATGGCTCATGTATTGATAGGTCAGGGTGTGGGTGGGATGCCAGGAACAGATATGCAGATTGTAGAGAGAGAGAGGGATGCAGCAGTGGCACGGGCAGCGGCTACGGAGGAGATGAGGGATCGACTACAGGTAGAGCTGGCACAGAGTCGGTTGGCTCATGAGGCATGGGAGAAGGAGAGGAGAGCTATTACAAGGGACCGAGACAGGTATCGTCATGAGCGGAATTCCGCTCGGGTCCAGGTTGCAAAGCGAGAGGAGAGCATGAGAGAGGCAGGTTTTTGGATGGCTGCATATTATGATGCAGTTCCTGATCTGGCATAGCGGAGATTCCGTTATACCCGACAGACACCTCAGATGCCAGCACCATCTCATTCATTGGGGACACGGACCCGTGGTTACAGTGATTCACCAGGGGTTTCACCAGGCAGGGGAGTAGGACCTGAGTTGCCACAGAGATCAGATGTGGGGAGTTCATTCGGGAGGTGACAGGCTACTGAGTTTTTGACAGATGCAGGGTGGAGTGTGTAGGATTTATTGATAGAGATCAGAGACGTTCCATATTTTTGGATTTTGTATTTTATCATGTGATGTATGATGAACATGTGACAGATATTATATTATTTGGACAGTTCTTATTGACACCATGTAGTATGTTTCCTTTTATGATGCATGCATATATGGTATTACGTGTTTACGTGGATGGATGCATTGGTTTATTTATGCTCATGCGTTGGTTTATTTATGCTCATGTTTATGATATGAGATGTTCATGTGGATGATTGGATATATGTTCTTGTGGAATACAAATAATTTTATTGATGCAAATATGTGCATGGTGATATGTTATGTGTACCTATGGGATCTATGATGATTTATATATGTGGATGCCTAGTTGACTTATTTGTCATGTATGTATATGTGGATGATGGGTTTTGTATGAACATTTTATATATGCAGGATGTGATGTATTATGCGTCTAACACTTTGTGATGCAGGTGACGATGTATGTATGGACCTAACATGTGGTGATGCAGGTGACGATAGATATATGGACCTAACATGTGGTGATGCAGGTGATGATAGATATATGGACCTAACACGTAATGCAGGTGACAATGGATATATGGAATAGTACTTTTGTAATTTTAGAGGAAATAACAGACGGCCATAAGTGCCAATAAGAACTGTCATGATAATGGGAGGTGGGTATGTGGTGATTGTGAAGATGGATGTCATTTGGCATCTGTCAAAAAGTATCATTATCCTGAGAAGAATGGAAAAGAATGGGGGAAAGTATTTGCACAACCAAAACCATAGGGTGAGTGTTAATGCAATGATTATGAAAATGAAATCCTAATTCAATTTACCATCTTTGGAGCACTGGTTTTTTCTATAGCATAAGACACGATACACCAAGGTATGGAGGACCGAGGTAGATTAGTGTCTAATGCATGAGACAAACACGCTAGACAAGAAGGCTATCCCAATACCCCAAAGTCACGAAGACCTTGTTCGAGTCCGGTATTGAGATAACCACAAGCACAAAAGGATGCCCCAACATAACACAAGATCTCGAGGATCTTGGTGGGTACTATGTGGGACAACCAAGAAGACACAATCAAAGACAAGATCAAGATATGCCCCTATGTGGACCAATCAAAACACGCCATAATATAATGGATTATGGCGGCCTTGATAAGTGATGATAGGGAGCCCAAATGATAAACAAAAACCAAAAGCATCAAAAGATCACAATCAATTTCAAATGTCCATTGCCATAGGATCAAGGGGATAGATGGAATTGGTGAGGTATGTTAGGAAGGATGTATCCTGATGAGACCTATGATGGATACTAAGCGAAAAGATCGATATGATATAGGATATTCAAAATTGATTAGATTCGTTGGTACAAGTGGGTCTTGTTTGTTAAGGACCAGCTGGATAAAGGCATAGCTTGATGACACAACACAAGGGAGACAAGACACAACCTAAAGACCTAGGGGCTCAGGGGCCGATCAGAGATTAGCCTTGCCTACGTGAAAGCGCAGAGCCCTCGTAGTTCATGGAAAAAGACCATGGATAAAGCGGAAAGAAGACAATGGTGACCGATGATGAAGGACACAGAACACGACAGACAAATGCCCCGGGGGAGGATCAAATGACCAACCTTGCCTACGTGAAAGCGCAGGGGCAACGTAGTTCGATAAAGGATGAAAAAGACGCAGGAGGATGAGATCTAGGTGGAGACCGACACGATGGATGATCCTACATGATGACACGAACCGACCGACAAAGGGAACGAAAGACAATAAGCTCAAAGTGGGATATATAAAAAAGCTCAGGATGAGGGATAGGTAAGGTGGGTCGTCCAGTGCTCAATTCATAAATACCAAGTGGCCTAGGTTGAGGTGGGCGAGGATGATAGTGCGGATGACAACATAAAATAACTAGGATGCCAGGTAGATAATGATTAAGCCCTCTATGGATGACGCTTGCTAACAGGTTTTCACCATCCATACTTATCCAAGGCGTCACCAAAAGGTGGTTTTCACCATAGGACGAATTTATTTTTCTTTTCTATTTTTTGGATTGTTTAATACTTTTTTGATTTTTTTGATTTTTTTGATTTTATGATGGGGTCACCAAGCGGACTTAGGCATAGAACCTCTTCAGATGGAGGATATTGATGGGTTCGTCAAGGGGGTCTCCTTCAAGAGTAGTTAACCGGTAGGCCCCAGATCCATATTTGGCGGCTATGATATAAGGCCCTAACCAATTTGCCTCAAATTTTCCCTTTTTATCACGGTCTGGTTGAGTGCGTTGGTTTTCTTTGAGGACAAGCTCACCAACACACAGGAATTGTCTAGAACCCGAACCTTTTTTATTATGTAGTTTGAGACAATTTTGGTATGCTTGCAGATGGTCATAGGCTCTTATTCTCCGCTCATCCAGTAACTCTAGCTGTGCAAGCCGTGCAACACGAGCATCTTCTTCGCTGATAAGGTTCTTCAAATAAATTCTCAATGAGGGGAGCTCAACTTTGATTGGCAAGACGGCTTTAACACCATATACTAAAGAGTAGGGGGTGGCGCCTGTTGGAGTGTGGATGGATGTGTGGTATGCCCAGAGGTCAGGATGAATGTGAAGGTGTCAATCTTGTCTAGTGTTATTGACAACCTTTTGAGGATGTGGATCAGGATCTTGTTGGTTTATACGCGACCATTACACGAGGTAATAAAGGTGTCGACCAATGATCTTTGGATATGGGAGGTGTCAAGGAGGTGTTTCGCAGCTTGGTTTTTAAAGTTTCAGTTATGCGGAGAGGGATGGTGAATGAATACCATATCTGCGAGAGAATATAGTAAAGGATGAATTTGGAAATCTGAGTACCGGTGATCTGTGAAAGGGGCATTGCTTCCACCCACTTGGTGAAGTACTCAGTTGTGGTAATGATGAATGTATGGCCATCGGATGATGGTGGGTAAATCTTGCCAATCAAGTCGAAACCCCATTGAGAAAAGGGCCATGGTGCTAGGAGGGGCTGAAGATCTTGTGCTGGGGCATGAATCAAATCTGCGTGTTGTTGGCATGGAAGACATTTCTTCACAAATTCACAAGCATCATGTTCCAATGTAGGCCAATAATATCCATCTCGTAGGATCCTTTTGGCTAGAGCCATACCATTTAAGTGAGCTCCACAAATACCACCATGTACTTCTGTTAGTACCGTGCGGGCCTCGGTCTCATTCAGACATCTAAGGAGGATTCCATCATACCCGCGATGATAGAGCGTGTCACCTACAATGATGTATCGGGAAAGGCCGATGGATAAAGGAGTTTCGTTGGTTCGCGTGTAAAGTTAAGGGGTAGCGATATTATCCACCGAGATAAGTGTATATGTCTTGGTACCGCAGAGGTAAGGACCACCAATATAGCACACCATGTCGATCTCAGGAACATCATATGCAGGGATTAAAAGCTGTTCAACAAGAAATTCACACTCTGTTCGGTCCTTAGGCATGTCGATCAAGGAACCAATAGTGGCCATTGCATCTGCCGCTTTATTCTGTACCCGAGGGATTTGGTCAAACTGTATGTAGGTGAAATATTTTTTGAAATCATCCACCATGCGTTTATAGGGTAACAGTTTATCATCTTTTGTGAGGAATTCATCATTAACTTGTCTAATAACCAGCAAAGAATCACCAAAGACTTTAAAATGGGTTATGTGCCACTGTTTTGCAATTCTGAGGCCAGTGAGGAGAGCTTCGTATTCTACCATATTGTTGGTACATGGAAATGCTATCCCTGATTTTTGGGATGTAGTCACCTTGAGGGAGTGACTAATAAAATTCCTGCTCCAGATCCACTATGAGTGTATGAGCCATTGAAATATAGCATCCAAGCTGGTGCTTCTATAACTGTGTAGATTTCTTCATCTGAGAATTCAGTGTCTAGTGGGTAGGCATCTACTAATGGTGCTTCAGCCAATTGATTAGCAATAGCCTATCCTTTTATGGCTTTTCGCTCTACATACTCTATGTCAAATTCGGTTAGAAGCATGACCCATTTGGCCATGCGGCTAGTCAGAGTGGGTCTAGATAACAGATACTTCAGGGGATCAATTTTGGCAATTAATTTGACGGATGGCTGAGCATGTAATGACATAGTTTTTGTGTGATGAAGACTAATGAAAGGTAGGATTTTTCCATGGGGGAATAATTTAACTCGTAGCCAACTAGTGTTCATTGATGCAGTAGATTTCCTACTTCTTTGAGCGACTCATCATGTTGTGCCAATAATGCCCCAGTCTGTTGAATTGTGAGATATACCAAAGCGGGGAGAATTTTCCTGGGATAGGCGGCATCAAAATTGGTGGATGAGCTAAGTATTCCTTGATTTTATCAAAACCCATCTGACACTGTGGGGTCCATCGGAAGGTGGAATCTTTCTTCAAAAGATGGGTAAATGGCTGACATTTATCTACGAGCTGGGCTATGAACCGCCGGATGGACTGCATCTTTCCCTGGAGGCTTCTTAACTGCTTTAGATTGCGTGGAGGTGGCATGTCCAGAATAGCCTTTACCTTGGTGGGATCAACTTCAATACCTCTGCGAGAGACTATGAAACCCAGCAACTTCCCTGACGTGACCCCAAAGACACTTTTTTGGATTTAGCCGCAACTTATAATGCTCTAACCGCTCAAATATCTTTTTCAGGATGGCGGGATGTTATGCTCGTGTTCTGGATTTCCCTAATAGGTCATCAACATAGTCTTCCATGATGATATGGATGAGGTCATGGAAGATGACTGTCATTGCTCTCTGATATAATTTACTTGCATTTTGAGACCAAAGGGCATAACATTGTAACAAAAGTGCCCAAAGGTGTTGTGAAGGTCTTATGCTGGTCCTCGGTGTGATTCGGATCGGTGCAACGGAGAAGCCAAAATCCATAAGGGATAACATCTCATGTCCTACTGTCAGGTCGACCAACATGTCAATGTTAGGCAGGGGGAAGTCATCTTTTGGGCAGGCTTTGTTAAGATCCCTGAAGTCCATGCAGACCCGAATGTCTCTGTTTGGTTTGGCAACTGGAACTATATTGGAGATCCACTTAGAGTAGTCAACCGGTCTGATAAAACCCGCCTCTAGTAACTTCTCATTTTCCTTTTTGACTAATAACGTGACTTGCGGATGCATCTTGCGGAGCTTTTGTTTGACAGGCTTGGCGTCGAGGCGAATGTCTAAGTGATGAACCACTAAGGTAGGGTCTAAGCCTGGCATGTCTGAGTATGACCAAGAAAAGTTAGCGATTCCCTCTTGGAGTAGCTGCACAAAGACCGGATACTCTTGTTCAGAGAGTGACTTAGCTACATAGGTGATTTTAGGACTTTCAGTAGTGCCCAAATTAACTTCTTGCGTCTCCTCAATCAGAATAGATGATCGGGCAGATAACTGAGTTCCCATAAGGGGAAGATGAACATCACCATCTTCCAGCGCCTCTTCGAGGTTTTCGCCATCAGATGCGTCTTTTATTTTTACTTTTTCCAGGTCAGGAAGTGCCTCAGGGAGGTTTTCACTAGATGACCACTTTTTACTTTTCTTATTTTTACTTTTGCGACTGGAGTGTTCATCCTCCCCCAATCCCATAAGGTTGACATATGTGTCCACAGACATATTGACAGGTGTGGTATTATGTAGGTCCCAATCAATAAGTTGAAACCAGGGATATGCTAATGAATTGTAGGCGGATAGGCATTCGAACATGGATGATAAATTCGGTGTGATCAGCGTCATCGATACTTGCTTATGTATGATGGATTCCTCCTCGGGTATGTCTTCCAATGAGCCATCGTCCGCGGTGATACTATTGGAAGTATTAGATGATGTTGCGGGGATTTTCTGTTTCTTGTCATACCCAATGCCTATGTTTCTTGGTAACTTTGGTGTATCAATGGGTTGCGATCGCCCTTGTTCCTCTTTACCTAGGCCTCTACCTTGATAGTTATATTTTTCCACGAACTTTGTCGGCCAAGGGTGTTTTTCCTGAAAATATTTCTTTAGAGGAGTCTCTGGTTCGGGCTCTTCTCAGTAGACCCACTGGCTTATCTCCTCTTCTGGTGCATCGATCTTGACACTCAGAGATCTGAAAGTGGTGGTAGGGATGTCTTTACCACTGAAGGTGATAGTCTTGTCGTCCTTTTGTGTAGCATGTGAAGGTTGACCATATTCGTGCAGTGACAGTGGCATGGTGGCTACATTGAGAGCCGTATGCATTTTGTATTCGCCACACCCTTTGTCGATGATCTGGACTTTGGTGACTGAAGGATCAGTGGTGGAGGATGGAGTGGTTATCACGGTGGATGGTGGATTAGAGGATGATGACTGGGATGCCCCCATTTCAACCCCAGGACAATAATGTAAATGGGGAAAAGACGCTTCTAAAGCGCGGCAATATTCAAATGGTTGGGGGTCGGCATAGATGGTGATTTCTTGTCCATTGACAAGGAATTTCAGGCATTGATGGTA